>AFRD01000017.1:0-161471 GCA_000222875.2 Periglandula ipomoeae IasaF13 | reverse complement strand
CTCAGTAGATTCAGATGGTACTCTAGATGTCAGGCCGTTTGATGCTCTGATTTGTATGTCGATGGCCGACGATAGTGATGCGATGAGGCAAAGGATGACGGCAGCGAAGGTCGGACGTGAATGGCGGGCAGAAGTGACGAACTGGGGCGGTTGGGGCAATCAGCGAACTGGGCTGCCGCTACTGCGTCCGGGTCCAGGTGCCAGGGCAGTGCGTCATGAGACCTCCAACAGGCTAACGAGGTCCACTCTGTGTCAGGCTGCAGCGCATGATTGGCCAGCCAATGCTGCATTTTAGTGCTACCCTGTGCAGTTTTGTTTCGTCAAAACAGCTTCAATTGCAAGCAACAAGCTTGATCAGAAATCGCAGAGAAAGTAAATCGCGCGAAGATACAAGCAGGTCTCGCTGTGATTTCCGATTCCCTCAAAGACATTGTTTCTTCAAGGGAGAATCCAGGGGTTCAGCAATTACAGACTTGCCACTTGATTATAGTGGTAAGGTAGAAACTTCACACGTAATATTAGTATCTACTACTTACAAAAAAAATGTAGCACATTAAGTTTAATATATTTTGATATATTCTAATTAGTTAGTGCCTGACGTAGTGAGATATACCAAGATTCTGATGTGATGAGACAACACAAATCATTAAGGGAGAGGAAACCGTCAAGACAGTAGACTTTAGATTCCAGGGAATGAAGATGGTTCAAGAGCAAATGTCGATTTTGTGTTGCACTGACAGCATGCTGGATATGACAAGGGCGACTGGATCAGACTAGGTGACCAGAGTTCGAATTGTAGACTGCCGTATTCCAACAATAGAGGAATCATACCTGGATAGCTCGAGTCTGCGATGATTCTTAGACCAAGGTATTTTGCCGAGGGGCGCTTTCGATGACGCTCCTTCTCAAAGGACGGGAGCACTTGCGTACAGAGGTGCGGAAGGGGCGCGGTTACAAAACACCTCGTAGCAATGCATTCTAATCTTTGATCTCTCTGCTCTTCTTATATTTCTTCGCCTCTTATCAAAAGCAGCTTCAGCATCGCTATCAACATCATTATTACTGCTATTATCATCGTCAATAGCACGGCTGCCACCACCACCACAACAACAATAACGACAACAGCAGCAGCAACAGCAAAAGCATGACGAGCATTGCTCTTACTTATTATTACTAGTATTCTTACCGCTCAAATACAGTACAACGGTAACACATATGATAATGACCTTATTTTTGCGAAACCTACAACAACGACAACGATGCACACGAGAGAAGGTAGAGAAGCACAGTGTTTGTCACCCGTTCTCCTAACCACATTCAAGTGACTCAATATTAGACAGAGGAAGACTTGGAGGACCATCGAAGGCGGTTGACGAGCAAAGACGCTGAGTGTGAGAGGGAAAATCTCTAAAAGGCTGAAAAAGGCTGAAAAATCAAGAATCTAGAGAGATCATGACCAAGGATCGCAGGAACCGATCGCACTACAAGATGGGAATGAGGTGCGGTGGCACTTTCAGGTGACGGGAGGCCTGCTATGTTAAATAGACAGAATCCTCAATATATTCTTCGCTCATAATTCTACTTACACTCCTTATGGAAAGAGATGGCTTCCCACCTGTGACATCGTGTCACCTAATTACTGAGGCACAACAGGTTTAACCAGAATGGCTGCATAGCGACGTTGAAAAGCTCAGCCGAGTCGAGCCCATAAACCAAGCCATCAAGTATCGATGCTGAGCGGCGACATTTGCTACCAATCCGACGTGCAGTGACATGCAATTGCGACTTTCGAGCTTGCCGAGATGACCAACGACGGCCACCACGGTGAGGGCAGGCTAGTGTCAGGTCTTCATTCGGTTGAGGTCTCGTTTGAATTGCAGGCAGCCAACGCTTCCAAGAGCAAGGAGACTAGACTGCATCAATCGGTGACCACGTACTATACCCAGGAACAGTCGAGCGATGGCTGCAGCTAGAAGGGTCTTGCTTGAAAATGAGCAAAGACATCGAGCCTCGCCTTGGTTTTGCTACGAAAGCCAAAAGTGGATGCCAATCTCCGCCGCCGTCAGGCAGCAGCAGGCAGCTGTTCCCAGCCGTCCACCTGGCAAAGGCGCACGGACCAGCAACAGAGCAGTATATAATTTCCTCGACGCTCCCTCTCCGTTTAGACTTTTTTTCTCTTTTCTTCTTCATACTTACCTTGTTCCAGTATCCCGAGATCACGAAAACGAGATACTAGTGGAGGACACCTGCATTGCACATCGCGGAGTCCTGTTGCTCAATTGTCCTTCGGGGTCATTGGGGGCGTAATTTTTGATTTCTGCTTTTCCATTGTGTGCATGGTTTATACCGTGGCATGAAGGAGAGGCTTGGATATGCTGCGAACTGGATTGGCTTACGGGGCACAGATATTCGTCTTTGAAATAAAATGTTGGGACTCGCAAAAACATTGGATTTCGGTGGAAAGGTTGTGTTGGACTTGCAGCATTTGGTGCTGTACGGCTGCGTAGGGGGACACGTAGCTTGATGTCTAATACTTTGGAGCCTTGCCTGGCGGAGTGAAAATACATGGTTTTATTGCAGCACCTTGGAGTACAGAATGAATGCAATGAATTCATCCCTTTGCCTTGCCTACGAACAGGATTTTGCACGGCAAAGGGATAGCAGCGTCATTTGCTCACTGGTGAAATGGGTTGCATGCTGTCAGCCAGACATTTTGATTATGGAAGTCCCAACTCAGATGGATTTTGGATCTACGTGGGCAGCCAGAGCGGTCGGTATGTTCCAGCAATCAGTCTGCATAAATCAAATGACGCCGAGCGATTTCGCTTGTTGTATGCCTAATTTACTCGATGAATTCATAGTGGACGCATGGATGGACCAGTATCGAGATAAGACTTGGGCAGGATCGGACTAGAAGCCGGGTATTTGGCCGCGAAGGGCTCTTCTACTACGGGATACATGTCTTGTCGAATCTGGTCGATCGTGTTCGATAGCTAGCCATTAGATCGGGGTTTTAACGGCGATATCAGTCGTCGAGGCTTGCCATGTCGCTTTTCACTGCTTGAGAAACTGACCGCTGGACGAAGAAAAATCGAGAACGGAAGCCAAGGTTCGGACGAAACCTATAGAAATCACAAAGTGAGATATCGTGTTGTTTCCGGTCGATCGGTCTACGACGCCTGTTTCGGTCGGTTGAAGTCAGTGGGATACGGAAAAGGCCAAGATGGCAGAGCAGGAGTAGGAGAAGGGCAGGGAAGAGGAAGAGGTGATACTAGACATTTTCGACGGCTGGGCGCAGGTAGATTGCTTGATGATGGCAAAGCGGAGCACAAGCACAAGCATCAGCACCCAGCAGCACTGACCCGGCCAGACAAGCATTATTGTCCTGGTCAATCCTAGTCGAAGACGGCGCATTCTGTTGGTGCGCACCTCCCAGACCCCGTCATCCTCACGTCTCAGGCGCATGGCGCTGCACCTAGGCCCCACCTCGCTCGACTGCTTGGATTGTTCGATCAGAACATTGAAGACCGGAGTGTGGCTGCCGGGCCAGGTGCCAGGCAGTCGAGGTGAGTGGGTGACTCTCCGCTTTGCATGCCGCATCTGCGTGGTGCTGAACGAGCTGCTGCACGAGCTGCAGCCGTCATTTGTCCGTCGGTCGGTTTGCACTTTCTGTCTTGTCGACGCAGCTCACTCTCTCTCTAGCCGCGAATGGGGAATCTGCAATGAATTGACTGATGCACCCTTCGCCGTTCAGCAGCAAGGACACCAGACAGCAGCCAGCCAGCATGACGCGGTCGCAGCTGCAGCTGCAGCGCCGGGAACGGGAGCGAGAACTCCGACCAGACCAGATACCACAAAAAATGGGGCGAGAGACGAGGACAGGCAGGACAAGGGGGCCCGCTGCTGATACCTGAGGTTAATGCCTCAGGCAGAACTACGATAAGCGTCACAGACAGAGAGCGTGCATCTAAACTGGCCACTCAGCGTGAGCCAGCGAGCCCACCGCCTTTCGCGGTTTGGGACTAGCGCCAATCAGCGCGCGACGCCTTCTTGTGTCGGTTCGTTTTTAATATTTTTTTTTTTTTCTTTCCAGTGCCCTTCGTCTCTTTTGGCTTGGTCTTGACGCTTTTCTTTGTTGCCTGTCCCCACCGCTTGTGGCTGAAGTCGTCTTGGACCCCTCCCCGCCTAACACAGCCTGAGCAGAGTCAAGGGAGGAGGGAAGGGCACACGACGTTAGCGGAACTGGTCGTCCTACATCTCGGCGACACCCTGCTGAAAGAGAGTACTGAAGATGAGAAGCCGGGCAGTATTAACACGCCATACCACCGATCTACTGTACGGATGAGCCAGCGTTTTGCCCGTCTCTCTGTTGAAGCCGATAACAGGTGACAAACAATGACAGGTCCAGTCTAGACGAGAGGGTCATGCTCGGAACCGGTTCTAATCGACATGCCTCCAGCATTGGCATTGGTGCTACTTCAACGTTCAGCAGCACGCATCTGAAATTCAGGTTGCTCTCTCCGTGTCTTCGCCCTCTACCTTCATTCGGAATATATAGTCCTGCGCCATGTCATATCGACAATCCTGCATTTCATCTTGCAACAGCAAGTATCACTTAATTGTAACGATAGCTTTCCAGATCAATGTATCGTTGCGCCGCCGCGAGCCCCAACCTCAAGTACGGACGGAGACTGCTGGACTATTGCGATCGGAGAATGCTTCCTGGTCCCCCATGCTCGTCGCATCTGCTGTGATGATCCCCATGTTCGAAGGCTCAGCACCGAGCATCGGATCCTAGGCCGCGGCGTCCGTTGGCTGCATCACCGCATGTACGAGCAGGAGCAACGCTCACAGTGCACCCCAAAGAAGAAATATGTGTCGTGCCAGAGACCGGAGGATGCATAATTACGGACCAGACGAGAGCGGCGTCTGCGTGGTGCTAGCAGAAGGCTTTTTAAACCACGTCTCACATCCCCTGGGTGCTCGCAAGCGTCAACGTGCCAGGTGCCCCATCCGTCAATCAGATGCAGCGGTTCCCGTGGTGCGACCAGCAATTCATGGCACTGTATCAATAAGCAGGGTGCCCGTGAGAGCGAGTGAATGCCCGTGGCCCAGACTGAGCCGGCTGGTCGACCATTTTTCGCAGAGCCGCCCACTCACACCCCCCCGACTCCGTGTCCCATCGCCCGTCTTCCCTCTTCTGGGACCAGCCCATTGCCCAGTAATGCCGTCAATCAATCAATCCATCGCCTGCCCTGCGCTCGCCTGCTGTCTGTCGCCGCCGTCCGTTGTCCTTCGCCTGCCCCATCCCCGGTGCTGGCGCTGTGTCCCTCCCCCCAGGCCCAAGTCCCAGCCAGAGCCAAGTCTGCTCAAGTGTGTTTTGGGTCTGTCTGTGTCGCTCTTTCCCCATTTCCCTACCCATTCGTTCCTTCCCCCCAAATCCCATCCCCGTCCTTGGTGCAGCCCACGATTTGTCCTCTCCCTCTCGTTTCCCCGATTCTCAACAACTCTGCGCGAATTCGATTACTGTTCAGGGCCGTCCGAACACCCGGTCTATTCTGAACGTCGACGTTGCTTTTTCTTTTGTCACTGAGAAGGGGCGCAATTTTCCCGCTGCACGCGCTGAACGACCGCGCTCGACTTCCATCCTCTCCGAAATCTGTCGTAACGAGCCTTCACACCTTCAAGAACACAGTTTTTTTCGACTATCCTAGCCCACAACCGCCACTCGACACGCGTTAAACACAAATTGTCTGATAAATCCCGACCCCTAGTTTGGTCCGTTCGCTCGGTTTTTCATCAAGATCACCCGCTGCGTGGCTGTCCTTCCATCGCCTCTCCTGCCGTCGATTACTCGAAATTTGTTTGGACGCTGCGTTGGTGGTCTGATTCCTCCCCGTCTGTCGGCAGTGGGATCGCGAAGTAGCAAAGCACGTTACTCTCGGGTGTCAAACTGGATAACCATTCTGGCCGCGGCTTCACCACTTCACAATCACCCGGGCGCGCGTCTTCGTCGAGGCGTCGTCATGCCCCCAAGATCGCGACGTTAATTTCCACATGCGACTCACGCCCTTTGCAGCCAACTCCCCCGTGAGGTTCTCTCAGATTATGAACGACAAGCCCGCGCCGCCGTCGACACAGGCAATCCCTCCCAGTCAGACCGCTCTCCCTGTGCCTGGGAATGTGGCCATCAAGGATGACCCGTCCATCGAGCCCATAGTAGAGCAAGCAGAAGAAGAGCCATACACTATCAAATGCATCTGCAATTTCTCTGACGATGACGGAAACACCATCTACTGCGAGACGTGCGATACATGGCAACACATTGACTGCTTTTATCCCAACAACCGGGAGGAGGCTATTCGAGAGGACTTTGCTCACTCCTGCGCCGAATGCAAACCTCGACCGCTCGATCGACAGAAAGCCATCGAACGAACACTGCGACTACGGAACGCGAATGCCATACTGGCGACGCAACCGGAGTTGCTCGACAAGAAGCCGAAACGACCGCCGCCCAAGGGCACCAAGAAGAAGCCCAAGCTGAATGAATTACAATTGAATGGCCGCCCTGAGAACGGAAAACTCGGCGGTAGCCCTCCTCCGCCGTCGTCCAAGAAAGCCAAACCCTCTCATCGACCGTCACAATCCGTCAGCTCCCTCCCATCGAAGCGCAGCCCTTCGTATGGTAACAACTCCCGACCGAATCCTGCACATCCCCCTAGCCCTGTCACGACCCCCCCTGACTTGCCCGATGACTTTCAAATCCATCACTATTCGGCCGGTTTCTGCTCTCTATACAACGAGCAGGAAGAAGTTCCCGATGCTCACAACAACGCATTTGCAAGTCTAGCCATTCCCACAGCCCTCTCGCGATGGTTGCGGGAGCCTGACACCATGAAACAAGAGGTCGGCAGAACGCGTGCAGAGGTGTTTCAGGATGAGCCGCCGAACTTGGAGCAAAAGAAGCCCAAGCTCGAGGTCAAGGACACGACGCGGTCACCGGAACCAGGCACCACTCTTCGCTGGCGGTTTGTCAAATCAACTACCCCCATCGAGAAAGATGTGCCTTTGATCGAGTTGAATGGCGAAATCGGGTTTCAGAAGGATTACTGTGCCGATCCCGAGAACCTCTGGGCAGATCTTTCCTCACCATTACCCTTCGTCTTCCTTCATCCCGCCTTGCCGCTCTACATCGACACCAGGAAAGAAGGCTCCCTGGCAAGATACGTTCGGAGGAGCTGCAAGCCGAATGCCCAGTTGGACACGTATCTATCAGGAGGTTCCGAGTATCATTTTTGGCTAGTTAGCGACCGATACATATCTGCAAACGAACAAATCACACTACCATGGGACTTCAGGCTGGAGAAGAGCGTCCGGGATCGGTGGCTACATCTATTAGGTCTCAGTGACGAAGATGCAAGCTCCATACCAGAGGAGCCAGAGCTGGACCCGGCTGAGTATCATGCCATTTCCAATTGGATCGACCGGATCCTGTCAGAATATGGCGGCTGCGCTTGCGACCTCGAGAACAACTGTGCCTTTGCTCGATTTCACCGACACTACCTCTTTGGCAAGAGTCATAATCGAAATGGAAAGAAGAAGTCCAGGAAGGCTCGCAACACCATCTCTCCCACAAGTACAGGACACGCTACCAACAGTAGGGCAGCTAGCGAGGGCCACATTGATGATAGTATGGACATGGAGAATGGTTCAAGGAGCAAACCGTCGAGTCGCGACTGCACCCCTCTCCAGGGATCATTTGACCAGCTGGGCATACTGACAGAGCCAACCGACCGGGACAAGAGGAAGGTGGCCATGGTTGAGGATTCATTCCGCAGGATGGAGCAACAACCACCGAGGAAAAAGAAGCGGGTCTCTGATGGCACCACTACGTCGTCGAAGCCGAAGTCAAGAAATGGATCAGCTGGTCCTGGTCAGTATGTTGATGCGGCAACTTGGCGCAGCAAATCTGGATCGCCGGCCAGCGCACGCTCACCGAGCATAGGACATGGCAAGCTCAACGGCCAGACGTTCTCTTCGACATCCCGCTCACGACAGACTTCCACTGGGCCTCGGCCGGTCTACTGCGATGCTGCCGTGCAAACCGACCCAGTCGAGGGACAGTGGTTCAGTGAACAGTGCAACCCAACACCCGTGAAGAAGCGAGTTATTTCGTTATCAAAGCGGCTGATGAATAGCCGGCATCGGTGTCGGGCCGGCTCGGAGGATCGAAAGAAGCTTCTGCTCAGCAACCAAGCATCAAGCGTCAGCGCCATGGACCTGGACTCACCGACAAGCGAGCACAAACCCTCGATTGCCAGCATTGGTTCGGACGCTTTGTCACCAATTTCCCAAACAACGGATAGCAACATGACAGATACCCAAGCGCCAATACCCAGTGATAGCCCAGTTGAGTCGAGCAAGATGAAGACGCCCGATCTGCGAGTGCAATTGCCGCCGGTGCCAGCATTCGACAACACCGGACTGAATGGTTCTGCCAACGCAACCCCTCTGTCAGCGTCAAGTTCGACCGCGCTGTCGCCATTGACAGACCCGTTTGGTGCCGGATCGCTGAACGGCGTCGCCGTAAATCCCAGTCCCATCAAGAAGAAGCTCAGTCTCAGTGACTACAAGAGCCGGCTGAACAAGGCTGCTGGCAAGGTGGCTGGGGGATCAGCGTACTTGAAGCCTGGGCTTTCCAGCCCTGAGGACGTCAAGGTCGAGATCACCATGGAGCCACAACCACTCGACAAGGTTGATGACGCAACAAGTGCCACCGCGGCGCCTCCTACGGTCAATGGCTTTTGATTACTCCGTGTTTACGGGGCGTGTATGATGTACATTTGTTGGGCCAAGCTTCCGTTGTGTCAAGACAGGTGTATATGGAGCAAATGGAGATTAGTTGCCACAAGAGGCGTCTTTGACACGCTGCGACTACCAAAATGGGCCGTTTTATTATGTTTTTATTCTTTTATAATTGATTATTAACCTATTTGACGATTCGGAAAGGGGGGCTACTCGGCGTTATGAGGAAGAGAAAGGGAAATGAAATCCGGTGTTGATTTGGACAAAGGGGAGAAAACGGACATCTGGACAAATGGGGACGAGATTTTTTTTTCTTCCAGTCGAAAAACAAATCTCGAAGGAAACCTTGGCGTCTTGTTGACAAAAGGCGTTGTGGAATGATATGCTTGCTAGGGCAGCGTATTTGTCCCATTGGGGTTTTTCTGTGGACAGAGGATCGGTTTGTTCAAAGGCGTTATTTTTTTTTCCTACGGGATACACATGACTGTCACTCCTCTTTTAATATCTTTAATATCTTTTTATTACTGTAGTTGTAGGACCATGGCCTGACTGAATTGAATGATTGCGGTGACAATTTTGTGTATCATGTAAAAGTGAACAGGCATGTGTTCGTCTTTATTACCTCTGTACATCACGTATCAATGACGCCCGCCCGAAGCATTGCTT
This sequence comes from Periglandula ipomoeae IasaF13, assembly GCA_000222875.2. Classification (NCBI taxonomy): domain Eukaryota; kingdom Fungi; phylum Ascomycota; class Sordariomycetes; order Hypocreales; family Clavicipitaceae; genus Periglandula; species Periglandula ipomoeae. The sequence continues at coordinate 152,000 of AFRD01000017.1, read as the reverse complement.
AAACTGGGTATATATTTGTCTTTACTCTAGAGTCACAAATCTTATTCTGCACCCTACGCATGTACGAGTGACTGTCTATTCCCACGATGTCCCTACTATGTACAATGAACTTTGCGTAACACCTACGCCACAGTCCCCCAGTTGTCCTCCTTAAAGACCAACAAGGCCAACTTGTGCCGCACAAACAGGCCAAACAGTCCCACGAAGAACTGCAGAAGGGTGATTTCCCACGCCAGCCGATCTTCCCGCAGCGGTCCTCTCCAGACGAGCCATAGATTCAAGATGGTAAAATTGCTCGTCTCGACAAAGTTGCCTCGCTCATCTGTTGTGACTTTCAGGAGACGCAACTTGGCTAACAGATGCAGAATCTGCGCTATAAGCGGGTGCGGTTGACGATCAGGAGACCAGGGTGTTAAGGAGGGCTCTAGAAGGCCGGATCGGGCGTTGAACTTGGGTAGTCTATGACGTGGACACGGAACGAGGCCGAAGATCTGAGGGCACGAGTAGAGAAAGTTGAAGATTTGAGGGACGAGCAGCAGGCCGAGCGTTTTCGAGAAGTGGCCCAGAATACCGACGACGGCAAATACCATGCCTGAGAAGTAGCAGTACGTATCACCGACGAAGACGCGAGCAGGATACCAGTTGTGGTATAGGAGGGCGCAGGACACGCCGATCCAGGGAAGCAGGAAGTAGAGCGAGAAGAGATGCGAGTCGGTGGCCGGGTGCGGGTATGGCGTGAACAGATAGAGGCAGTCGTTGAATGCGATGAGGAGAGCGACTACGATGCACTGCGATACTTCGATGCCGTTTATCCCGGCGAGCATGTTGATGCTCTGCGGGCAGAACATGGCGATGCAGGCCATGTAGACATAGTAGAAGGGGCCGAGGTCGAATAGTTCGCCGAGGTACGGCTGCAATTGAACGGGTAGCACGATGGACGTGACGCCAAAGTCGACAAAGTAGACCACCAAGATAGGGATGCTGGCCAGCCCGGGAATCCACCACTTATGTCGCCATCGAATATCGAAGAGGTCGTCGCCAATGCCGAGCAGCGCAATGGTCTGCAAGGCGATGATGGCGCCCAGGTAGGAAGCGAGCTTGCTGTGGGGGAACTTGTGCAGGAATCTGCCTCCGCTGGCGTCGGTGGCGGTCATCTCGACGACATCGCGATTGCCTCCGCCGGACGTAGCTGCCACAATATCCTTGTAGAAGGGAAATGGGATGAAGACGATGACGGTGAGGAGGTAGACTGCTGCGCAGACGGCGCCCATGCATTCGGGGATTTCGATATGGGTCGTCTTGCTGAGGTCGCGGCCGCGGAAGCCTGCGCGCATGAAGGTCGGGCCGAGCCAGCGGATCATGGCGTAGCAGAGCGAGAAGGCCATGAGGGACAGGGCGAGCGAGGCGATGAGAGGCTCGCCATCGCCTTGGAAGGTGTTGGCGAGGACGGCGAGCGATGCGCCCGATAGGAGGAGGAGGGTTGTCGTCTCTTGGCGGGAGAGCGAGATAACGCTTGATGAGGATGGTGAGCCGGCCATGGTGGGCGGGTGGTTCACGGTAGGAGTTGTGAATTCGAGGTTAGATTCGCATGGTTTCGGGGGAGAGGATCGTTGGTGGCGGGATGCGCCTAAATCGAGATGCGATGGAAAGGTTGCGAGGCAGAGGTGTGAAATACAGTGGATGTGAATAGCAGAATAAAAAGAGTACCGGATTCGAATGCAGAACGAGGTTTGTCGTCACAAAGGAGTGGATGCAAGTTGTGTCAGCTGCGTGAAACTGTCGACGTCGAGCGAAGATGATGAATCTGGTGGATTCTCGACTGAAGTAGCTGCCACGTTGGCGTTGCCAGCTGCCGACACCAGAAAAAGCATGTGGGGTCCGTCAGATCAAAGACATTGGCGGCTAAATTGCCTAATTAGCCCATGCCGCCCATTTTGGGGTCAACTGATGGGTTAAATTGCTGTCACTTGCTCATTGGGGTAGATTATTGAGGTTATAAATTTAATTGCACTGGAAGCGTGTGGCATTGGGGCTAGAATTCGCGATATATAGCGCATTTTAGAGGTTAACGCGCCGACTGTTGCTGTGTTGTGGTGTTGGCCATTTGCAAGCACTTGGCCATCACTGGAGAGCTGGACGCAGCACTGAGTCAGTCTTTTTGCGGATCCAACTTACACATTCTGTATAGATAGCCGTTCTCGATAAGTATCTTTTGACGGATATCCGGATCCTCTTCACGAAAGGCATGATGGTAACATCGAAAAGTGAGAAGCAAGTTGTATCTCCTTTGGGATAGCCAGGGCGAGCTGGCGCTACGGAGACCCAACGTTGTTGCTTATGTCCGGGGCGGAGCGGAGCAGAGCGGCTCTAATGCTTTCCCAATCGGGAAATATCTGGTTGCTCATAGGCTTCGGCGGTAGCAGCACAGCTTCAATTTCCGGATGCAATGCATCTATAAAGATGAGGCACTTTTCATTATGCAGAACAATTTCTCAGCTCTCACTCAGCAAGAAACCTAATCATTACATACAATTTCCTTTTTTGACTCATAAATTTGCCACACTCACCATAAATTGACGCCTTGACGCAACGCACTTCCACAAGATGCCTTTCAACTTCGACAAGCTTCGCGGGGCTCACGTCCTGGTAATTGGTAGATCATCTGGCATCGGCTTGGGGGTAACAGAGGGCATCTTGGCGTTCGGTGGCGCTGTTACCATTGCCTCATCATCGCAGGAGCGCATCAATAAGACACTGGAGCAGTTGAAAGCCACATACCCTGCCGCCAAGGTCGCCGGGCTGGTGATTAACTTGACCACTGATGACATCGAAGCATCTCTGTCAAAGCTTCTACATGATGCGGCAAAGATCCAAGGCAAGCTGCAGCACATTGTGTATACTGCTGCGGATGCAATTCCGTCAGCTAAACTGAGTGACTTTGACTCTCAATCATTCAAGACAGCCACGCGACTGCGTGTCGTGGTTCCATTTTCACTCGCCAAAGTCGTCGCTCGCGAGGGTCACCTTGCCAAGGACCGCGGATCGAGCATTCTCTTCACTGGCGGGAATGTTGCTGTTCGGCCAATGCCGGACTGGGCTCTGGTCAACTTCATCGCTGCAGGACTAGAGGGTGCGGTTCGTGGATTGGCACTGGACCTGGCCCCTATCCGAGTCAACATTGTTGCTCCTGGTATAGTAGATACCGGCTTGTGGGGAGACGAGGAGACGAGATGACAGTTGGCGGCGTCGATGGCAGAGAAGATGCCTACCGCAAAGATTGGGCAGGTTGAAGACGTCGTAGAGGCGTACTTGTGGTTGCTGAAGGATGGAAATGCAACAGGCGTCGTTGCCAGGACTGAGAGCGGACATAACTTGTTATGAAGAGTGTAGTTTTAAGTTGATCTGTTCTATTGCAATTAGAGATGAGCATTTCGCCGAGAAAATAAAAACAAGAACGATCTTCTCGTGCAGTGCGAATTCAGTGTTCGGAACAACTTTGAATGCCACTTTTCGGTGATGGCTCAGGCTCACGACTCAGAGCCACAATATCTAACTCGCTTCAGCTTCGGTTTCGGGGACTTCTGTCACGCAAAGCCATCTCCAGTCAAGACATGGTCCACCAACATCAAATCGCAGCGTGATAAACCTATTCTTAGCATCAATTCGAAACAAAGAGCTAAGAAACACAGCCTCTCGGATGTGTCTTGTCCCGATACGAGTGATCCACCCGTACATGTGAATTGTAGCCGCGTCCTAGTCATTGGAGAGGCTGAAAAAGACGGACTTTATCAGCAACTCATTCTATGCGGCTATATCTGCACGAAACAGTACTGTTTATCAGCATCTTGACTCTCAGGGGAGACTCTTTCCTCCCTGTAAGGAAGGGACACTAGTTCAAATACGAAGAACTGGTCATAAAAGATGAGCGTTGCCCAATTGCAGCAGATTCTTTTTACTATTTTTAGCAAAATGATTTTCGTCCTTTGGAAAGAAATTATCATCATGAACTGATATTAGTATTCGCATTGGAGAGGATCGGACACTGCCTCACGAAGGAACGTAGGATTATTAATTAGCCGATATGAAGCAATTACTATCCAAACAACCCAATTCGCTACCATAGATACGCCGAGGAAATTCGAGATAAGGCTGCCGTGGTGGGAAAATATGTAGAAGCACTTGTATTATGTATAATTCAATCATGTAACATTCAGTCAACAGTGTGCCATGAGCATCATCACCACATTTCATTTTGCCTCTCGAGCATAAAACGTTATGGAGATCCTTCTCGTCTGTTTTGTCTCCTGCTGCTTTTCCTTTAACCTCGTCAGCCCTTGTCAAATCATATTGCAATCACCTACAGAACAATAACAATGCGTCCTATAGCACTCGTGCTCCTATCGACGGGCCGGGCCTGGGGTCTTATCCCTAATATTCCATGGACATTTGGTGTTTTCTCGCAAGAAGATTGCAGAGGTGACCAACTTGAAGGAAGCGCTCACGGCCTGACTTCTAGGCCATGCAGAACCTTGGCAACCAATGCCGTGTCGTACGGCATATCCGGCGACGACGTTGTCGGTGAGGTCTACGTAGAGCCAAACTGTGCTGGTGGCCCGAGGGACATAGTGGGACCAAATGAGTGTCTCCTTACCCATGGTATCGTCAAGTCTGCGTTTGAGGAGCTTGGTAGGATCCATCCAACCAGAATCACCTCCATATGCATGGTGGGAGCAAGAATTGAGACAATAGTGTTTTAGCAATGTTCTCTTGGTAGACAGAATGCTAGTGGTAGGGTCCGGATATACTGCGTGGGAGCTGGCGGTCGGGAAGGCAATGGGTATGTTGAGGCGCAAATGGAACCATTTCGACAAGAATAGTGGAACAAGCTAGAACTGAAATTCTCGAGGCTGAAAATTCAAGGGAAGGAGGCAGCTTCAAACACTTCAATATAGTGCCCAGTGTTCGAGAATAATAGAGTACTCGCTGAACCTCTATCGCCGCTTCTCCTCCGCATTGTCGTGGAATTTTCGTTGATGTACGCATTCATTTAATAGATTCGAAGTCTTCGAGCCTAATCTGGTGCTTGCAGCAAGATGGCGTTTAGTCATCCCAAATCAACAAGGCGGTCTCAGACAGAATCTTCTATTATCTATGGATATAGGACGAGATCGTGACTAAGAGGTCGTGATTCGTTTAGATACACCCTGTGAGCAGTGGAGTGTCCCTGTAATGCCCAAAATCGGCCAACCTGGATTATTGTCGTGAATGGGGCTATTGTTGACAAACAGCTAAATTCAACACAATTACTGTACTTAGCAGCTCTTCTGGATTGAAAGGCAGGATAATGGGTTAGACCGCCTAGCTCAGAACGCGTGAGCAATAAGGAGAAGGGCTGGAAACAAGAGTATACTAACCTGTTTGGTTTCCTGCCCTGAGTACGAAATGCGAATAACCACCCTAATGTGCAGCGCGACAGTGGGAAGGCGCAGAGTGTAAGCAGCCCAACGGCCAGCAGCCCAAGACCCCCCCACAAAAAAAACCGTCGATCAAGGCCCACTGCCAGCTTCTCTGCACATAACCACGGTTTACACTCTCTCATGTATTCGGTACATGACAAGCTTCTTTACTCTCGGCATCAGAAAAAATCTAGAACCTGAAATAATACCGGGGGGTGAGGGGGAGTAAGACGCCAGGGACAAGGACATCCGCAGATCCGTGTGAGGATTTGATGTGATATGAATCCAAGGGACGAGATTGAGGTAGTTGCCCACAACGTGGCCACGTGGAGAAACAGTCTACATACGTGTTGGCCAGGTCCTTGAGTTTCAGAATAAACAAGCGAAAACGACTCCCTCAGGTCTTATTCAAGCCAAGAAATGGAATATTTAGTAGTGTTCCTATATTTCTACGGCCAGTGACGAGTATGAGAACACTAAGAGCACACCTAGAGTTGAATATTCGAGAATATTAAAAAAAGACATATGTAAGGAGGTAGTAGACGATTTGTTTCGGAAAGAAACCTTCGAGCCAAAGGAAGAGCGTGAGCTCAGAAGCAGGACTGAGAGACATGCTTACAAATGGCTTTGGCAACAGATAAAATTAAAGATTAGGGATTGAATGATGATGATTATAGAGGATTAAAGAGCCTTTGAAGCCTAAGCGAGAAGTATTTATACATATTAATATCGGATTCTTTCGTATTCTGTTCGAACTCCTTCTTGATTATCAATTAAACACTTGAACGAACGATATATATATTGGAGACATTATTATAAATTTATACTCTTAATATCTCCAAAGACAAGAAACTTGCTCGTGGAAAAACTATGCTTTTATTGTTCGTTGCATACGTTGTTATTCTAAGCGGAGACTTTTACTAATCGGGTTGCTATTTGAAGATAATCGACGGGTGAGGCTGCCGGTTGAGAGATGGAGCTAAACCCTTCGGAAACTTTTCGCCTTCTTCCACTTTGACTTTCGTACATAGGGTTGGAATTGCGCGGGTTCTGAAGAATACTTGTGCACCTCTATGGACTAGGCTTGGTTTTAGATTGGGAATATTTCTGATGTTGAGAAAACTCTCTCATATGATGTGCTGCGCAAACATGCTAGCGAGATCCGAAACAACCTTCAGTCCTTGTGGTGATAGTTTTGCATATAGTTGAGCGTGGGGATCAGCTAAATGTTTAGCCTGTAGTCCGCTCGGGGACGCCAAAGTCTTAGTGAAAGATACCACAGGATGCAGCTGCTTCGAGTCTGTAACCGACACCTCTGGACTAGTACTCTTCAACCGTAGGAGAACCGGGACGGCCAACGCTTGCATAACCGCAGCCTGTTGCGTCCTGTGTAGGGTAAGAAATTGCGTCGTGCTCGCTGCCTTCTTCATAGTTGAGACTAGTGCACGCGCGCCATCTCCAAAGGCCGGAACAATGCAATCTTTTACCCACGAATAGACCGATTCGCCCGTGGTAAGCAGCCAGCTCGGAAGCAAAATATATGTCGTCGCCCACAACGCCGCGCCCTCAGTAAGCACAAGATCCGCCGCCCACGCAACCAACCCAATACAAAACTTGAACACTTCCCATCCGCTCCCGTCCGTCGACCAATGCCACAGATTTTTGTACAGACTCCATAAACAATCGCAATCGTACAAGTTCGAAATCATAAACGTCACGCCGTGGAATAAGTCGCCGGCCGCCAGGTCGTGGCCGGAATTGAGAATGGCGCGCGTGGTGTTTTGGTACGTCTGCGTAAGCGTGATGACGGCGGCTCTGCTAAACTTGGAGAGGTTGGACCACCATTTGGTCATGTAGCGCTGCAGGCGCATGAGGTCCCGGCCGTGGACGTTGAGGCTGGCGTTTTCGTTGCGGGATAGCATGATCATGGGTAGGTCCCAGACGAAAGCTTTGATGACGCTGTGCAAGATACGTGGTCAGCATATGATGTCCCGAATTACGATGAGATTAACGATGCGAGCAGTAAAGACGGCTAGACTATATATACTTACCTCAAGGTCTTCATCAGACAGCTATCTATCTTTTCGTCTGCAACATTGGCTAGAATGTGCACGGCTGAGGTATCCGGTGAAGCCACGAAACTAGGTCGAAACTTTGTTCTTAGAATCCGTACATCTCCGTCCGTCGCTGGCGTTAGTAAGATAGTCCTATTATCTCCTTCTACCATGGCTTGCACGCCGACATGATACGTCGACGAAGATACTAGATCATGGTGGACTGACGCAAAGAACAGAAAACCTTCCTTGTTTGTGCGACTGGGCAGCTCATAGTTGAAGGCAAAAGCCCACTGTCAAGGATCTTTTGAGAGTGAGTTTGTGCCGGGGATGAAGGTGGCGTTTGTTGGCAATGACGGGCTCCACGATGCTATTTGCTGCGAGCCTAGTATTGCCCATACTTTGCTCTGCGGTATCCATACTTTGAGTAGAGCAAATGGGCAATTATATTCAGTCTTTGTGGGAACCATCTCAAAAATGGCGGGCGTACTCGATGCAGTCGATGCGGTCATGACGACGAAACTGCCATTACCACCTTGAAGCACCAAGGCCTTACTCGTACCATCTGATTCCATAGTGATGGTAAAGCTGGGAGCTGGCTGATCTGGCCGCAAGAAGCCTTTGCCTACGAGCGGATCGAAAAGGCGCGTATCACGATCTCGAACAGTAATCGTTGAGCCGGCAGCTGCAGCTTTGGTCTGGACGCCACCTGTTATGCCATACCGGTAGTAAAGATGGCATGTCCTCTTTGATGTAGCAGAGCCAGGATTCAAGCCATCAAACCATTCAGGCAAGGGCTCAAAAGTCTTGTGTGCATGGATCTTGTCGTAGTATACCTCTGCGAGTGGCACATTGGGGTATGTCTGGCTTTTCCCGCTCCCATCGCCCCAAATCAGCGCGACAACGTTGAACTCTCCCGCTCGGCTCCTTCTGCAGAGATTTGGAGTGCTTGTTTGTGTATCAGGGCTGATGAGAAGAGTTCCGGTGGTTTGGGTTGATGCCCAGCATACAATTTCCTGGTCATCATATTGATAAAGGATGCTGAGCACCCTTTCCGTAACTTCAGGGTTCGGCTCCGATAGGAATCTGCTCACTTTGGAGAGATCGAGCTTTAAAGATTGCTGGCCGTCAATGATGTTGCGCAAAACGTCCGACACGTCCGTATCCCCGTAACATGCACCGTGTATCTTGAGCATTGGAGGTGTATAATAGTAAACGCTGACTGGCTCATCGTGCCTGCCATGGTAAGCCCCATACTGTATGGTTGGAATGCGCCCAGCTTCGTTTCGTAGGTAAGCTACATATCACAGTTAGACGCATAAGGCAGAAAACGACTAAGACAACGATAATACTGACCGTAAGGCATAAAGACCATTGACTCGCTGCTATCGGGCCGCTGCCCATTTGTCAACGTTGCAATGTCAAAGGGAATCGTCTTGGCGAGACGTCCTTTTCTTGGCGTTGCATGAATATTGCGAAATGCTGCTGTGCAGTCCAAGTTTCCCCACCATACCGCTCCAACTGTCAAAGGCTCGGTAATTACCAGCGGGCTGTGGATGAGCTTAAGAGGGTCATAGTCGATAACCGTAGCGTCGTCCGGCACGAACGAGCATAATGTGGTTTGAATAGAAGTAACTCCGTAATCGTTGTCGGGGACCTGAGGATCTAGTGGATATCTGACATACCATGCAATCAAACCACGCCCGTGCAGCGGTTGCAAGATTGTCTTCCATGTGTTGGCGTGGTCATTGGGATTTTCGCTGACATAGCTAGAGTAAGCAGTCTGCACGAGTCTAGTAATGTCTCCAATCTTGAACGAGCAGGCAGTGACAATCTCGAGACTTGCAAAGTCCGGCATGCTGTCACCTTGCTGTAAAGATATTGTCACAGGCTGAAACACTGTAATGAATTGCGTTCGAACGCGAGTAAGAAATGGCCGCAAATCTTTAATGCTTCTACAGCAATCCCTGAGTGAGAAGGAGATGCTCTTATGCTCATTAGATGGTTTAGCAAAGCTACATCAGCACGGACACTCATTTAAAAAACCAATGAGTGAGTGTGAGATAACCAAGGACATCTGCTCCGCGAGCAAGAAGCAAAGTCCTGTAGTGTGCACACACATTCCGTACTTCGCCGACCTTGGCTACAGACACTAATTATATCCAGATAATGAATAAAAATCTAAGATTAGCCCTTGGTAGTGCTATACAAAAAGCCACACAGTTTAATTGTAGCTGAGACGCAAAGCCCTCATGTAACTACTCCATTAACAACCGCCTAATCGGGTAAGACGGGCGGTAGCTCCCTCGTATTAAACCGCGCTAGTTTCCGGTGGCAGAAACGGGCGCCTGCATTAACTAATGCACTTTTCAATAGTGTGCGACATTCTTAGCCAGCCATATGCACACTAGAAGAAGCCTCCTCCATATTATCGATCCTATGTCTATGCGCTAGCTATTGTGAAAGTCTTAATTGGCGGACGTGTTTGCGAGAATCCGATCTATCACTCCGGCACGCCCGATTCATAAACTGAAGAGGATTGAGAAGTCAACCACGATGTATTAATAGACTGTGGCTATGTCGCAGGCAATGATATCAATAATCGACCTGAAATTCTTGTATAATCTTGCGATTACGAGACACTAATTTGTTCCTTTAATTTATCTTATATAACCTAGCTACCTCTACTGAATTTCAACATCCAAACTGCCATTACCAGAACATCAAGCCGAAAAAGCCCATACCATCTTCAAACCCACAAGCTTATTTATCTGAACATCATGCCTTACCCTAACCCCTACCCAATCGAAGTTGAGCCTGGTTTCGACTGCGACGTCGACTGCGTCTCCAACGCTGCATGGACACAACGCCTAACCGTCATTGACGGCTCAAACCAGTACACATTTCAAGGTTCCGGCGAGGGCGTTCCAATGCACCTCCTCAATGGGCCGAGTACTTCTAAGAACGTTCTCAGCCTGCCACAATCGGAAAATAAGCGTACTGTTTTCGTAAAGTTTGAGTTCATTGGATCGGATTTGCAAATGGGCACTATCAAGACGGCGCCGGTGCTTACTTCATCAAACAAGCCAAATTACTCGTACCACAAGTATGAAATCAAGTCGGAGGATTCTAGTGATAACGACAAAAATGACACGTATTGCACGGTTATGTGTTTGGAGGGGTTAAAGAAATAAAATATGACCAAAACTCATTTTGAAGTTAGGGTATAGCAAGGGACGGGCGCACACAGATCGCAACCTTGGCAACTATACTCGCCAATTCCTGTATTTATGCAATAACCTAATCTAGATGGTGGACAAGCAGGCTAGATTAGATCGTGAAGAGCAGATATTCGAGATATGACAGAGCAATGAGTTGCGCGGATTTAAAGTTTCTTTTATCCTGTGTAATCACCCCCCGAACAGATATACCTGTTACAATTCCAGCGTTACGACCTTTCTCCGCCTGATATAGCTGCAACCGATCAACCAGTGAAGCTTCATTAAAAAACCCAACCGTTCCAAATAACCCGGTCTTTTCTAGTTATGTTCTATCTTCCGCAGTATCTATAACCTCGCCAACGTTCGCTCCCGGAGGACCAGCCTCAAAGCACAGCATATTGTCCCATATCGTTGCCGGCACAATTGCCTCTCTTGTCCAAGCATGCATGGTCGGATAGCCCATATCCTCTCCACTCAGCAGCTGCTTTAGATTCAATCCTCGAATTCGTCTCGCCGCGATGCTCATCCATTCTTTGCTCTTGCCCTGCGCTGCTTGCTCAGAGGTATACTGGTTTCTATCCGAATGGAATATCCTACATCCACACGTTTTGCACATCAACCCTGTATAAATGTTGCCATTGACGGGCGACGTGCGCGGCCATTCAAACAGCGATGCTTGAACGGCTTTGGGGAGTGAGAAATAGGGAAATAAGGCAGTGATGCCAAATGCTGGTCCGGTAATGTCGCGGCACTTATTGCAGTGACGTATCCCAACGACGCTAGGCTTCTCGAACGGCATCAAAACGCGGATTGTTCCGCACTGGCATTGTACTTCCATGGTTATCGACTTCTGCGTTGCTTCTAGTTGTGTTGAGAAAGTCGACTAAAATTCTCGAGAGCTCGTTTTAATCTTTTATCGACCGACTCTACCGCGATGAGATTATTACACTAGTTACAACACATGCTGCTAGATCGTCTGAATTTATAGACAAGTGAGGTAGTTGTTATAGACTCGAGCTGCAAGCTTGGGTCTATATAGTTGACGAGAGGGGTATAACCTGAGGAATACCTGCATCCTAGCTAGGCCTATATTAGGGCTAGGCTAGAGCTATATAGCCCCCTTTTCTTTTTCTTTATAATTATAGATATTATCATTAACGCTAGCTTGTAGAAGCCGCTAGGCTAGTCCATTATAATAGTACATCTTAGGAGATTAATAAGTGTATAGCAAGGAGAGAAAAACTACTTTATCTATTTATTCTATTACTATAGGATAGTTATTAGTTAAAAACTATAAGTTAATATTAATATAGATAATATACTTACTATTATATAAAGTAATATTAATTAATCTTTTTTATTTAACATATTTTAATATTTATACTAGTGTTATAATTAAGCTTTATTTAATATAATATTAATATAAAGAATATAAAAGAATATAAAAAAAAATAATACATTATAAATACTACTAGATTGTTCTAATCTAATTTCCTATAAAGTAAGGAAGTAGACAATTGACGCTAGCAGCGACGTGGTTCCGCTCCGGCGGCTTCGCGCGAGGAAGCCGCTCCCATGATGTCCTCCGATGATACGCATCGCCTGTATTGCAGCGATGGAAGGTTGTTCAGGCGATGATGCACGTGGTGGTCGACTAGAAAGTTAATCAACAGCCGTTCACCATATCGGGGGCCAACCCCCGTGATATTTTATTATGCTGACCCAATCATACGCCTTCATTTGACGCATATAGTCTTTTCGCCACTAAAAGACGCGTGCGTAAAGACCACATGGGTTTTGAGAAGAAGATATTGGAGCATCCAACCGTGAATGTTGACTAACTTGCATTGAAATTTGTTGAAAATGGAACTGATCTAGAGCCAGTTGGAGCATTGTAGGCATTTCTAAGAGTACTTGAAGATGATGCCATGTAAGAGCTCGTATCTATTGAAAACTTAGCCTCAAATGATCCTCATACTACAGCTTTGGCAGAACTATTAAGACAGAAGGGAAAAGATCAGATAAAACGACCAGAGACGCTCTTCTCGGCTCTCACGTAGTCGTTGGTGAAAATGGCCCATACTAACGACGCATCTCCCATAAACGGTTTCCTAAATGTTGCCGACATCTAAGAAAAAGAAACTAAAGGTGTAATAACTATTTAAGTGGAAAACCCTCAGGCAACCACATCATCTGAGCCCCCATCAGCCCTTCTTCTTTCTTCGTCCACTCATCACTTCCACGCCGAACCTCGTCCTCGCTCACACTATTCCCATCCTTGTCCAGCCAGTACTCGCTTCCAGCCAGTCGCTTGAACCCCATGACTTTCTCATAAAAGTTGACCCCTCTTGCTTCGCCGGTGGCGAACACAGGCACGTTCTCACTCGCAGCACGCTCTATACCCCAGCGAACGAGAGCAGTTCCGAACCCCAAACCCTGATACTCATGATGCACAGCAAGTCCTGACAGCTCGAAGCCTGCATTTGCGTGTAGTGGATTCGGCGGCTGCAATTTTCGGCAGAGTCTTACGGCTTCTTGGTGAACTGGATCAGCGAGCAGTGCTTTTGTTTGCTTCTGTGACGTGTCTATCTTTTTGCTTTGTGCTTCTAAATTGGCGAGAAAAGCCTCCTCAGCTATTGTCGGTGTTAGCAAGTATCATCATTTCATTGAGCAATCGTGATTTAACCTACCAGATGACCATGTGGCGTTGCTCAGCTGCACGTTGCTCGTGCTTGTATGCCCTATAGCCAGCTCTTTTCGCACCCAGCTGCTATATCCTATGGCATTCTTTGTCTTCTCGCCAGGAATCACCGCAATCATCATGAGCGTTTCTTTGTCACGCATCGCATGGCAGAGCCACTCAATTTGCAGAGGCACCATGTCTGCCGTATGCTCAAGGATGTGTGGGAATTGGTATAAGGATCCATCGTCTGGCGCAAAGGCGAGTAGTTCGGCCAGCGAAGGGATATCTGTGGGAACCGCTTCGCGAATCCGCAGATGTTGAGGGGTATGTTTTGGCATGGTGCACAGCGATCAATCGGGCTAGCGGCCGTAGAGGCGCGAGGGGTCTTGGAGTCCCTCGGTCGTAATAAGGAAGCGAGTAAAACCGTTGTGTTACTCTGAGGTCGAGGCTGCTTGGACAGAGTGGTGATGTTAGCGTGGTGATGCACAGAACTGCTGCAATGCAAAGCGATGCTGAAGCGCTGGTGCATGGGAAGCGACGGGCGCTTGATATGACTAACAATACCATCAATACGAATAAGGCAGGTGTACAACGCGGCCCAACATTGAGTTGCGCGCAGGATCAGCGGCTCATGCTTACTTTGCTAATCTCAATCCAGGTTCAACCGGTACTATGCCGCCGGCGCCCCAGTTTCTGAACCCGCAATAAACCCGGGATATATGAGATACTTCAAATACATTATAGCAATTTTCTAACGTGTCCTCCGGATATTACTGCTGCATTGTCATTTTAACGTGTTTTATTTCCCGCTCGTTCGTTTCCACCATGGGTCGTTCTTCTTCGAGCACCTATTGAATGCATAGCCTGCGTCGAAATGCACCTTAAAGAATAAGAATGACAGAAAAATTATGATAGTCTTATAAGGAATGTGTGTTCCTGAAGATTCCCCGTAAAAGACTGCTATAAGACTCATTGATCAGTGCTTTATGTTCACTCATCCCTGCTTTTAGACTTATGTCTCCATACTGTCAGCCTCCCACGTTCCCCGACAATAAACTTGTGCGTATTATTATAAACGTCAGTATAGCTCCTGAATCTACAATGCTTGATACACTAGCTGCGATACTTGAATACAATGGTGGACTTGGTGAGGGCTGAACAGAGAGACATATGAAGAAAATCAAGGTCGGATCTGCGAGAGGAAGCTGGCAAAGATTTCTCGAGGAAAGGTCCAACATGGCTCTACCGAGCACAAGAGCTGCGAACGCAGAGCCATATTCACGTGGAAATTTCTAGGATATCGAGCCTCTATTTTTATGTCTTTATTTAGGCCGTAAGAGTCTATAAGTTCCCTAAAAATTTCACTGATCCCAGATCCAATCAAGCATTAATCTCAAACGTATAATTTCAGCCACATCGGGCAATTTTCTATACAACAAGACCTCGACACTAATTCCAACACATATTACCGTCTAAAAGAAATCTCATGAGTCTCTCACAAATAACATCACTCCCCATCATCACCCCTCAAAACACCAACATGCACCACAAACCCATCCCTCGCCGTCAACCCCGGCAGCAATTCCTCCCTCGCCCTCCACACTCTGAATTTCTCCATAAACGCACTCATCCACGTCCTAAACACATCATCATTCCTCAACTGCTGCGCAATAACACACACAAGGCCTAACTCCCTCACTCTCATTCTTTCCCTCCCTCTCTCGTTCTCTCAAAAGACAGACGTCCACGCACGTCTGCACAAAGGGATCTACCAACGCATAATTAAAGACACAATCCGTCGCAATGACGGCGTCGAATGAAGATGCTGGTGCTGCTAGAGAGGCCGTCACCTCATCTTGTTCCCAGTCTAGGAGACGGAATGCGATATTCTCTAATGGAACGTGTTTTTCCTTTTTGGGTGCAGGTTTATTCTCGGATATGTTTTGAGAGACTAATTTCTGGACATATGTTTGATCGGAAAGGACGTAGTGAGATACCCTGGGTGATACGGCAAAGGCGTTTAATGGGGAAATACCACATCCCAATTCGAGAACGGCAGATGAGGAATCAAGAATTGTTTGGAAGAGCGGGTTTTGGGGGGATGATAGCCATTCTGCGAAGAGGGGGGTGACTTTCCACAGCACTACGGCTGTTAGTCTTGGGGAATACAAGGATGAGGTTGAGAATGAACCTGCGCCAGTTGTGCCGCCTGCCCTTGTTGATCCCAATACAGATGGACTCTGATGAATAGCAAAGTCCCGCCCCGCGAGGGTAACCTCCAGGGATTGTGCCTTGGGGTCAATGAAGCCTAGGTTCTGAGAGCGGATGGGATTCGAATACACGAGGAAGGTTTCTAGTAGTCAATGATGAGGTTGGGTTGAGCGGGTGGCAGGCATGATGTGACATGTCATCATTTACCTTCGTCTGCATCTTGTATTTCGTCCTCCAGGAAGGGCAAAAGCTTTTGGAGGGGCATTATTATGGGCGTGATGAGGCCATTGGGTGATAAATGGCTTTTGGTGAGTTGAAATCAAGAATGCAACGACAGTGCCTCGCCGAGGGGTTAAAGATGCCCCCACTTGAAGTCGTTGTCAATTGATAGCAACAGTGTTATGAACGTAATAGTCAACTTGCCGATCCGAGTCAAAAAATAAGATAATGATGCAGATCTCATCTAACATTAAGAGTGACTGACCGACTGCGCTAACCCATCTCAAGGCAAAGATCTCATGCATGTGCTAAGTGTGGTTCTGGAAAAAAAATGGGTGGCACATTTTTACTCTAGGGTAGGGTATCATTCTGTAATGATTCATATTTTCAGGCGCAATAACAATACATAAGAAACATGCATCTGTAACTCTTTGTCCTTTCCTTTTCCTTCCCTTGCTTTCCTTCCCTATCTTCCGCTCCACTGAGCTCATATGCCAGTGATCTGCGTCGTCTATCGCGTCTCTCCCAGCCCTTACACCAAACCGTCGTACAACGACAATGCCGATACGATCGTCTCATCGCGCTTGCTACCTTCCTTGAACTCTTCCAGGTCTAAAGATCCATTCTTGTCCTTGTCCATCATTGTGAAAATCTTCTGCACGCGCTTCTCGGGGGTATTCTCGTCTTCCGGCAATTTGACCATGGAACCGACCTGCAGCCGAGCGCATTAGAGACCATTTCACCGACCCAGACAATGTCAGTGATCTCATCGCCAGACTCACCATCTTGTAGATTGCTTCGACAATCTGCAGCATTTCGTTGTAGGTAATCTTGCCGTCGCCATCAATGTCGTAGAGCTGGAACGCCCAGTCGAGCTTGTCTTCCATCTTGCCCCGGCTAGTAACGCTCAAGGCGCAGATAAACTCTTTGAAGTCTATACTACCAGACTTATCCGTGTCGAATACATTGAAGACATAGTCGGCAAATAAGCTCGGATCCCCGAATGGGAAAAACTGGCGGTAAATCTTTTGAAACTCTCCCTTGTCCAGCTTGCCTGAGGGACAGTCCTTGAGGAAGCCTATACAGATCTGTTAGCCTCTTGCAAGACCAGGCTGTTCCTAGCGTCAAATGAAGTCCCGACTCGGCGAATCAAGCATTAGCCAGGCACCATCTTTGAGCGTTGTGCGTCATATGGACTGTGCGACTCAAAACTCTTTGAAGAGTCGCACCTGCCACCATGGCGAAAAGGGAAGGGGCAGCAACGGCAGATTGTGGTCGACCGAAAAGATTTTTAAAAATGTGTATATGATGCAGATGACGCCGCGTCGCGGGGTTTACGCACCCTTGTACCATTGTTGAAGCTCCTTCTTATCGAAGTGGGTGATCTTTTGCAGCTCGGCCAGCTGTTCCTGGGAAAGTTTGGACTGTCTGCGTTTCGTAGAAGTTGATTAGTCTTGTATCGCCACACGTAAAGAGTGTATAGCATAAGGTCGGAGCGCATCTTTTTGAGGCAGCGGATCCCTCGGTACCGCATCGCAAGAACGAGACCTTGATACCAAGGAAGGCGCATATCCTACCCTCAATAGATGATCCAACCTCAGCAAGAGGGGGAACTATCTTACGATTTTCCCATCTTTCACTTTTGGCTTGTGCCTGTGGCGTGTCTTAAGGAAGTTGACGTTTGGCGCAATCGAGCCGAAGGTTACGACAGGCGAGTGCCAGCGAGTGGTTGGAGCGGCTCAGGAACACGCAAGAACACTTAGATTCGGTATTGCAATGACAGTATGGCTCGAGCAATCGTAGGAGCGTATAACGGTGCTCGTCGATTTGACTGATGGCACACGCCGGGGTGTCGAAGAGACGATGGTGGTCGGCGCTCGGGATCGAAGCGGGTGTGGGCGGCGGGGAAAGACAACGATTGATATGTCGAGATTCGAAGATTGACAGGTTGAGGGGTTGAGAGCTGTGAAACACGGAGTTGGAGAAGAAGGGTCATGTGATGGGGGTCGTGGCACGATTTGAAGAGAGAAATGTCAAGTTGAGGTTGTTGGCCGAGCAGATGTATGTACAGCCAAGATGGATTGTCAGCAAGGGGAGGAAGAAAGCCAAAGTCGAGACTTGACTGAACTGGAGACGCAGCCGCGGGACATGGACACGGACATGGACCTGGACCTGGACATGACGACGGGGCCTGCTTTGCTAATTGCTGCCCACACCAGACCAGACACCAGACACCTTCCGCTTCGTTTGCTGCCAGCCAGACACGTCCCAGCCAGAAGCGGGGGGCGAGGGGTGTGAGGGGCCCATGGGTGGTGGACGATGGGGACGATGGGGACGAGGGGCGGCGGCTCTGCTGACGTTGCTGCTGGGCAGGGACGCGCCATGGAGTTCGAGTCAAGTCAATCTGTGGCTGGGCATGGCGGCAAACCACCAGACCGCACGAGGGAACATTCAATGCTGGGCCACTTGATGTTTGCCGTCTCAGTTTGGCACAAGGTGCCTGGATCTGGCGCTTGGGACATAGACATCGGTCGGTGGCTGGGCTGTTGGCGCTGCATCTCGTCTGGAATATGCCTACACATCTACCTCTACAAAGGCCAGGCGTCCTCCGATCCGGCCAGATTAGTTGACACGACATGAGCAAGATTGACGCTGACACCCAGTGGCGAGGATTCTCATATTGAAGGCATTCTGATGTGGTTGATCCAAGTCGTGAGGTAGCCCAGCCACGATCGAAGAGCCGGGCCGCCGACCAACACAAAGACGACGATGATATACAGTACCGTACCGTACCCTTGAAGATGCGCAAACCCAAGCACAGACGCAGCCACATCTCGTCGTGCTGCGCCAAAGAGGGCTGCTCGCATTTGTCGAGGGTCATGCCCCGACATTTCCGTCGCCATCGCTGATGCATGCCTGCTCGAACAATCAACGAACAATCAACCTGAATCGCGGCTACGGCAAACACAACATCCTGCTGGCAGAGAGGCAGCCTGCAGCCAAAGCAAACACAAGCCACAACCGAAGCACTCTCAATACAGGCTGAAGCCAAAGGAGACGACGTCAATGATTGAGCCGATGTGGCGCACCACGGCGCTTTGAGAGGGTTGACGTGGTGCTATTGTTACAAGCAGGTTTCAGATCCAAGTGTCACGCTGTCGTCGTCGTATCTTCGGGTGCTCGATACGCGCGATGGTACCGAGTACAGCACGCACGACGGATAACTGTGTCTCGCCACAGTTCATCCAGTCTGCTGCAGACCATCAAGATCGTGGCCAAGGAGATTTAACCGTCTGGTCGGCGAAATTTTGGTTAATGACAGTGCGGCCAGCAACGGGATATTTGCCTTCGGCGTCTACAGATGCATGATCCCAGCCGTCCTCTCCTTCCTGTTCCTGCAAATAACACCTGAGGTGAACCAGACACTGCAGCACTCAGAGGGAAGGAACCAGTCGCCTATGCACGTCACCCGACCAATGACGGGCCTGAATTCTCCGCCCTGAGGTGCCTGACCTGGGAGACTCCAAAACCTCTAGCTGCTCTTCTTCACCATGTCCATATCAATAAGCGTTTCTCAGCCATTTGAAACCCATTTTTTGACTTGACTTGCAAATACACGTATCCGTATCCAACGACATCTCACCGACACTACGACTTCTTCCACTTTCAAACTCTCGCCTCCCCAGCTACGTAACCAACCCTTTCTTGACAAACATTTGCACAGCCCCCTTCCTTAGCGCTCGAATCCACCCAACCCGACCCGACTCGGCCAGATTGGGTAGGTCCAAGGAAGCTTGATTTCTGTCGGAACCAGGGTCGGGCTTCGAAGGGTCGATTTGTCAGTTTTGCTAGGTGGGCAGGGATTGGTTCTAGAAGACTTCGGAAGGCATCTTTATTTCGCCGATATGCTCAACTTTGAGGCATCAGTGTGAATGACGGATCGAGCCAGCATGTGTTTGCTACTTGCACAAAGCCATGCTAACAGACATCAGTCATCTTCGCGGCCAATGTGCGGTAGAGTATATTCCAAAGACGTAAACGACTTAAGCTCGAAATGTATCGTCGAAACCGAAACTCATAGATCATGTCTCTCCGATGCACAGCCCGCGGTGCTTCCTGCAAACGGCAATAAGTACTCCAGAACAATTCACATGAATTTGATAGCAGCAGTACTACCGCAAGATCTCTAACTTCATCAAGCCCATCTTCCTTACAACCTCCCTCAAGCAAACGGCAGCTCCCTCCTCCGTCCCATGACATCACACCCCGCAAACCGCCACCAGTCCTGATTCCTCCCCAAGAAGAACGTCCTGAGCACAACTCCAACAACCCATGGCGTCGGCGGGAAGTCGCTCCATATCCCATCCGCAAAAGCCTTGTCGTGAAAATGAAACACCATCGGCGCTTGCTCCGTCTAGAAAAGTCAGCTCCCATCTTTCCACATCTCAACATTTATGAAGCTCACAAACTCACCCTGTACTTCCCACTCATCATGTGTTTCCTCATAATACTACTCATTTCCCCCTCAAACCACTCCATCCAATCACACTTATCATCATGCTCAACCAATCCAACCAATGAATCAATCTCCCTCACAAAATGTCCATGCAGCGCCGGCATAAACCCATCCAGAATACGCACCAATTCCTCTCCATCAAATTCATCTTCACCCTTTACAACGCCTTCCAGATATGACTGATACGAAGCCAATCCATCATGAAAAACTCTATGCTCCGCAACATTCCCATCCATAACCCCCGGCACGCCCACTTTCTTACATAATTCGGGAAAAAACCACTCCTCAAGGTCGTGATGTTCCTGCAGGAATAAACTCCATTGGTACGCGAAGCGCGCAAAGTCCGTCTTGTCCTTGGTCGATGAGCGCGAGACATTGCGTGCTTGTAGGTAGATTGCGTTGGCGCCGCGAAGGATGCAGTTGTGGATGGTGGACATGTTGGCTGCCAGGGCTCGGAGGCCTGTTGCCCGGTTTGTGATCTAGAGTTTTTATCTTAGATACGAATAGTACATATAATATTGGCGATTTAAGTCTTACAGTGTCTCCAGACTGGGAGGGATGGATGAGTGAGAAGGGGCCGTCGACCCAGTTTGATGGCGATGTCATCTTGTTGAGTACTTCTTTACTTCTTTTCGTCGAGAGTGATTATCTGATGTATTTCAGTCACCATGTTACTGCGGTAAGTTTATATAACGACATACAACGTCGAGAGCCGCGCACCCCCTACTTAACATTCATCATGAATAACTAATCGTGCACTACATTACGCAGCTGCCAAGCCGTTATGCCACCATGGGGCTGAGCTGTCGGACATTCAGCCTCATGGCAGCAGACACATGATTGGACGGTTCGCATACTTCGCAACTCAACGACTTCCCAAGAAACCACGCAACGCAGCTGACGAAAAATTCACGATACACTCCAGGTTGTTCATATCAATTGTGCTTCAATTCAATACGCAGTGTAATCATGCCCGCCCATGCCTATTCCGACTCGTCATATCGCAACCCACCCATGACTCCATCTAGGAAAAGCTGATGAAATGGAAGAAACAACAGCAGAAAACAAAAAGGTCCCATACATCAATCAGCACCTACACTCCTGCCAAAAATATGGCCATCATGATGCAAACAAAGACATGCTCGCAGACTTGAATCTCGTCGCTCTCTCTCTAACCCACAACTGCCTTCATGCTTAGGCTTTCGAGGAACCCTCCTAGATCTTCCTTCTTCACCTCGACTACGCAGTGCTCGAAACTGTCAATTCGAACACGTGCATTCGTCTCCGACACTACTTCCTGGAAAGCCCCGCCGAATTTGTTCAGGCCGTATCCCTTGTCGGGCTCCGCATCTTCATCTTCATCTTCATCTGACGCCTCTGATTCGGTCTCGAGCTCATCCTCGTCTTCCTCCTCCTGCCCAGCTGCGCGCTTCGCTGCTCGCTTTTCCTCCTTGATCTTCTCCTTCGCTAGTCGAGCGGCTTCCTTGTCCTTGGCCTTGGCCTCCTTCTCTGCTTTCCGGCGTTTTGCGGCCTCGCGATTGAGGAAGGTTGTGTCCGGCCCACCACCTCCACCGGTGCCTACTACGATATACACACCGCGCTTCTCATCCAGACTGGCTACCACGAGTGGTGTGCCTCGACCACCATGGGATAGTTTGCCGTGCGAGTCGCGTTCTTGTTCAGCAAGTGCTTCTCCAATCCACAAAGACAGCTTCGTCAGGGCAGCGGGATGCGTGAAGAGACCAACGTCGGGTCCATCTTTCACCACGCACATACGAAACGCTCGTAGATGCTTGATTTGTTTCTTGTTGATGAGTGACGTTCCAGTGCGATAAATGGCTCGATGCAGAAACTGCGCGGTAGGCAGTCCAGCCTTTAAACAATCGATGCTATCGAGTAAAAGGATATGTTAGTCTTCAATAATTTCGCGTCAGGGTGGGTCAAACATACTTCTCTAGCGCATCATAGGCTTCCCAAAACCGGCTGACCCATTCCTCAGTCTGAGCTCCAAACTCAACGTCTTCAACTTCACGGACAGCTTGACTGGCTGCCACTGGTGCATCTGCGGCTTGAATATGTTTTCCAACCTCCAGGAGAGCGCCAATGACAACTCCAACATCTTGAGCGCTTAACGTCGCCCGCCAACCCCAACTTCGTACGAAGCCCCAGCCATCCTTGGCTCCGGCCCGATCCTTGCCATCTGTGTCGACCGCTGGGACCATCTCGTCGAGGTTATATAATGAGCCATACTTGAGAAGCTTGGCTCTAAGCTCCCGCTTAAGCATCATATCCATATGCGTGTAGCTTTGTTTGCATTGCGCCAAGCTTACACCCATCTTGGCTAGCAGCTTGTGAAGCCGCTTGATTCCCGTCTCGCTCCAGGTTTTGAGCCGTGAGAAGAGATAGGGGGAATGAAGCATGCTGTCGTATAAGCTCCAGTGTCGAATGAGCAGGAATCGGGGTTCAGGAGAAAGTCTGATGCTTGTATCCTCGGGGTTCCTCGCAGTTGTGGGAATAACACCGGTGTTTTCTGGGGCGACACGGCCATTGGTAACTTCAGGAGGATTGAGACGCCGTACTTCGTCACGTAATAGTTGTCGCAGCCTTGCTCCACGAACTCCCATCCATCCTGATGGTCTGCTTGTATCGTTGGCTCGAATAGGCGCTGCTACGCCCGCCGAGGAGCGGCCATACAGTTCCATAGATGTAACGCCCACAATCGTTAGCCAAAGGAGGTCGTTGTCTTCTCTACCAAGCTCAGAAGCCAGGGAATACATCATCGATGAGATTGGTTCGGCAAATGATGAGCCCATCTTGTAATATTTGTGTAAAACGGTTTCATTTTCTTGGCGCAATCGCAAAAGTCGTCGTCGGAGAGTTCGGGCTGATGGGGTAGGGGGCCCTTGCGCAGCCGACGGAGGCTCGATTGGGTCACTCGAAAGACCAGCTTCGGGATCCCGCAGGGAAACAAGACCTCTGTGTGTTGGTCTTCGCGGAGAATCAATGGGGCTCGACTATTCGCAATGGGTTAGTATTGAGGGCCAGAGTGACATCAATCCATGGTCTTACCGAGTTGCTTCGACGCCGCTGATGTGGCCGGTCTTCGTCGTCACTCGAGTCATCTTCATGGTCGTCGGACCAGCTCTTTCTTTTTTGCCCAGCTGTCGAGTCAAATGTGTCATCCTCGTCCTCCTCATCTGATAATCCCAAATCGTTCTGGTCATCGTCAATATCTGGCATATCGACTAATGCCATGTACGCGTCTCGTTCCTTTTCCAGTTCTTCCTCAATGTCGCCGTCATCAAATACAACGATTCCCCCTTTGCCAGACCTGTAGCCGCGCCCAATTTGGCCGCCAGCTATACCAACCGGAGACCGAGATTGGTACGAAATGGCTTCGTCCGAGGGACTTTTCAATGGAAATCCACCAAACACATTGCCAAGATTCCAGGGCCGATGTGCATCAATGACCCAGACCTCAACACCACTGTATGGTGACTCTTCGCCCTCTGGCTCAAGTCCCAAAAGAGGTCCCAAGTCTACCATGCCACCGACTCCTAGGCATACAACCACGCCTCCACTGCCACCTTGGCTCTCCATCATGGGCGCGACGAGCTCTTTCCCAGCCCTCTCCAGGTCATCGTAGCCAGCAATGGGCTGGATCTTGTGCGGGATGTAATCATGCTTGAGAAGGCGAGTGAGAATGCGGCATCCACAAAGAGCGTCGGGTTCGAGTGCGACGAGAATGAGAACAGGCGGTGACAACGGATGGCGGGTACTCTGGAGATGTGTGTAGAGCTTCGATATCAGTGACCTTGGCAGATACATGGCTGTAGCAGTCTATACAGATGGCGGTACCGAGGCGTTTGCGGATGCATGGAGCATGAGGCGGATCAATGTTGAGGTTGATGACGACGGTATGGTTTCGAGGATCAGGACGCGCGACTCAGCGCGTAAAGTGTATGGGCGACGAGCTGCCCAAAGTCAAAACGAACCGCAAATTGGCGATAGTAAGTATTCCGCATATATGTTTATGTGAAGGTGTCGGGATACAGGCAGCACACCGTGGTAGCGAACGGCGTCGAAATGACTGGAAGCTCTTGTTGTCAAAGTATGCCCGCAGCGTCACGGCAGAGAATGGACATGCATCTCGTCGGGCAAAGAATGTTGAAAGTGTTTATGAGTCAGACGCGGTGTCACAGCACACGCGACTGGTGTGGCCTGGTGCCACTGGACATGGACCGGACCAGTGCAGCGCGGAAGGCGGGGGCCGCACCCGAAAGAGCTTGGGGCGACAGGGGTCTGGCGCTGACGAGAGGAAGGCAAGAGCATTGGAGCTCCCAGCTCCCAGCTCCCAGCCCCTAGCGCCATTCGCCAGCGGTTCTTTTGCCTCCTGCCGGCACTTTTGTGGCAGCCAGCTGTCCAGCAGCTGCGTCCGGATTCTTGCATGTGTGCACCGCCTGTTGGTGACGTGCAAGGCGAGGCGAGACAATGCGAAGAAGAGTCGAGCCGTCCCCAGCAGTAATCCATGGCAAGCAACCCCAAAGCATCACATGAACCCGTAACAGGCTCCTATGGTACTTCGACCAACCTTTTGCCTCGAATTGTAAAGGATGCCTTCTGGGCATGTTTCGGACGAAGAATCATTGTCAAGCTGCCGCGCTGACGTGACGTCGACGATACTATCATCCACGCCTAGGACTCCTGACTCGACGACCATGATATTATTTCTGTTCCCGGTTGGGAATTTTCACAGGAGAGCTTCTCATGCAAGATTGCAGAACGTCAATATGGCGATGAGCGCATCAAGCAGCGGGCGGATACACGACCGAAGACGCCATGTCTCATTCTGCTGCAAGCCATTGCCCAATTCGAAAGTAAGGACTGTTGCTGCTCTTCCTGGCAGCATCCGTCTGTAGCCACAGCCAAGTCTCATGCATGCCATCGGGCGTCCATACCACTGGCTGAAATCGTTCTTGGTAACAAAAACCTCGAAACCGCGACAATTCCGAACTCACTCTCAATCCCCGCCTTTGTTGGATGCAAAGGCATACTAGTGCAATTAGTAATGTGATCAATGCGCTAAGATACTACATCAACACGCGAAGACGACCTTGCCATGTGATGCAGTATCTACCCTTCCACCGACTACGGATGTCACTGTACACATGTCATCGCCTTTGGACTCGGAGGAACCCAAGACTAAGACCAGACTGATGGTGACCGACATATGGCTTTCCTCTGGCCCGAGTCAAGACAGTCATTGCTAAAAAGAGCAGGTCTTGACCTATGACAAGCTATTTACGGCCCTGACCAAACGACATCGCTAATATACAATGTCTCACACGTTGAGACAGAGCTGTAGTCCCGCTTTTAGAACAACCACAGAGCACGTAACCCACTGTATTCGATGACGGCGCTTGTAGCCCATCTCCCAGTGGCTCCCGAAACTGACGACGTCGGTGCGGAATTTGGACCAGAAAAATGATGGGTCCGCAAGTTCAAGACCGTGGGTCTTAGCTGAAATGGCTTAGTTTTAAATAGAGTCAAGCTGTGAAGCGCATGACATATACACTTGGCGACTATTCGGACACGGGATCAGCCTCTTGAATCAGTTCGTGACATTGGGCAAAGAACTCCATCGCCAATGCCGCGTTGTCTGATTCGACTTGACGCAAGCGGGCATCAGATGGTAAACCATAGTGACAAAGTCCACCATGTCTCACAAGGCAGTAGCGACGGTGCGAGTCGCTCTGCGTTTTCAGAAAGAAGTGGACTGCGTCTACGGCACTGCTCAGAATCAACCAGGGGTCGCCAAGAATTTGTTCCTATTGCTTGTTGATAACGTTGACATGATTAGGCTACGAAAGGCGACCTTGCTAGCTCCGAAGAATTAGCTCCTTGACGACCCCATCTCGCCCGTGTCTCGACCAGTTGCTTCTTGACCCTAAAAAATGGCGCCGCCGAAAGCCACAGAACCAGTAGAGACTTCGGCCGGCAAAAAACCAATGAGTGCCCCGTTAACAATTACGCCAACCGGACCAATCTGACAAAATATTTTGAGCCAATTCATGTCATCCGCACACTGACCTGTTTGTTTCCCGCTTCTGAGCTCGCTCCCGCTGCAACATCACGCGAAGAGTCCCGCCCAATACCCTTGTCAAGGGCCCGTTTCGCGGGGTTGACTCGGAAGCTTCTGCAATTTCTCGTCCAACGGTGTCTTGGAGGAAGAGTACCATTGACCCTTCGATCCTCGGCCTCGAGTGCTTCTCAACTGCTGCTAATTCCGGGACCGCACGAGCGTGACGCTTTCTATTGCCTCGAAGGACTTAATGTCCCAACCTCGCACCTTCGAGCCTTGTGATGATCGGTTCATTCCGCCCCCATCACAAATCAAACTGTCACCTATCATTATCCGTCCAACGCCTCAGCCACTCCACACTGTCCCGAATTTCTGGGACTGCGTCTGTCCACTCAATTCTCTCCGGCCCCTCTCTTCCTGTCCTCTGGGCCGTGCGAAAACCCACCTACCTGGGCTGGGTTCCAGAGTACGTTCATGGGTTGTTCGGGTGGTCTGTGTCAGGCTGTAATCACAGGACTCCCAAATACTTATACATAGGTACCGTTCATAGTCCTCGTCAGCGAAGCGTCCTTTTTCCTACCGATCGCGGGGCCAATCCGTGCCCAACCCATTACTGCGGATAGGGAGGGCATGTTTCAATAGGCAAGCGATCTGGTACCTTTCTAGTGTCTTTCCAGGAGCGGTATGCTTGCAACTGGAGATGAACCGTCCACAATCTACAGAAGAGGAAATTACCTCGGACTACGATGAATCCTTTGGGGTTTCAGAGTTCACATCGATCCATACTGCTCGCCTGATATATCATTACGAGCATGGAAGGTACGAGCAACCCATTTCTTCAATGCCCCCCACTACTGCAACCAGTCTGATGCTGATGCTCTATCCAGGCGATATCAGGGGCTGTTGCAAGACCGCTATGGAATGCCTAACGACGAGGCAGAAAAAATGAGGGAAGGCATGAAACACAAGCTCTACAGTGACTACTTGCTCGAAGGGAAACCATTTCTCGCCCCGGTCGGTGACAATCCCCAAAAAATCGTGGATTTAGGCACTAGCGTGGGGTATTGGGCATTAGACAGTTCGTTCCACCTCACATCCCTCTTTGCGGAGGAAATAAGTATCAAATTCTCTTACTAACACTCGCTTCTAGTAGCTGAAAGATTTCCAAGTGCTAGGGTGATCGGAACAGACCTATCGCCGATTCAGCCCCACTGGACACCCCCAAATGCAGAATTTCGAGTGTAGGACTTGGACGATGACCGTCGCCCATGGTCAAGTATATACTCTGGCGCAGACTTGATTCATTGTCGAGCCATTATGCAGACCGTTCGACATCCTCAACTTCTCTTACGCCGAGCATTTGAGTACGCTCCTCTGCCAACCCGCATAATGGCAATGCTAACCCTAAACCTAGGAATTTACAGCCTGGTGGCTGGGTTGAATGCCATGAGATTATTCCACAAGTATGGGCCGAGGATGATACTCAGCTAAACACCCATCCCCTTCACAAACTCTACGATTTACTACGCGGACCTTTCTCAGATATCTACGGGTGGAACCTGGACATGTCCGATCAAATACCTGAAGCGCTGAGGGCACTCGGCTTCGTGAATGTTTCCGTACGTCGAAACAAGCTCCCCGTGGGGCGCTGACACCAAGATGCGAAAATGAGAGAAATTGGGCTGTTCAATCAGATCATACATTCCGAGTTGCTGCCTGGCCTGTTTGTAAAGCATGAGGCCATGGGCATCACTGCAGACGAGGCTCATGGTCTTGGTCAGGACATTTTGGATGCATTCAACGACCCTACTATACGCGCCTATAATGAATGGATCGATTGCTGGGCGCAAAAGCCACCGACAAGCTGAGGCAGGACAACGATCTTTGGACTCAGACTTGCGTTACGGACATGGGATAGACTACTGGGCGGAAACAAATCATTATAGAAACAAGCGGAGAGGTGCATACGAATGGCGTTCATCAAAACATATTTTTTTTGGGACAGCTGTCTACCACATCAAAATAGCAGAGCTTAAAACAGAGCATCCTACCACAATACGCATAAATGACCATATCACCAATAAAGCAAGGGTGACAAGGGTTTATTCATTTTTTAAAGAGGAGCGTATCTATCTTGAACAGAGGCGAGATGGTGCCGTATTCCCATTTTACTCATCAGCCGCGTGAAATTCGTGCTCGTCTATGTAACGCCGTTACTCAGTCAGTGCTTCACCCGGAAATAACATTAGTACATCCCACCAGCACCGCCAGGACCAGGACCACCAGGTCCCATTCCCCCCATCCTACTTATCGGCCCAGGCGGACCAGGTCCGAATGACCCAAAGTTCTGAAATCCCTGGAACCCAGACGTAAAATTCATATCTGGCGTAAAATTCGACACCAGATACGACCAGTCCATGTCCGAAGAATCAGGGTTCGGCGTGCCACCCATGCCGATGCTACTTGGTGCGCTTCCACCTAGAGGATTACCTATTGAAGGCGGCGTCATCATGGCATTTTCATCACTTGGACCCGGCGATGCATCCCCATGAGAGCCAGATGCATCGAGAGGGGCATCAGCGCCCTTTTGTTTCGACTTGCGTTTCTTCTCGTTTCTCTCGCGAAGAACTACGATGAAGGGGGGCGGAGGGGGTGCTTCTCGTCCGTTGGCAACGCACGCTTCGGAATGGGCATCCCATGCCTTGACGAAGTGGCGCCCGAAAGCAGCATGCATGGGACTGTGGAGATTGTGAACCATTCCCCGAAGATCGTGATTCGAGGAGATGGCTTCCCACGCTCGCTCGACCATGTGACCGAAGCAGCGCTGACGGAGCTCCTGTATGAGAAACATATAAGCGGGGAAGGGGAAGTGGTGCGCCGTGAACCACTTGAGTGGTTTGAGAGACTCAGAGGAGTGCACCACGTTGTCGTACTCGACCATCTGGACGGAGAGCAGGAAGAGGTTGTCGCGCTCCATTTCGCCGAGGGGGTCTTCTGCATTGGACATGCGCATGAGGTAGCTTATGGCGCGCATCTTGGAGAGCGTCTGTCTCGTCATGGTGATGGTAAAGAAGTGCAGGGGGATTTTGGGGTCGCAGTAGTGGAGATACGTGCCTTCCATGTGGGCGCAGAAACCGTCGAGTGTGTACGATGGTGAGTCCTGGCCGGCGATGCGGATGGTTGGAACGGAAGATTGTTTGGAAGAGCCCTGGGAGGAGGCAGAGGGGCTGGGTTTATCGGGGTTGACCTTGGCGCTGTCGCGATTGCTATTGCTTGCGACGGCCATGGCGATTTCGAGACGGGTGAGAGCGAAGAGCATCTCTGTTGGACCAGTGTGTGGTGCTGGGAGCTCTTTGCCGTTGATGTGGAGGTCTGAGTCGTTGACGTTGAGAGGGAGCTTGCAGTTGCCGCCGCTGGAGAGGGCTGTGACTGTTGAGCCGGCCATTTCGCCTATGCGGCGGTCGTAGCTGACGATGGTCCACCACAGACGTCGCCGTTGTTCGACTTCGAAGGGGGGAAGACCGTAGCCGGCTGGGTCTTGGTGGAGGCCCATTCTTTGAGCGATGTGTACGGCGATGCCAATGAGGCAGAAGACTTGACGGGGATCAACGGACCATCGTATGGCAAACTATGACAGTGTTAGAAACTCTGAGTTGAAGATCAAGTAAGGAATAAGGTTTTCTGGAGGATAATGTACGAACCAAGTACAAGACGTATGCCTGAAGCGAAATGAAGTCGTTGGTTCTCATAAAACCAGCGTTCAATAACGCTTGTTGAAGTCTCTCGACGAAATGCGCTGTCACCTCTTTCCTTGTCCGACGGAACATCTTTTCTACATCTGCTTCCTCCATCGACATCACGGCCATGGTGTAGATGGCGAACATGAGAGCCTCGATGTTCTTCGGTGCGTTCTCCAAGTCCGATGATGCTTGGATGATTTGGGCCTGGATGCTGGGCACATGTGTGATTTTGAGAAGAAGATTGACATTGTCAATGTACGTCTGCCAGAGCTGAAATATTTGAATGGCCGGTGGGTGAAAGTGCACCGTGGAGTGTTGGCGGCCGGTGAAAACAAAGGGAAAGCCATCGTTGTTGGTGAACATCTTGTCAAAAGCCCGGTGGATGGTGGACTCTTCTTCTTCATCTTCGGAAGAGTCGTGCAGGAGTCGCTCACTGGCGCGGAACTAGAGTGAGTTGTTAGCAAATTATCATTTGTTAAGTTATTTGCGTGACCTTACTTCTCTATGAAGGGAGAATATTGAGCGCTGAGGCCTAGGTAAAACATTGACGTTAGAGACCGAGAAAGATGGGAGAATAATACGCAGTGCTTCGTTCCGGGTGCAACGTACTTGTCTGGTCCTTGCGACTTATTCGATGGCGATGACGTCGCTTCGGGAGACGTTTTGAGCCCCTCAAAGTCATTTTCCAGCTCATCCACATCTTCATGAGGTCCGTTGCTCCTCAGATCATGACCGATAGCATCGAATTTGACGCCATTATCGGCTAGTAAAGCCTCATATTTCTTCAGCCGCTCAACGAGATCTCGTTCTTGAAGGCGCTTCTTTCGCCGCCTTGGGGGTTGTGGCGGAACTACCTTGCACTCTACGCCGGCTTTGACGCAGTTTGCACATGGCTTGTTCTTGTCACACCTGACTTTTCGCTGTTGGCAAAGTACACAACTTGTGCCACGAGTTAGTTTGTTCAACGACGGGTCTATTTGTTGTTGATGAGGTTGTGACTCCGGCTCCGAAGCAGCGGGACGAGCGTCGGGGCCGAGTCTGGCCTGCTCGGCAGGCATGCTGGCTCCGGTTTTAAGATCTTTATAGGAGCCCCTTGGTTCATGGGTGTGTCCGGAGACACTGCAAGTCGCTGTGAAGGGGGTAGCACTTCAAGGAGGCCAAGGCGAAGCGGTGATCGGAAAGGTGGAGCAACACGATGGCCATCAACAGCGTGCTTGCATGCACGGATTGGCAATATCAAAGCCTCCTGGCCAGTAAGATGTGGAGATGAAGACGAGAACTAGACGGGAGAAAGCTTCCGTATGGTAGGGCTGAGACTGGGGTGGCAAGTCGAGGCTCGAATACGGGAGCGACTTGATATACCCGAGAAAGGTGCCACGAGATTCGCTGCAAGTGACAGCGAGTAGGCGTGGAGGCGAGAGAAAAGGATTGGTGGGAGCCGAAAACTTCAAGCTGCTGGCTGGATGCTTCTAAGCTGATATGTGCCCGAGATGCACAAGGAAGCGCCGCACGAGATTACAGACAGCCAATATGGCGCTCAAATTGAAGTTGACGGAAGTTGGCCTGGGGACTCGTAGTGAGCTAACATCCGCGTAAGTCCCGCAATGACTCCTCGCGTGTTGTCGTCTATCACTAGCTTGAATCGCCCTTTGAGATGATGACTCCTTCGTGAGATTTCATAATCAACTAACGCGCCAAAATGGATGCCTCGTTTTCTGGCCTGCGAGGAACGGCGAATACACTGATTGTGTGGAAGTCGAGGTGATGATGCTCGGGCAAAGAGGGGGAGGTTTCGGTCCCGAAGCAGTCAGATTGTTCCAAAAGAGGAATAGCGCCGCTTGACGGAGACGATGACCGCTTCATCGCGCCCGAGACTCCAACGCTGTTGCACGACGATGCTTGGACACATTGTACCCTCGTGGCCGAAACTGGAGTTAATAGCAGATATCTTAAATTTTTTTTGCTAGAAGGCTGCCGCTTGGGCTGCCGATAGCCGTTATGGCTGTAGATATAGCGCCTTTACTTTGTGTTCGTGTCCGATCTATGAGCCTTGCTTTTGGCTCGTTAGCAGGGGCAAAAATATTAAATATCGACATTCGCCCAACCGTCGTGAAGTGGCTGTTGTACATTATGACACGTTGAAATACTTTGCATCACGAATCCTGCGGTATCAATTACCAGTTCGTGGTTTGACGAAGAATTTCCCACGCAAGACTGATCACACAAGTAGCCACTCCTCCATTTTCTTTTATTCAACTTCAGAAATGACCGCCTCAAATCGAGAAAAGAGTCATGAAGACTCAGACACATCCCAGCCGCAGACAACACAAACCAAGCACCAAGATGCGTCCGTCTCCGACTCTGATGTTGAGAAGAACCAGAAGGCGAATGGTCCAGAGTACGACCCTGAAGCTGAAAAGAACTACCAGCCCAAGACACTCAAGTTCTGGCTCGTCATCCTATCGATATTTGTATCAATGTTTCTAGTCGCATTGGATAGAACGATCTTAGCGACAGCAGTCCCTCGCATTACCGACGAATTCAAAAGTCTTGGAGATATTGGCTGGTACGGCTCAGCATACATGCTGTCCACTTCGGCATGTCAATTACTGTTCGGTCGCATATATCGCTTTTATAGTATACGATGGACATTTCTGGTCAACATTATCATTTTTGAGGTTGGCTCGGCGCTGTGTGGCGCTGCCCCCAACTCGAATGCCTTCATCATCGGTCGCGCCATTGCTGGTGTTGGCTCTGCGGGCATCTGGACTGGATCCATGATGTCCATCATTCCCATGGTTCCTCTTCACAAACGACCGATGTTCCAAGGCATCTTTGGCATGGTTTTTGGCATCTCCTCAGTCGTTGGACCTTTGATCGGCGGTGCCTTCACTGAGCGAGCTACTTGGCGATGGTGTTTCTACATGAACTTGCCCATTGGCGCCGTCGCTTTTGCTCTTTTGTATGTGTACATGCATCCTGCGCCACCGAAAGACGAGCCGGCAACGTTGAAACAGCAAATCATGCGACTCGACCCTCTCGGCACCTTCTTCTTTGTTCCCTCTACCATATGCTTGCTGTTGGCGTTGCAGTGGGGTGGATCAACATATCCATGGAGCAATTGGCGCATAATTTTACTTTTCGTCATGTTTGGTGTTACGGGCATCATTTTCGCTATTGTCCAGGTAAAGATGCCCGAGTCGGCCACGCTGCCTGTCAGACTCATTAAGCAACGCACAATGCTCTCTGCGACTTTTTACACATTTTTCCTGGCAGGCGGCATGATGCTCGCCGTCTACTATTTGCCGCTGTGGTGTAAGTTGAACAACGTAGCATATCCTTAAAAATGCAATTACTAAAAATTTCCTAGTCCAAGCAACCAAGGGTGTTGACCCAGTCGAGTCCGGAATCTACACCATTCCTCTCGTCCTCAGTCTCGTCGTCGCATCCATCACATCTGGTGTTCTCGCAAAAAATTGGCTACTACGCTCCATTCATGATCATGTGTCCTTTTATTACAGCAATAGGAGAAGGCCTTTTGATGACACTCGAGCCCACCACTGGCTCGTCAAAATGGATCGGCTACCAGTTCCTTACAGGCTTTGGAGTTGGGTCGGGGATGCAGTCCGCTGGACTAGCAGTACAAGCTACTCTCGCGAAAGACGACGTATCCACCGGCGTATCAATCACGTTCTTTGCCCAGCAACTTGGCGGCGCCATATTTGTCACTGTTGGCCAAACGATCCTGTCAACATTGTTGGTGAAGAAGTTGAGTGGGTTGCCAGGACTGGATCCTATGACCATTGTCAGAACTGGTGCTACGGAGCTGCGCCATATTGTTCCAGCGCAGTTCTTCCAGACCGTGATTAAGGCTTACAATTATGCAATCACACGGATTTTCTACTGTGCTTTGGCGCTTTCGCTTGCACAGCTGATATCCGGCTTGTTCATTGAGTGGCGGAGTATTAAGAAACAGAAGGGGCCTGTTCCCGCTTCGGACGACGCTGAGGCTTAGTGGGATTTGGGGAAGAGCACATATAGAAGGTTTAAATATATTGGAGGACTAAATCAGATCATGTAATTTGAGAAGATGGTAATGACTCATAGACTAGTATAATGCGTCGCAAGACACAATCTCAACTCAACTCATGCTTATGAGAGCATACAAACAAACAAATAAAAATAATAGTACATTTTGTCCTTGAGTAATCGCTTCATTGTCATTCGTGTGAATTGCTTTGATTGAAGCACGTAGGCTTACAGTTTACCTCTTCCGGCAGCATGTCTGGATGAGTTTAGCCACCACTAACTGTTTCGTCTCGCACCGATTCAATATCACTGACATATAAACTCCCTTCGTCACCATCAGAGGCAATTGAGTAAGACTCAGATGACAGCAGTGGTGAAACATCCGGGTGTACATCCGGATTGCCGCGCGGATTGGGTTGATTGGGAAGATCCTCTCCGCAATCGTCGAGGTATTTGTTCAGATCGAAGTAATTTTCATGCTCATCTCCAGTGCATTGGGATTCATCGCTTGCCCACGGCAGAGAAAGCATAGAAAAAGAGTGTATATGCTTGATAATGCGATGGATCAATGGATCGGAATCGACGATACCACGGAAATCGCAAAGAGGGCACTTGCTAATTCCGAATGGCGCCGGTTGGGCAGCATCCTCAATGAGCATGGAGTACAAGTCCTCATCGATCACGTTCGCATGAGCGTTTTTCATGTGATCATTATAGCGAGAGGTAGTTGGAAATACCTGTGGCGGCTCCCCCGGAACTGAACAACAGACATCTCCAGCATTGTTGATGATCCTTGTTGACGTGATTCATCCATCCGTCCCGAGTTTTGTATAAAACACCTGGCTTCTCGCAATCTTCAAGAAAACAAGTATAAGGACATATATCTTGGATGAGATGCTTTCTATTTAAACAGTCAGCCTTTACGTGCTCAGAGCAAAGCAATTTGTGTATGCTACACTTGGTGAAGGATGTGCTTACTTCCAATGCTTTTCTTTTCGCATCATTTCCGGGAGCGCCTCAGAGCAACAAGGACAGCGAAAGTAATTCCGGCCACCCTTTATTTTCGGGGGACGCGGATAAACATGTTTCGCGGCTGTGGCAGCAATGCATACTCTTGCCATCTGAGGTGCCATATTGGGTTTCTGAAAGACTTCCTCGACTTGCGCAGCATCGCCGGAGGCAGGCGCCGCTGTCATTACTCTGGGATGCTGGTGCGGCGCCTCCCCTACCGAAGGTTGATCCAAGGAAGCATTCGTTTGTCTTGGGCCACTCTCGTTCAAACAGCCAGGAGTGATGCCTGCCATGTTGGCCATGGAATTGTTGTTCTGAGCCTTGAGTTCCCGCTCACAGTGCCGTCGTGCGTTCAAAAACCGGTTCCGCCTTCTGAGATTGGCCAATATCAATCGTTTTT
The DNA here is from genome assembly GCA_000222875.2 of Periglandula ipomoeae IasaF13. Classification (NCBI taxonomy): domain Eukaryota; kingdom Fungi; phylum Ascomycota; class Sordariomycetes; order Hypocreales; family Clavicipitaceae; genus Periglandula; species Periglandula ipomoeae. Next base: position 116,378 of record AFRD01000017.1, on the reverse strand, counting down.
GGATGGGCGACAGCAACGAGCGGTCAAAGTCTGAAGATGATTGACTGTCTTTGGAGCCCTGCGCAAGGACAATGAGGGTAAGCTGGTCTCTCAACTCCTGGTTCTCTGCTGGATCAAATTGTGAGTCTGCCCTATATAGTCTCAAGTATGTCCTAGACGTCTTCAACGAATACGTGAGCCCTCCTAGAAGATCCATGAGATCTTCTACTACCTTTTTCTCTGATTCTAGATCAGACAGAGCATTGCGGGACGCATTGGTTGAGTAAGTTCCATGAACAGACTCTTTTGAGGATAAATCCAACCACGAGGGAACAGACCTGTTTGGAGGAGCTGGCTCATCTTGAAGATGAGCCGAAGAGATATGCAAGTTTTGTTCCGCCTTGGAAGCAGTTGCTTTCTCTTTGTCCTCTGTTTCTCGACTTGCTGCTGTAGTCACACGTAAGGATTAAGTCTGAGGAAATCGGGGAGATAGAGAGAGGCAAGATGATAAGAGAAAATACGGAAGAGACCTGGATGAGTTAAGAACAATGGAAACTTGCCTTTCGCTTCGCAAGCTTGAATCCTCCGTGGCAGGATAGTGAGAAATTGCACAAGAAAGTTCTTTTGTTCGTGGTCAACTTCGAATCTCGAATCAAGGGAATCCTCTTCGCCGGCAAAGACATCCATGGTATTGGACCAAAAATTGAGTGTCATCAGCATATTCTCTGCCCATTCGTACTCCATCAGAGACGGAATACTCAGGCACCTCCCCAAGGCGTCGTGGCACTGTCTCGCAGCATCAGCAATACTGGTGTCTGACTTTGGAGCATCGGTCTCCATAGCTGGCAGATCCTGATGTAACTTTGTCAAGAAGAGATGGTTTAGCAATTGATCTTGAAAGTAATTTGATGCTCGGACGATTCTGCAGAATCACTATCGGACAGGTATTTCTCAAGGTGGATTCCTGGACGTCGCTAAACTGAGGACATAACGGTCTACGTTTCGCCAATGTTGGTAGGTGAATACAAAGCAGTCAGTATGACCCTGGGCCTGAAGGAGAGAAAAGACATGGTAGTCATCCTAGCAACATCTCCAGAAAGTCCAAAATGAACAAAGAAGAAGCCGCACAAAGAACAGGGTTGCCTGGGATGTGAGGCCAAAACGCAAGCATTGTTTCATGCCTCCGTCAACATGACAGAGAACATTGCTCTACCTTCTGGTACATATTCTCCCATTTTATCCACTCGATTGGATGAATTCTACTCGAGAAACCGAATATGCCACTCTTTCGGTTCAACATGTCACTACTCAGAGTCTACAAATGGAGGGGGAATGTAAATCTGTTGAGAGTAACGAGAAGTATATCGTAAGTTCCCTGTTAAATCCGCTCTTTGGTGTCAATTTTCTTTCTGTCCTTAGTGCTAGGGCTGCAAACGACGACGCTGCACTCCTCGGACATTTCGTGACCTCGGCGTTATAGCACGCGCACCACGCAATAAGCTTCCAGATTGGCTCCTTATTAGATCCTGTGATGCAGCGACAGAGGTACGGTCCCTTGCATAGATCCCACAGTGGCTAGAAAAGCCGAAATAATGGTAATTTCGGCTTGTCGCTGTCCGCTGCGTGACATTTCTCACCATCGAACCTGTTCCGTCTTTGTGCAGCACTGGTGTTACAGCCCGAGCACCGCTGTATGGGCAAGAGGAAGTATACGCCTCTGTGATCTGTCGGTATCAATAAAGTTAAATTCAAGACTCACATGATCGCATCTCAGACCCTGCTTACATCCGGGGCACCTGGATATGACCTGATTTTCTTCCATCACCATGAGTGCCTTAGGCTGGATACACGGTATTTTGCGGGATGAACAGGAACACGCCACCGGCAAGGCGCTCGGCCCGGACCGTTGAGAAGCGCCCGATCCACATTAAAAGATCCGATAAAAGGATATTTGTCATACTTCCGCTCTATTGTTACTCTTGTTTCGGGCGTCCATGCCATCGCTTAGAAGCCCAGTGGATGCTTCACGATGGCATTGACATCCCGAGACGGGGCTGACGGTAAAGTCATCAGCTTCGGGATGTTCAACTTCCATGTCGTGCGATGCATCTTTTGCAATGGTCACAAAAATTGTCTGAATGATGAAATGGATATATAGGCTTTGACCATTTACTCGTCCCTAGGCTCATCAGCAAGTTCAATATAGTTAATCTCGTCAAGTTCATCTACACATCCAATCGTCCATCCTCACAATGCCCGCTACCATTCGTCAATATAAAGCCGCTTGCGTTCAAGCCGAGCCTGGGTGGTTTGACCTTGAGAAGTCCGTCCAGAAAACCGTAAATTTGATCCTCGAAGCGGGCGAGAAGAATTGCAAGCTTATTGCTTTTCCGGAGACTTGTGAGTGCGCGAGGCTTCCACTGAGCTGTGTAAATGATAGCTAACGTGTGACAGGGATTCCTGGGTAACTAAGATGGCACGTAACACTTGGGGACAAACTCTGACGAAAGAAATGTCACAGATATCCTTACTGGCAATGGCGTGTCAACTACCAGGACTCGTTGCCGCTGCTGAAGCAGTACCACCAGAACAGTTTGCGACCAGACTCGGACGAGATGCGACGCATTCGAGAGGCGGCGAAAGCAGCTCATATTTACGTCTCGTTGGGTTATTCCGAAATCGATGGGAACAGCCTTTACATGGCTCAAATCATCATTGACCCTACTGGTGCAGTCATCAATCACCGACGAAAGATCAAGCCGACCCACGTTGAGCGACTTGTCTTTGGCGAGGGCACTGGCGACTCACTGGAAACTGTAATTGAGACAGAGATAGGTGCCCTCGGACATCTCAACTGCTGGGAAAATGTAAGTGCATCCACTGCCGAATGAATACAGCTGAGTGAAACTTTACTTACATCTGTAGATGAACCCGTTCTTCAAAGCCCTGAGTTGTAGCCTCCATGAGCAGGTGCATGTGGCTGCGTGGCCTGTGTACCCCCCAGCTTCATCTCTCAAGTATCCAGACCCGTACACCAACATCTCAGAGGTACAATCAGAGCTCGTAACTCCAGCATATGATTACAAAACCGGAACATAGACTTTGGCTCCTACGCAGGTTGTTACTCGCGAGGGCGCTCGTCTCAATTTGCCCATTCGGCTTCAAAATGATGAGTCTGCCTTGGACGGCGAGGCAGCGGTGATAGGTAACGGATTTTCTCGCATCTACCGTCCCGATGGATTCCGTGCCGTGGAAGATCCGAGCAAGACCTTTGAAGGTCTCGTCATCGTAGACATCAACCTGGATGAGAACCTGCTCACCAAACGACTTGCCGACTTCGTACGTTTTCCTTCAAGTCCCAATCATTGAGGAAACACGCTGATAGCAACTTGAATACACAGGGGGGACATTACATGCGACCCGATCTTATTCGCCTTCTCGTTGACAAGACGCCGAAGACTTACGTGGTAGACGCAAACTCTGCTGATAAAGCGTCGGCAATCAGTACTCTGGAGCGACTTGGTCTCGGCAACCCGCTGCCACGCAATGAGGATTGAATTTATTGTCCTTCGATATCTGATTGCCGAGTTCTTGCCGACCCTGCAAGTCAATTTTTGGGAAGCGAACTGCGCGGGTTGGAGTTCTAAACGGTGTGTGGGGACGTAATGAGAAATCCAGTAACAATTGTACGATATTAAGCATTCAATTGGAATACAGACAAACACCTCTCCATAAATACACTGTTTCGTCAGTACTTTTCTCCTTGTAACTCCACAACATTCAAGTCGAGCCATACAAAACTGTAGCCTAGAGCTGAGAGCTGTACGGTCGTGACGTCGATCTCATTGGTGCCAACAAGCTCGCCTGTCAATGAATGCCGTGGCACCTTGCGCCTCATCCTACCGAAAGCGGCTGTAGGACCCGACTGGATGGTTTGTCCTACGAATGACCCAGAGTTCATCAATCGAAATCCTCTACTACGATGGCTTTGAGAGCCGAGGACAAGTTGCTGTACAGCAAGGTAACCATAGAGCCGATCACATGCCGTGAATATGCGGTTGAGCGATCCGGCTTGATGGGTTCCAGCATTAAGCTTGTCGGACCCTCAAGCGCAGACGCGGCGAACTGGATATAATTGTCCAGCTACCACTACTCTCAAACGAGCTCTAAAAGCCTATCGGTTCGCCTTGATGCATACAACACCATAAAGCTTTAGGCGTACTACAGTGTGGGATGGAGGGACGAATCAGGTCATGTATGCGAGTAACACAATCACACCGTGGTGGACCACAGCCTTTTAAGCGCCGCCATGGCACACTTTGGTTCGCAAGTACTCGATGACCGAGGAAATGGATAAATAATGGACAATATTGTCGTCATGAGACTACATCTGCTGGTATTTTTGAACTCCGAGCTCGACGTCTGCCTGGAAGGCGTCTGAATCTGACCTATGATATGACAACCTATCCGTTACCTGCGTATCACGCGGGGAAATCTTATACAGGAGGCATCCAAGAGCTCACCAACAGACACCCTGGCTCATTGGGAGTGTAATCTTCCACACCTGAGGCCTCCCACGAGGAAAACATCAAGAAAATCTCCTAAATGTTAATTCACGGGTGCATGATCGAATGTCATTAGTCTTCGGACGGGTATAACCTATTGTTCATATTGAGGTACTGGCGCTTTTGTACTCAAGCGCTACACTTTATATGATCGTCATATGTACAACAGATTTTAGACCCAAGAACGTATTTCAAGGCTTTGAGAGTACTCTTTTCTCCTCCGCTGTCAATCCTTTGACTGTTAAAAAAACGTGTAGACGGAAGTTGAATGGTCTTGGACCACGCTTCCGGACCCTACCAAGTCGGCCAGCCTAGAGTATATGATCCAATCTGTATATGCGGCTGGGCATGGTAGGTATAAAGGCTCATATCGCTGTCAAGTTCGCTGGGAGGTAGTCCCGTGGACGTTGAAAGCCGCATCGACAGACGCGAGCTCTTGGGCAACGCGCTCCCTACGAGCGTTCTCGTCCGAGGGAGGCACGTAGGGACCGTGGTCGATATAGTAAGAAATACGATCTTCATAAAGATCTTCTCGGTTAGATCCGCTCCCAAGCTTCATGAAGCGGTGCTCGGGCTTCGGGGGAGCAGTCCTTAGGCCGTAAGGTTAGCATAGTCAATAGCAACCTCCAACGGCTGCGGCAATTACCCGTTATAGACTGCCTTATCAGATGGCATTATCGATAGCTCCCGGTTTTCTGTAAGTCTGATTCGCGTATACTGGACAATATCTGGAGTTTGAGGCAGCGGTCGTCGGATGCTTGTTGTAGGAGTGATTGTAAGGTCACAGAGAATGATTTGACAAGACACTTTTCCAGAGACAAGATATTCGAGCTGTAAAGTATGCAGAACTGGAGTGGGAAATCTGACAGTTAAACTCGAACAGAGGCAATGTCATGTCTACCGTGCACGGACAGCACAATGCCTGTCCAGCAGTCTGCGAATGCCACCGCCATGGGAGGAGTCGTGGCTGCTTTCCAAGGTGTCGTTCCGGTGTGTTGTCAGAACATGGTAGTGTAGAAAGCGGGACGTCAATCGGCACGAACTGCTGTCTCGAAAAGGAAAGAAAGCTTCGGTGACTGGTTTGTTTCGGTAAGTCGGGTGCGTCAAGCCAGGGCTCCATGAAGTAGACGACCGCCGAGACCCCTGCGTATGTGCCTCGTACAGTGCCAGAAACGTCACTTGACCGAGGAAGTATCAGTGTACTGATGGCTCCTGGCTCACAAAGTGTACTTTCGACTCGCTTCGGAAGTACGGCGTAGGACAACGCACAGACTTGGTCCTGCGACTCGAAGTAGCATACCGCGGCAGGCCCAGCAATTCTGACCGTGGATTACACTCCATCGAACCAAGTACCCATTGTTAGAGAGTGCATGCGCTTGTTTAATTCGAACGAAATCATAGATATGGCGAGAATGCTGGATAGGCGTCCCGCGGGAGAAATGAGTATTGCCGATTGCCTCACTATGATCCTATACCAGTGTACTCTCTTTGCTTCCCGTGATCAATACGACAGCGGAGTCATACAATAAGCCGTAGCAAGAAAGACCGTATATCTTTGCTCTGATCGAATGCTTCTTCGCCGCGGCGATGTACGATAACGGTACAGCCATTGTCTGATATCCCACTTGCCCCATATCCACTCAATCATTGACATCAATACCATGTATTGAAGGATGAAGGAGTAAGCGGGCACTAGATTGAGTACTTTCGATCTGCCCTCAAAGATAGTGGTGTTGCTGTGAGAGTGAGGATGAGACTGCATGTCAGACTGGAGGACTGCGAAGGCGTCCGAGGCGCACAGGTGACCTGCATGACGAGGCTAGTATTGAAGCTGCAGCAGCAGCAATATTTGACGTGTCTATCTGCAGTCTTTTCTGGTCGCCTTGCTGAGTTTCCCTCAGGTCGCAATGGTTGTCCATGGGCTTCATCGTAAATGGTTGTTCTGCCAGACGCTTCGAGGAGTTTCCAAATATAAGTAGTTTCCAGCAGGCGCTTTTGTGGGATGAAATATCATGCCTACCGGGGTTTTCCATCATGTGAAAGATGCTCAAAGGCAAGGCCTGAATATAAGAAGACAGTGGATACAGAACTGGAAGACGCAAGCTTGAGTGAAGGAACAGTCGTACTAGACAAAGTCGATAAATGAAAGACATTGAAAAGCAGCAGAACTGAAGAGCAATTGATCGCATGGTCCAAGTCGCAAATCGTCTCCGGGATTGGATCATTATATACTGCTCCTGGGCATTCGCCTCATTTATTTCAAGAGCAGCCTCAATTTCTAGACCGCGCTTACAGTCGCGACGTGTGGCAACAGTAAGTCGCATTCTGTCGCACTTCTGTCGCACTGGCCGACACGGGGCGAAGCGGGCTACTGCAAAATCCCACCAAACATCAATCGAGATACGTGTTGGGGGATTCAGGAAAGACTCACCGTCCCCGTGTGGAACAGACGTAATTGACCACGGCTATTAATAGGTGGGGTTAGGCGAATGTGACGCGAGGCAATTGAGTCAACGACATGCGTGCGTGTGAGTTCTTTGGTGGTCAAAAATATTAGTTAAATTGTCACTTTGGCATCCTTTACAGTCTCGAACACGTGCGGCTGGCTCCGCTGCCAACGGCCATCATTACGCTGGGATATGTCTGACCGCTCATGAAGAGTGCATTGCGGCTGACTGCCGTTACTTGTCGCCAAAGAATATTGCTCAATCAAATCACCATTACTTTGTCTCAAGCTTCCGCCGGAGACTGAAGCAAACACGAGGCAAACGGGACCTTCCTGACCAACTCATAATGGCCCCTTCCACGGCGAACTCTACAGAGGCAGATCGACTCAATGGTCTGATCTCCAAGAGAAGAAATCTATCAGTTAACCTCAAGTCAAACTTGATCTCATGGGGCTACATGCAATGTTTTCGGACTCTAAATCCTCACTTGATCAGTACTATCGCCAACCGCAGTTTCTGATGGTGTCGAGGAATTGAGCTGAATATGCGATGCTGCCTGGCGCAATGTAAGACCCCTCCTCGCCTATAACAATGCGACTGAGCAGTTGCGCAGGTGACTCGTTCAGTGAGGCTACTCACGTAAGTCCACTATATGCCCTGAACACGAAATGCTGAGTGTGTCACATCTGATGGACAGTTCTGGGGCAGCCTGTGAAGAGGTAACAGGATTCGAAGCACAGTCGTGTCGCAAATGCATCGCACGGCGGCGGTGCCAACCGTTGTACTGCCAAAGAGCTCGTCGCTTGTTCTATGGGTCTTTATGAAGAGCTCTGCAACTTGTACGACCCTATGCTTTTGTCGTGAAAGACAGGACGCGACTGCGCCCGATCTGCCGAAGAAAATATCCAGGTCAAGACTTGGTGATTGACCGAAGTTCCAGGTTCTCGATTTTGCGCTCCTACAATCCGACTGGATTACGTCGAAGTGTTGGTTCTCCGCAGGATTTACTTGACGCAATCAGTAATACCCCAGAGACAGCAGTGAACAATTACGTTGACAACCTGAATGTGTTGTTTTATCACACAGAAATACATTTCGCACTACTTCAAATCTTACTAATGGTCACTGGAGGCAGGTTGATCACGAATTTGACCTGATCCGCTGGCACATCTGACATTTGATGTTTGGCTCTGACAGTGCGATCAGTTTTCGATAAACACACGTTGCGACATCTAGTTCCCAGACATATGCTAGGCTACATGTAAAGCTCTTGACAATTGTATGTAAAACATTCTCGATCCGTAAATGTCAAGGTCCTGGGACATATTTATCCACCTACTGCACTGCCTGTCCCGTGTCTTCATCATATTTCAGCTTCTCCCTGATTATCTCCTTTTTGAGACTCAGACCGTTCCTCAAATAATATGCTTGATAACGATGCCGTCTGTGCGGAGCTGTCTTGTGATCCCCAACCAAGTCCACATCCACTGTCTCAATGTTTGTCAAGTCTGCTTCACTGAATGCAATTGATAGTCTGTTATTGCGATAGAACAACATTACAAATCCCCCAGCCTAGGCCGTCGATTTTAGAAGCCTGGGCGTCGGGGTCCCAGAAATAGAACTTGTCTTTTCCTTCTTGCTTGAAGATCAGAATGAAATGCTCAGGGGTGAGCAGAGGGGTCAAAGTGAACGGCACGCCGTTGTCGATATGATTGACGCCGCTCATGACGCCAACGACAATGGGACGCTTCGCCGCCAGACTCTTTTCCACCTTTCCCATGACGGTCTCAAGTTGTTTGGCATTGTAGGAGAACACTTGGGGGTCGTCTATGTTGGCTGGGCTAGCTGGCTTGATCTCGACTTTCAGGATACCCTCGTCGTCAAAGTAAAGCGAAGGCGGCAATGAGGCGTTGATCTTGGTGATGTATTTGTTGCCCAATAACCCAGCCACAAAACCGCATTTTGCTTTTTCCCATTCATAGGCCTGCTTGAACAAGTCGAAGGTAGGATTGCGAATGTCGAGCGGGGGTCTGATGATGGGCTTCACCCAGAAATATCCAAACATCTTATAGACAGAGTCTCCGCTGTGTGTCTTGAAGAGGTCATTAATCTCACGATATTGTTCGCCCAGATGGTTGGTGTCGATGTAGCGCTTGATGTCTTGATTCTGCGTCCTCAATTTGTCGTAGTCAACCCCTCCTTTTTGGGTCTTCATAGTAGACCAGACTGCGTTTAGTCCAGCATCAGAGCTGGTCTTCGACTCAACAATAGCGATGATTTTTCTTCCCACGGCATTGCTAATGGCGAATTGACCATCCCGCAAAATTACCGGATCATTAGGCTGAGATGGGTCGGCAGACTTGAATACATCCTTGAACGCTTGGACATATGTTGCGCCTTGCCCTATGTCGAAAACGTCTGACGAACCACCGGCTGCGGGATCAGAAACAGCAGTGGCAAGTAGCGATTTGACGCTGATGGATTTTGTGGCACCTCCGCCGTCGGAAGTAGATGCTTGAACGTCCTTTCCATCCTGAATCGCCTGGACCGCAGCATCTTCCAGAGAGGATTTCTGGCCATCGGCTTGTGCTTTAGCCGCTGCGCCGCCGTCAATTTGCTGCTGCAAGTACGCTTTGACCAGATCGCCATATTCTTTGTCTGTGAGAATGCCTTTGCTGTGCGCGGAGTTTGCCGTTTCCTATGGAGACTTTTAGAGCTGTTTTACTAAGGGCACAGAAATGCAGATACCTACCATGAACCTCGCCGAGTTTTCTGTGTTGTGGGGCTTGCATCGCTAGGCCAGAAGCCATGGATGCCATCGCTCGAACGTTATCATTATTCGACAAATATGTCTTGATCGCATTTGCTTGGTTCCCCTCTGTTGATATTGTCAGTATGCCATAAGAAACATAGCTCTACGGCACAGGAATGACTGTAACTTACCTAGTCCAGTGATGTCTTTGAACAAACCGGATTTACTTAGAAGATCTGTCGAGGCTGCGAGACCAGTACCTGGATCTGGGGCTCCTGGTGCGGTCTGAATGGCCACGAGCGGGTTGGCCAACTGTTGTAAAGTAGCCTTGTAATCAGTCACGGTCGGGACGGGTGGCTGGACCTGACCAATTGGCGTTGGCTCGTCCGTTGTAAACTTCGTCCAATCTTGGGAAGAATCTGGCTTGACCTTCTCACAAGAATCGCAAGAGCCCATAACCGCTTCCATGTATACACCACGTGTTGGTACACTAAGCCTATAGGGCGGTGCAGGGACCAGAGGCTTGTATTGGTCCAATAGTGACGGTTCGTTTGTCGTGTCATCACTGGCGACAATAAGCGATCGATTGACACGGAAGCTTGATGCAACGGGAAACACCAGTGAATTTCCAGCGACAGCGATCAAATTGTTCTTGATCACAGAAGCCAGACTTCTGTAGCTCTCTGGCTGCTCCGGCTGACCCTTTTTGTCGAATATCTAAATCTTGAACCCGTCCAATAACAGCCACCGTCTGTCGGGGTCAAGACTATACCACAACACGCGATTGTAGTACTCCAAGTTGAAGTTCAAATGATCAATCAGCCTGTTCGCAATGAATACATCCTCCTTGCGAGGGTTGCGCTTCTCATCCGATGACGGGGGAGTATCTCTTGAGACAGCAGGACCAGTTGGATCCGTCTTATCAACATTCAGAAAGTCCGCGTTGACATTCCCACTATATAGCAAGCCACGGTAGTGGTTCGTCGAATATGTAACGTGCAATGATCTCAGGTTGAAGATAGTATTTTCTCGAATGCTTTTGATGGTATCATTCGTGAAGAAAACCTTGATTCTCTCAACGACTGCTCTGTTCTTCACTGATAGTTGTCCCGAAAATGTGATGGACATGTCACGCTCCCCGCCATTGTATCTCGAGTCGACAGTCATTTGCTCAAACGGTAGAAGGTCAAGGGTAATGGCAGAAACCATCTTCTCGAAGACCTTGGGGGCAATCTCGGACCTGAAAATTGTGTCCCACTCTGATAGTAATTGCCCTTTGAAGTAGACATTCATCATCTCGAGAACTCCCCAATTACTATGATCATATCCCAAGCAGTAGGCGTACACTCTCCACATCTCTTCGTCCTGCGGCGACATACTCAGAAGCTGAATGGGATCGAGATTGCCGTGTAGAATACTGTTCAGGTTGAATGAACCGAAGCTGTTAATTCTGATGGATTGCGCAGGAGGAACATTCTCATAATTGGCATCCAAGGTCATGAAGCTGTCAAAAATATTCTTTTTGACCTGAATATCTTCAGTGACAGTATGTGTCTGTGGTCCATTAAACAGAGTCCATGGCGCAAAGACAGCGGCGGCAACAGTTTTTACTCCGTCACCAACGTCCATCTCCTGGTGCGACACCGTCTTCGTGACTATGGGTAGTGACATGATGAAGTCGTACTTGGATTTCGGGCGAGGTATATCAACACGTATAGTTGCGGTGCCGTCAACCTGCCGTATACTTTCTTCATCATATGACCCTTGAGGATAGTCCACCATGCCATAATTGGTCCGAATCCTCTCAATTGCATCAAAAGTCGGTAGAAGATGATGTTGCAAGTGACTGTTCGGATGCGTATACGGGGTCAAGTACGTGTTTGAGTGAATGGGTAGTAGCTTTGTCACCAAGATGTCAGCCCACTTAGCGACATTCTGGTTGCTGAACTTGGTCATCAGCAGAGGCACGAATACACACTCCTCGACATCAACCAGCTCTTGGAAAACGGCAAAGTGTCGCAAGACTTCAAAATACATCATTGTGAGCGAGTGGCAATGATTGTGGTTCGAAATCACGCTAGTCTCTGCGTTGTATTGCTGACCTTCCTTGACTGTCGTCACCGCCGACGCTGTCAGTTTGCGATAGCTAGATGCGTTCTGATTTATGCTTTGTCGCAGCTGTTCCTGGAAGTATTGGGATAAATTGCGATTGCTGTCCTGCGAGGCATTCGAGTTCGCATTCGAGTAGCCACCAGCTACACCAGCGGAAGCACCACTAATACCAGCAGCTGTTGCGTCACTTCGTCCTCGGAGGCTTTCGCCAATATTGCCTGCAGTTTGATCCACAATGGATCTCTCGCTGAGGAGATTGCTGGCTAGAGACTCTGCCTGGCTGACGCCTTGATCCTCTGAGCCACTGAAAGAGTGACTCGCGTCGAAGATAACAATTTGTTTCTTTTGACTAGGTGCCAGTGGCACCGAGTAGAGCAGATCACCGAGCGAGTACCCGTCGGCTTTGAACTCGGATTTGTAATGCAAAATATGGCCAGTTGCAACTGTCACGGCCTGGTAAACTGAAATGTTTATTTCTGGCTTTCTGCGGAAGTTCCCAATTCCCAGGGCAGGTGAGATACTGATTGGTGAAGCAAGGCCAGGGAAACGAGGAGTCACTTGAACAAGGGAGTCTTCTTCGTCATCTTGCCATCGAATCGGGTTATGCAAATCGACAAAGTCCCGTTGCACCTTGCCATGGTTGGCCATGAGAAAGGTACGACTTCCTGTGTCTTTATTTGTAGTGGATCTCAATGTGTAGTTTGCGACATCCGGGTCTGACGTCCGCACCAAGGCTTGATAATTGTACTCCTTGAGTGTGCGATTAGGCGTGTTCAAGGTCAAACAAGTACCACCAACATCTTGCGAGAACTTATCAGATTGGACGAGGTCTTCTTGCGACGGTAGTCTTGCTGTCGGTTCCGGCTTCTGTTCACACTTGCAGTCGTCCTTCTTTTCAGGGTCTTCTGCAGGCCCTTGGAGGAGGATGTAGACGAAGTTTGTAGATATGGCGCCTTCCGCAACACCAATTGAAGTTACACTTTTCGGATCTAATGATGTGACCGCCTGAGCTTGGAAGAACGTGCCCTTCGGGTAAGGCATGGAAAAGTTGCCGATCCTATCAGACATCGTCGATGAAATCGGCACCCAGTCGTCGTTCTCCGACATCTTTGCCTGGATAACTACCGCTCCCTGGAGCGTGTCAGCGGGTTTCGGAGACATGGAGACGATCTGGCCTCGAATCCTTGTCGGCCGTGAAGGAGTTGCTGGTGGGGGTTTCACCGAGGACGGTATCTTTGGAGTAATTGTAATGCTCAAGCGTTGCAAAATCGGATCTGCAGGTTCTAATTCGGCGTAATAGAGGCCCGAGTTGTCAAATGCAGTCACCTTGACCACAACTTTGCCTTGCACGTTGCTCTGAATGTATTGGTCCGGAAACACAAAGTCGATTCGATCACCATGAAAGTCCTGTTGTCTCCAATCCCATCGTAGCGTACGAGCTTCGCCACCCACGCTGAGGTCGACACTGAGATTACACAGCGTAAAGCTACTGAACTGGACCTCTTGAGCAGCCACTCGAACACTTCCCGCGATCTTGAGGAGTTTGACTGCGGGCATTTTCAGCGGAAAGTCGAAAAGCTTAGGGAAGCTAGCTATTAAAGAGGATTGGATCGCAGATGCTGACGCGATATCCATGCCGAAGTTGGAAAAACATTTTGAGTGGCACCATCCTCGAGCCTTTGCGATGTGACCACTGGTGCTGCATCCGATAGGTCAACCATTAGATTGATCAGATACAAAAGGATAGACTCATTTCCTTCGCCTAGCCTTGGAAACATCGCTCGCAAGACTTCGAGATATGCTTTTTTGTTCACCACATATGTGTTGGCCTCGAATAGGGGGCCTACATCTCTGACTGAATGGCTCGCCAATGTATTCCGTGCCACGGCCTCCCTCTCTGCACCACCTTCGCCATCTGGCTTCAGAATCTTGATGAAATATAACCTTTTTTGGTCAATCTTGCTGGCTGCGTCGCCGCCATAGCTGATTGAGAATGTAGTCGACACATCATCGAGCTTGATCTTGAAGCCTTGGTCATGGTCTCTCAGCGATGTAAAATGCTTCGTGAGTGTGGATGCGTAGTCCGGTCCGAAGAGCCCGGCCAGCGGGATTCCGACTGTATAACTGCTGCTTGCGAGGTTCTGTGGAAAGTTGATCACTCCTTGGGCCGCGATTTTGAGGCCAGTCTCATCGAATGAGTACTGGGGAAATGTAACATTGAGCGTGACGGCGCTGACGGGCGGTGTCGCCCCGTCTGCGTACGAGAATGACTTCTGAAGCGTGACGGGCATTTTCGCGTAAGCTGGCCGACGAATTGCTGCGAGGAAAGGTGGTGGCTAGCCATGTCGCTATATAACATGCCTTGATCTGCATTATTGTTCAGTTGTGATCGTTCGTAGCTGAAGATTCTGGTAAGGGTGTTGATCACCAGCTTTGAGGACTTTAGACTTTCCAAAGCAATTATTTGACGCCATGCATGTAGGGCTGAATATCCGAGCTTCTCCAAGCGATGTGCCTTGTATCTGCTTCGCATGTTGTTCTTTCGATTGGTTGCAGGAGCAATTAGTGTTTTGAATAGGATTTGGTACCCCTGTCACGGCTCTCGCCCATTTTCAGCGGCACGGCAGATCCCAACTTCAGGGACTGTGGCACCGAATCAGATGGTTTCACTATGGTTCAGCCTGGCTTACGCCATGGCCTAGGCCCAAACCTCAAAGCGAGACGACCCGATGTGTTGGTCACAGGCCCGCGTCCATTCGCGGTCCTCTAGAGTCGGGTGGAATTATTCGTTCGGCATGCTCTGCTACTCTCCAGCCGGGCGAGAGTGAAAGCAATCATTCTGCGATAGGATGCGATCAGTATGGCAAGGATTGCATTATCACGGTAATATTCGATCGATGACATGCTTGATTTTGCCAGTAGCTGCAACTCAATTCCTGCATGCGACGGCTCGTTCTGCCCATGAGGACCAACTCACAGTAATGCAAAAGCCCGTCTAGAGAAGAAAAGCCAGAAGACTTTGATACCAACTAACGAAATAGAAACAGCATCAGAGATTACTTATGGACTGAAGATTTTCTTACCAAATAAATATTCTTTCATACCAATATTAGCTGTATGTCAGTGTGATCATCGTTCTACTTCCGACACTGAGAATCTATAGGTTAGCTCATTAATGGGCACCAATTTCTGGCACGTACTGACATAGGCGCGTCGCACACAGGACTTGGGCTATTACAAAAAACTTTGACACGCAGCACCTCCTCAAGTCCTAAGTAGTAGCTGAACGTTGACGTTGCCCTTTGAAAATCTCAGAAAACGTTTACTGCGTTGCTGAATCATCAGCTGACAGTCGTGACGCGCCACCAAATCGCCTCACGACAGTAGCATTTCGCTTCTGGCTGACGCTCCACGACTGGTAACGACCATAACGGAAAGCACACCATGTGGCTCATTAATACCACGACGCTTTTGGTGGAGCTCTTTCACGGTCACAATGTTCCCGGCTACGCAATTCTATCCCACACTTGGGGGCATGATGAGCTGTCTTTCCAGGAATTCCGCGAAGTCTCACCCGAGAAGCAGATGAAAAAACTGAATGACAGAGCGGGGTATAAGAAGATTTTCGCAACATGCAAACGCGCCCGAGAAGATGGTGTCAGTTACGCTTGGGTCGATACTTGCTGTATTGACAAAACAAGTAGCGCAGAACTCACCGAGGCGATCAATTCCATGTACGGATGGTACCGGTCCTCGTTAATATGCTACGCGTTTCTCAGTGACCTCTCGGTCGATGCCTCGAGCCCATACCTCTTACACCAAGGCCTTCGCGATTGCCGATGGTTCACACGAGGCTGGTGCCTGCAAGAGCTCTTAGCCCCTCAAAATATCACGTTCTTTAATTCGGATTAGCAAGGCGTCGGTACTAAGAACTCGCTTGGAAAGATAATTGCTTTCATCACCGGAATTCCCGAAGCTGTGCTGGTGTCGCCACAGAAGAAAAATATTCACGAACTTCCCGTCGCGCTCAGGATCTCTTGGATGGCGAAGCGACAAACAACACGAGTCGAGGACACATCCTATGCTCTATGGTGAAGGTGACATGGCCTTCCAAAGACTACAAGAAGAGATCATCCGCAGGTCCAACGATACGTCCATATTTGCCTGGACTGGTCCACCAAGAAGCTCCGAATATATGCCTGTATTGGCCTCATCCCCTGCTGATTTTGCAAGAGATGCAACACATGATGAAGAAGACGAAGAGGATTCAAGCAGCGAGATGGGCGACAAGCTTAGGACCCAGTTCTCTCTCACAAACCAAGGCGTCTATTTCCCCAGTGTCAGAATATACTGTCAGAATGGCACAGAAGATTACAGATACCATTATCTTCTCGTCCTGAACTATCGCGATCCCTCATTTCGAGGAATCAGAGATAAAGACTGGTATCTTGCGCTACAGAAGGTCGGTCCTGGATTGTTTGTCCGCATTCACGAAACACCGGACAGGCAGAATGCTTTCCGGAAAAACTCAGTTCTTGACCCTTTGAATGAAACAGTATGTATAGTCAACAACATCTCACCATCACTAAATCGACAGTTGCAATTATGGGAGCGTTATGCCGTCCGCCTCCGCTGGAAGCCTTGGAAAAAGTCTGGTCGCAAGTATTGGAACATTCGAGCGACAGAGCCCAGAGCCAATTGGGACCTCATCGGCGGGCAGTTTCTGGTCGAGATGGCCTCAGAGCAGTATATGCACATTGTATTTGTCCCAGGCAACTACAAATCGAACCCTCGATTTGAGTACTTTGTCTTGGTGATTCAAGTGGGAAGAACCAATAGCAGAGACCCTCGTCAAATTTCAGTACGAATTGTCAACAGCGATATCTGGCCGGGTGTAAACGAGACACCATTCCAGTTCGCAGCGAAAGAGTCATTGGCTCTCGCCGCGCTCCCTCCGAGATCACCAACGGACGATGGCCCTGAGAAGATATCCTTGGTAGGATATGACATGTGGATTTCAGTCCAAGAAGTGATGCAGAAGAATGGAGTACCTTATCATCTTGTTTTCTTGGACTGGAAAGAAAGCGGCGCCCGCTTTTTGCGTAGATGAAATAGAGCATCGGACTTTGCGAAAGGCAAACAGTGACGAGTCGGGGAAGTTGTAGTATCTCAAAGGTCTTGGGCTGTTTTAGGTGCCCCCTCCGCCTGACTACGGATGGCATTGTTGTTGAAGGTGTCAGAAGTGAGGTCCAGGGAATCTATTGGAAGCTAATAGGTAGCGCCTCAGCCACACATTTAGAGGCAAATAGTGGGTGCGGGCTCGGCTAAGACAGCGATGTGCAGGTGGCGTCAGCTCTGCCGGCTGCTATAAGGCAATGATCTTCGCCATGAGAGTGAGAATGAGTTCCCCGGTGAGGGTTGCGTCAGGCTGAGGACATCTTCCTGTCAACCACAATGTGGCCGCTCAGTCAAACTGTGATGGCCGCGCAAGCGATCTACGATGCATTCACTATACAGGCCGTGATTCCGTACGATTTCAACAAGACAAATGCAGCAGTGCCATTCACAAACGATGTGAGCACCGCAGTCAAGTTGCGCAGCGACGACGGGACCATCTCCAGAACCTACCATCCCATCATTGACACAGGGAGCTGCGGATTCGTCATATCTGCAGCAGACCTGCCCGACTGGAGTAAAAGTGAAGCGTCAAAGTATCCGGCGGGGTGGGAATTCCTCTCAAGTAGCAAGATCCTTTACTTGGGACACTGGATACCCAAAGACGTGCTCTTCAAAAACAACCCAAATCCTCTAGGGATTGGGCGCAAGCAGAAGACTGCATGGCCGTTGATGGAGCGAAGTGTGTCATTGGACCAGCTTTGATAGACACAGGAGTATCTCAAATGTACATGACTTTGCCTCTGGGGACAAAGGTGAAGCGCACTAAGCCACTAGTGCTTGATGATGGATCAATCGTCGATATCCAGGTTGGTCCCTTTGGCAACGGGAGGTTTATCGCATCCGAAAGTTTTACGGTTAGGAACCAGAGTGGAATGAATGATGGAATTGTCCCATCAAGTGTTAGACTTACTCTTGCAGACCCTTTGAAGAACCCGGCTCACTTCAACACTGGCAGACATTTCTTGAGGGCATGGGTGGTCGCATTTGATAGCGATGGAGGCTACTTCGGTTTGAGAAGGGCCAATTAGCCATATCATCGACGCGTTGCATGTCCCGCCTTGACACGGCCCCAGGCAGAAATTGGCAGGACAGTAGGAAGACAGTCGGAAAGGCCATCTGCATCTATCTTTTAGCTGAAGAATAGAGATTTAAGACACGAAGCTCCGAGTTTCGAAGAACGACGTCTGTTGTCTCGTCGTATCTTTTCGTATCAGCATGTCAATTCAGGGATCGAGACATTCACTGCCGATGGCTTCGGTACATTCAGCTGAGCTACTACCGAGTATGAAAAGCAATTATTGGATTAGATGGCCTGGACTGAGTCTATCGGCTTTGCCCGATAAAACTTACTTCGGGATGGTGTTTCAGCTACGCCACGATGGAGAGTGAAACAGCTTAGCCCTCAATTCTTTTCTCTCTTGCTTGGCCGTCGGATGTGCGGCAAAGCTAAGATAGTCCATATCGAACTACAGCATATTAAGCAAGTCCAGCGAGATTCACCAGTCCCCAACATTGATCCTTCCTCGTAGCCCTGACTTACCTCCCACGTATAGGACCGGTGTAGCACACATCAACACAGGACCCTGGGGCAAAAACCTCAAGAACTCGATTCTTTGAAAGTGCTCATTTCTTCTAGAGCTCGCTATTTAGAGGCAACCTCACTACTTGATACGAAATGTTAGCTATGATGGCTAATGCAATAAGAACACCATCTCTGCCTTCAAGAAGTTTGCTTGACGATGTTGTCTCATACATCCCAGTCTCGGTGAGCGTTGGCTCGTGAGTAGCCTCGAATTATTCGCCCAATCACAATGAATAACCATGGCACGACAGCCACAGGCTACATGATTGACCTCGAACTCATGGCCTCAGCTCCCAGCCAGACTCGATAGTCTCAAAGCTCTACGGCGGCTGCAGGCGCCATATTGGTGATCTTTCGCCCCACGAAAGTGAGCGAGCAGTCTGTAATCGGTAGTACCAAACCTCGCTCGATGGGCAAAATGGTGGTGAATAGGTGTCCTCGTTTCCACATTCCATCTCAGCCTTACAGTCCATTCCTAATTGGCGCCATGCAAGACAACGAATTTGTATGGAACCCCGCGTTTTTGGCGATGCGGGGGCGAGAACATGCATACACGGTTGTTGATGTGCGTCGAGAGCCTAGGCTTGGCTTTTGTCTATCTACGGCCTCACCGTTGAGACATTGGACGAAACTAGTGTATACTTGACAGCTGATGTGATTGACGGAGCAGACTTGGAGACTCTCTAGCTTGGCACCTGGAGCTGTCTAGTGCCAGAGACGGGTTTACTTCCATAAGCCACACACGGCCCGCTGCCGTCCAGCCCAGAATTAGCCGGGCACTATGTCGTTATTGCGGGCGCAAAGGTCCGCTAATTCTGTATTCATCGCTTCGCCTACTACGCGAATGTTGTCGCTTCCGCATTCTAGATCCATCCATCGTCGCCGTGGCTTCTACCTGGCTTCGTTCCTACAACATATAATGCCGATGTATTGGACAGCTTTCAAGTTACTGAACGGCAGCTTGGACATCATCAAAGCCAACCACAAGCCCCAATTGTTGCCCTCCTGTACAGCCTCCACGACGCAAGCCAGACGCCATTGCCCACCTCAGGACCTCACAACATCGAGAACATCATGAAGCCTAGACAAAGATGTCCATTCGGCGACACCATGAGATGTATTCGTGGCTGGCTGAGGCAATGACCTTCCGGTGATGCCGTCGCATATCTCCACATGAGAACACCCTTCTTAGCTAGTAAGCCGTCGAGGTTCTCCGTCTCTTCTCGGTAGAGACGTGTGAATCGCTTCCAGGAACTTGCAGGCGGAACCTCATATCTATCTCTATCCTAAATATATAAGATCCCATTCATCTCAACATTTCTGCTCCAGCTCGATCCAGCAACAATCTCCATCATTCGCATATCATCAAGCGTTCTCGATTCTCTGCATCATCCAATCTGATATAACCCAGATCATTCTGCATAAAAAAATCATTATTACTCAACACATTTCATCAACTATGCCTTTGATCAACGGAACCTCCACCACCAGCAAAGCCGCCGTCTGGAGGCTCGATGTACCAAGCTCAACTCGGCCCGCTGAGTCTGCCATTCTTCCTCTCGACGGCAGCCACGAAGGTAAATCTATTATCGGAGTAGATGAGCGAACACCTGTCGACGAGGCAGACATTCGAGATGGTGGCAAATATCGCTGTATGTATAAGACTTCCTCCTTGCTTCCCTCACTCCCCCACTACCCCTCCCTTACAATGTATTGTCATACACACTTTATACTTTTATATATATAGTATACTTCTGTATACACAATATATTGTAATATATTGCGATATATAACTTATAGATAAGTTGAAGACTGACATAGACATATCGGATATCGGGGTCGTGCATCTGTGAAAACTCCGAATTGTCAGGCCCGTTTCGGCCGTACAATCGTTACTACGGCGGAATGGATCCAAGCCCCCGACAATCGACCTCGCGATATGGCCTTCATCCAAGTCAACGAGCCGTTCACCGGCAACCTTCGCACTTTCAGCTATGTCAACACCCCTTCTTCTGATACGGCTCTTATCGGCGTTGTGGGATATCCCGGCGATAAATCCCTGAACAATAGCGAAGAGGGCGGCGAGATGTACCAGCAATTCAAAACGACTAAGTACGATCTTGATACCAGCAAACGCCACATGATTGAATACAAGGTCTCAACCTTCGGAGGTTAGTATCCATGTACCCCGGACTAGCTTTTGTTCCTCTTTTCTTTCCGTTTTCCTCGCGAAATCTTTTGTCACTAATGATTGATGGATTGCATCTAGGACAATCTGGTGCCCCGATCATCCGCCGAAACGGCACACAGATGGTCTCCATCGGCACTCACTGCTACGGCGGTGGCGGCGTTGACGGCAACTCCGGCAACTCCATCGGCGGCCAGTGGGGAAACGTTTACAACAGCTTCATCAATCTGCTCACTCTCGATCCCTCGAGCTTTGGCTCGCCCTCCAACATCAAGGTGTTGGACCTGGGCAAGGCAACCGACACCAACAGCAAGAGCGTGGACGGCAGTGAAGAGGGATTCTTCGATGTCTTCAAGAGCATTGCTTCAATTGGTTCAACTATTGCTCCTATTGCAGGTGGACTGCTGGGCCCAGTTGGCGGCATTGTTGGCACTGTTGCAGGCGGCCTCCTCGGTTCTCTGTCGGAGGCTACTCCCGCCGCAACCGAGAGCACCTTTGAGGACAACGGATCTGCTGAGCGTGCCGTCCTTGCTGAAGCATGTCTTCAGTCGGTCCTCAGACTTCCCAAGAACCACCCGGTCACCAGTACCATTCTGGATCACATGCAGCGCAATTACACCAACAATGCTCCCAATGTCAATGTCTTGGCTGCTGCAATCACCCCTCAGATTACGGAGGCTGCGCTTGACATCACTGCTGCTCGATACAACAAGGCTGTTCAGGCGGCCCGCGATGTAGGACAAGAATCCGTTCTTGAACCACGTCCTCTTGGCGTTGAGACTCCCGAAAGTGCCTTTGGCGAGGGCGAAGCTTTCACACAGGGACTTTTCGGACCAACTCGTCCTCTGGCCGGCGAGGAAGGCATCTTCTCCTGGCTTGGACCTGTTCTGAAGACAGCCGTCTCTGTAGCCAAGCCCATCGTCTCATCAGCTGCCAAGTCTGTCATCACTGATGTTGCCCCTAAACTCCTTGGCTCAGTTGTTGGAGCTATCGGCGGCCGCGCCGAGTCTGCTGATGTCTCCGAGGCTGTCCGCGCCAGCCCTGTCATGATGAGTGGCAAGCAGCCTCAGGTGCGCCTCTTGCTCAAGCGTGCTCTTATCGCTGATACAGCTCTGCAAGCTCTTCAAGCCCTCCCCGCCGACAAGTTGAACAGCCTCAAGGTCAACCCCGAGTCTGCCGAGGGCCAGACCGAAGGTATCTTTGATAGCATCAAGCGTGCTGTGCAGAAAATTGGCCCCACGGTCCTCAACACAGCCAAGCAGGTCGTCAAGACAGCAGCTCAGGTGCTCATCAACGCCGCTACCAACAAGCTCGGTAGCATCATCAACCCAGGAGGTTCTATTGGTGGCGAGTCCCCCAGCATTGGCAGGCAGCCCTCTGTTATGGATGACTTGCTCAGTGGAGTTTCGACCGCAATTCAGGTGAGTCCACCCGTCCTCCGCTCAGGCAGGATGGCGGCGCCAGAGGTGACTACCCACGACTCGATTTCCAACGTGATCGCTCCGGATCTGAGCAAAATCAGCATGAGGGCTCCAGAAATGATTACTCATGACCTGGTCCCGAATGTGGTCGTCCCTGATATCAGCTCTGCCCTCAGGTCTGAGTTGCACAGGAGAGATGCAGAGTGGGAGACGTCTACGGAACCTAGGAAGTCGTGGGATAGTAACGACGATGCCATGCCTGTGCTGAAGGGGCCGCCACCGGAAGACTTCTAGATGGGATGAGCTAACCAAGTACGCGTATAGGTGAATTAAGTCAAAGGGTCGATCTCGAGGCAGAGCAAAATGTGTTTCATCGGTAAGGGATGCCGAAGCAACAATGTCGAGCGCCGACTTAAGACATGGCGGTTTGACTTGGACCACAGAACGCGTATGCGGAGGACAGAATGACAATGAGCAGAGGGCAATTCACGGTCTTTTCATGAGTTAGCAGAAGCCTTACCCCTCGTTGTAGTGCAGTCTACGTCACTGGTTCATCAGATAGTTATAATCTACCACTTCATTTATGCAACTCTCGAAGTTTTCAAGGGCATCGCATTATGCTACGGAATGCAATAATATTATTCTCATTCGGCTGTAAGAGCCTCTACTCGCTGCTCGGGCAATGGTCGAGGTTACCACTGGCATTATTGCCCCACCATTGCGGAAAGGGTATCGTCTTTCCTCCAGCTCCGAAAACCGCGAAGGACAATATGAAGAGCACGAAAAGACTGGCGCCGTCGAAAGCACCGGTCACCAAGTACATGTAATCCTTGAAGATGCGGGGCTTGTAGTTACGCAGGTAGAACTGGGTGAAGAAACCAGTGAAGATCCAGCTAAGAATGACGCATGTCTGGGGCTGGTTGTATGGGATGAAGCCTGCGTACTGAATGAATTGAGGCATGTTAATTTCTGTGAGGGCAAAACCCTTGATCCTGGGTACAAACTAGGGAAACTGAGTTAGCATCAAATACGGACCTGTTGGTGTGTATAGGTTTTTACTCACGTATGTGACAATCCTGTGCACAGCGACGATGCCAGCGCCGACTGCCAAACCAATTGGCACAAGATAATATTTGCCATCGGCGCCATACAAGTACTTGGCTAAGACCCATGAAGTCGCATTAGTGTTGTACGATTGAATGCTCGCACCACTCCAGGCAGCACTGCCGTCAGAGTTGGCCAAGTGGTCTCGGTTGCTGTCGACAATGGAGATCATGACGGCGTAGTTAATAAAACCACCGAGGATGGTGCCATAAATCTGAGTAAGGAACATGACACGCGGAGGGATTTTGACTATGACAATTGTCAGTATGATAGTCCTCACGAAAATAACCTGATGTAGCAATACGAACGGTATTCTCCCATCTTCAAGTCAGTGCAGAGACCGACACAATTGCTGATAACATTGTGCGACCAGGCAGAGAAGTACATGTTACCAATTGGTCGTTCTGGGACCATAAGACCAGCCAGCATCTTGGATAAGTTATTCGTGGCAATTCCGTTGCCATAACGAGCCAAAAGGAGGGTGCTCTGTCGACAAAATCACTTTTAGCGAATGCTCCTATCTTTTTTTAGTGTTGATCAGTGCAAAAATTGACTTACAAGAGGAGACAAAACCATGCCGACCAAAAGAGCGACAACGTAAGCCCAGGCTGGAAGCGTGATGTTTTCGCGAATGACAACGACAAGACCAAGGATGAAGCTGAAGACAAGAACAATGATGTACCACCACCAGGGTGCTTCCTTGTTAGTGCTTCGCCATGTGCGCATGATGGCGATCGTCATATCGTCCAGCCCTAGCGCTCTTGTACGCCTTGACGAAATCGCCACCCCAGAAGAGGGCGCAGTGAGCGATTAAAGCGCCAATCTGGTAATAACATTAGCTTTGGACAGCCGAGGATCAAAATAGAGAATGCGTACAGCAGCATTTGCCATAAACAGGGCATACGCAAAACTGCCTGTCAAGCGAGGGATTCCGTATTTGGCAAAGGCAGTCTTGTCCAAGACGCCTCCAACAAACACCTTTGCTGTTGGATACGTCTTTCCTTCGGCGGTTCGAAGTCTTGTGGACATGAAAGGCTGGCCTTTGGCATCCCAGGCATTGGTGTAGTAAATGCCAAGCATGGCAGCGAAACACACCAAGAAGCCAAGTGCCTGGTGGATTTGCAACTTCAGCGGTAACGACGTTTGGAAGGAAGTGATCTGTCAAAAACAAAACTACTGTCAGCCTATAGAGCGCATGCTTAGGAGTGAACGGCCAGTCATACGTATTGCCAGTCAAGTGACACTGTGAAAAGACCAAGTCCTTTGTTGTTAGTAGCACCGCCAAACAGGTTGGTCAGGGTTGCCGCCTTGTCTCCAGTCGCCTTCATGGCAGCCAAGCAGGGGATGGAGATCGAGTTCAACCAAGGGAAGATGTAAGCGGGAAAGAATTCATAGACGGCCATGCCGACGAAGCTGTACCAGAAGACACGTAGCGGCTTAGAGTCTTTCAACTCCTGCCAATGCAGTCCTTGCAGCGTTTTGACTGTCGGAAGACTGCTCCAGTAGACGGACTCGACGTGCCAGACGCAGATGGGTCGAAGAATTCCGCAGATGCCGTAGCCAAAGGGACCGATCGAGATGACACTCAAGACGATTGTGGTTGCGCTCAACGGCAAGTCGTAGAAGAGGTTCTGGGCTGTGAACACAGTTATACTAGCGGCGGCGTTGGAGGCAGATGTGGCAGTGATGGAACAGACAGCATGCTCTTTTAGATTCCATGGTCCAGGGTTGATGAAGCGAATGATCGAGATCCAAACAGGTAGTTTGCCCTGTCCGTGTTGTTGCCTCCATCGAGCCTCCTGGAGGTCACCGCGTGGGAGTAATGTCGCCCATGCTTTACCTACGAAGTAGGCAATGAGGACGATGAAGGTTCCAGAAATGTTGATTTGCGTTGGCTTGAACTGTACGGAAAGAAGCAAATTAGAACAAACACCGCGCTTCAGCAATCAGTCACAAGAAATGGCATTAACTTACTGAGTAAATCTGACTCATGACAGCCTGGAATGCAGACAAGCATGAAGCCAGGAAAATGCTTCGGAATGTCAAAGCTGGCTCAAAGTCATCTTTCAGAGGAAGCAAGTGTTGTGCCGCATCGTATCCGGTAACGATAATAGCATCCTCGTTGTCAGAGTCCCTGCCTTTTTCGTCGGTATATTCCAAGCCCGCGCCGGTCTTGGTTTCTTGTGCCAGAATTTCGCCGTCGATGTCCACGGCTCCATTGTGTTTGTTGTCTAGCTTCTCGTTGACAACCTCATGGCTTGGCACCCCGATAGCCTTGCCCTCGACGGGATTGACGCCCCCGAGGACGATCGCGTCGGTTGTCATTTTTGGCGAGAGCAGTGCCAGAGACAAAAGGCGAAACTCTGAAAGTTACGAACTCAATGCAAAGGTGCTGACCCTAGTGCTTTTTATGAGATCCCCTACTGTCTCATGCCATTTATTTATTGGGATTATCGGTATAGATCTTGGGCAACGGGTATTTTAAGCATTTTCGTGCGGAGGTCGCATCCAATGCTACATTGTGCGATGCCGCCGATATGCTGCAGGAAAAAAAAATGAGACAGAATGTCGCAATACACCCTCACCCTTATGCTATTGGTGATTTCCATGGTCGGTTTGATGCAGTGCAGTGAGATTTTCGGTTGGTTATGATAAAGAGGTCCCGTGTGTGGTAAGTTGGAACCCTCAACTGAATAGAGCCATGTTTCCGAATCCACATGCGACGAGAATTTGCAGGGTCCTTTTGTAAACGGAGAATCTTCAACCAACAAGAATCCGAAAGAAGGACATTCCGCCCAGGACTTTTGTGTCGCGCCAGTCTACCTGAGCACGTCACTTTCAGGATAAGTGAGCTGCTCACACCGGCCCAGGGCACAGCAAATGAGAGGGGGGTGTATGCAGCTGACACAACGTCTGAGTGATTCCCCCCAGAGGGCCGAGGCCTTCCCTTTCAGAATTAGGAAGCGATCTCGTTCCGTTAGTTGGGCGGTCGTAACGGGTCTTCAAACAGGCTTTATACGGGTTCAGACCGAACCACCTGATGGTCGCTGATAAGTGTGTTCAGGCTGATGTTAATTGGCGACGGCAAAATACTTCGAAGAAACAATCGCTTCAACCATTTTGTCTATAGCACTACAGAAATTGCATCGAGGCTCATTGGGAGGATCAACGCGCCAAATTTTCGACCCCAAATGGTTTGCGGGTGGAGCTTGGTCCCATCCAAGGTGTCAGCGAGAGCTCATGTATAATGTCACTCGGGCATGGATTGTGAAGGCATTTATAACATTGAGTTTACAGGCTGCATGCAGGACATACAGAAGACAAAGTCTAGAAGCACAAGGACTACTTCCGTGCAGACTTCGGTTCTCGTAAATCCTACCCATGCGTGACGAACATCAGGAGAGGGGCCGCCGAAGCATCACAAGCCTCGACTGCACGACGTCCGATTCGTGAAAAGGAAAACATCATACTTCAATGGCAGCGACGAATTAGCCACCAGGCACTTACTTGATTATCATTTGCGGTGTAATTGAACGACGTATCGTCCACACCGGTAGATTAAGTGTTGATATTATATAACGTCCAGGAGGTTCCTCTCGGGTAAAGCGTGGAAGCCGGCATATCAATAGATGATCGCTAGAGGCTTGGGGTAGCTCATAATACTGTCTCGCGTCGTTGTCTTTTAGCCGACATACTTCTTCGACGGCAATCAGATGCTTTGCGAACCTTCTTCGACACAAGCAGCTCGCTAGATGGTGGCATGGAACACGACAAACAAGAAAACATGGGGTGCTCAATGACGATTTCGCCGGAATGCTGAGTGGTAGTTGTGAGTAGCTTTGGTCGAAGCTTGCTATATGTAGTAGAAGGCGACCACTATGCCACAGGACGGAGATGATGTCCAGTCCTATTCAATTATTGTCCACGAACACAAAGAAGGCAACGAGCGCCGACCGTTATCATAAGCAGTCGTTTTCATGCCCGACCAACGAGGAAATACAGTCAATGATCTAGAAGTCGGTGGCAGGCCCATCAAATCAGCCCTTAATTACCTGCCAACTGCGTCGTCCGTCCAGTGACCTCCAATCGCATGTCTCTGACGGGCTTCGCACCTCTTGGGTTACATTGCACCGCCGATCGAGGCAGATGCGAGTCTAGGCCCTGCAAAAGGTAAAATTGACGTGTCCTAGGCATCAAATGGTGGGAAGATGCATGCCATGACCTAACACGAACAGAATCGAGCTCCCAGTGGCCCTTGATTCCGTGAAAGAGCTCCAAAGCGTCCAGCCCAAGGCCGAGTCGCGCCAATGAAATACTTGCGTGGGTTGAAGGTGAATGCAGTCGACGTGAGATGATACCAACACAGATCTTGCATCCCTTGAAGCCATCACGGATTAAAGTGGGTCTCGACATCCCCACGACCAGAACGAGGAAGGAGGGGCCTAGTCGCTCCTTCCCGTGTGGGTGGCGACATCACCAACTGCGAAACGGTGGAAGAAAAAAAAAATACGATGCAGTAGACGCCGTGCGATATCACGTTCTAATACAAGCATCGCCGAATCATCATGACCCAGTCAAAGTCTGTCAAGCGAAAGAGAAAGGCACAGGCCGAAGCGTCCAAGAAGGTTGCCAAGACAAGCTCAATTGTCACTCCTCCGGACGGCGGACCATTGGAGCCGAAAAGCCTGCAAACAGTCATCTCCGACGAAGAGCTCGACATCACCATCGACACCCTGACGGCGCTGGCGCAGTATCCCAGCTTGACCAAGTCAAAACTTTGCAAGAACCTGCGAGTGGCCGTATATGACTTCCGTCAATCATGCAACACTGGACTCAATGCCGCAGAGTGTGCCAACCTCACCGCAAGGGTCACAGCTGCGCTTGCGGACGAGAAGTATCTCGAGGCCAAGATTCTACTCGCTGAGATGAGACTGCGAGGGGAGGAACCAAAACTCGGCGCACTGTGCCGCTGGGTACGCGATCTAGATGTGGTTACACAACCTAAAGGGGCCAGTATCGTCAGTCCCGATCGATCAGCAAAGGAAAAAAGAGCTTCTCGAGGTGCTCGATGCCGTCCTTCGGGTTAGCTGTCCGATTGACTACAGCAATACCGCGAAACCTCCATCCGAATCATCACTACAAATCGCCCTACAAGAGACTTGGGATCTGCGGCCACAGACAGAGCCCCTGCAGGTATACGAATCTGTTTTGGACAAGTCCATCTTGTCGTCCGGGCCGGCGTCTTTGCCGTCATCTCTTCGTATTATTGAAACAACTCCTGGACATCTTCGAAAGCCACCGAATCACCATCCTGCTATTCTATATACATCACAACCAGATACTGTTGATCTCTCAATAGATCATGGCCCAATCACACTCCACAAACACCCCAATGTACCGAATCTCAGCCTCGCGACGAACGTTCTCTCTCCCGATGAATGCAAGGCTATCATAGCTGCCGGCGAAAGCGTAGGATTTCTCCCCGACATTCCGGTTCGTGAGAGTGAGGACATCAGCGTCTTGGCACACAACTTTTATTGGATATGCGACACATCTTTCCACGATAAGTTGTGGGCACGCATGGCTCCCTTCGTGCCAATATCTTTGAATGGTCGACTGGCGCGCGGTCTGAATCGGCGATTCCGTGTATATCGATACGTACCTGGAGCCGAGTATCGATGCCACATCGACGGAGCCTGGCCCCCATCTGGAATACGCGCAGACGATACCTATGTCTATGACTCGTCGCCTGCCGAGAAGAAGCAAAGTTCTCTGTTTACCTTTTTGCTGTATCTGAATGATGAGTTTGAAGGGGGCGAAACGACCTTCTATATGCCTGCTACCAGAGAAGGAACGCTCAATGCCTATCCGGTCCGGCCAGTGATGGGCGCTGTTGCTGTATTCCCCCACGGTGAGAGTAAGGGTGCGTTGTTACATGAGGGCACAAGCGTGAGGAAAGGTGCCAAGTATATTATAAGAACAGATATTGAGTACGATGTAGAGCCTACAGAACAGTAGGACGATTCAAAATTTACATGAATTATGACCTCCATGAAATATCGTTGCCAGCCTTCTCTAAATGGGTCTCGTCTAAAGTTCAGAAAGCTTCCAAACCATCCAACCAGGATAGTTGGATCATTGTATAATTCTGCAATTCACATGTGAGGCTGGTATAGACAAGAGCCCTCTGCTAAGACCAAGTGATCTGCCAGGCGGACTGGCCACTGAGCTCTGCGATTTCCATCGGGGCCATTACTGTGTAACACGCAGCCCGATGAATACAGAGTGCTTTTTGTGCTGCATAACCGTCGTCGAGATATGATTGCTCGGGTTTACGAGGCGGAGGCACTCCCTATTACTATTCTGCAATGGGAGACTTTACCCTCAAGGCTGTGACGACTTTCCATCGCTTTCCCATGCACTATCAGTTGTCTCTCTTCAGGCTGCCCACTGAACCTGTCATAGGACATGACGTGCTCAGGTTTTCACTTTGAACCACGGAGTACTTGCTATCGATTTAGCACCCACATGAGATCGAAAGTACTGCTGGGGTTCACATTAAATGTCACAACTTCCCCAACTCTCACATTGTTTGCGCCTCACCGTCGATTGTGGGTAGCTGCACCAAATTGCGGCCGGCACGCATGCCGCAATGCAATGGCTGAATGCACCTGGCTACGGACAGTCGTACGAGACCAAATAAAATTGCTGCTCCATTTCGATCCATGGGCGATACGCTGTAATTGCGGGGATTTTTGCTGGGAATAAGACAGATGTGGTGGTACAGTCCGAACACAAGAAGACATAAGGCTAAGGTTACTCAGCCTCAACGGGTTGATGCTTCCACATATGGTGGTAAAATCTGACCTTGGATACCTCGGCGTATCGGAAGCGAAATACGATGCCTATTGAGTGAGACGCAGGGGTGGGTGAGCGTCTTCGAATCTCGCCCGGTCGATTCTCAGTCGCAAAATGGGCTGGGATAGTGTTAGGACCTCTTGGCGTTTTGTCCCGTTATGTTGTCGAGCGTTGTCTTTTCGGTTGGCTCGGCCACAGCCGGCTGACCTCTAAACACCCTCACCATCAAACGTTCTGCTGGCTTGTGGTGCACCTCGTGTAATGATACATACGACCTAGCCTGGCATTGATGTATAACGCTTCAACAGCCACTCCCACTCCTGAGTCTTATCGAACTTTCTTCTTGATATAATTATTCAATGCATGATACCTAAATACAGTACCGATACTTATCCCTATCTATGCCCGTGGCTGCAACGAACCAGCAACGCTATGCCATTTATAATCCATGTCCAGTAAAAAAATGTTGCAAAACACTCTGGCTTGTCTATGTGCATGATGAATGAAATGTGATCGAGAAAGACAGCATCAGAGGACTACGCTCAAGTTCCTTCTTTATGGTGTTGCAATGTTGCTCGGTAGATCGAACCCAATCACGGTCCGATCATCGTCGATAACGCGCGCGTATCTAATGTGAGTGTCAATAGCTGCCCTGTCAGTGTGGAGAATGACTTACTCTAGTAGTAATCGAAAGAACCACGCCTCGAGGTCAACCTTTCTCAGGACCTTTCCGGCCCATTCTGTGCTCGCCTTTGCCATGGCCTCGGACTCTGTACTGCACGTGTTATAATAGCGCACCAGTTCGGACCAGTCGTCGCCTCGCATACTGATGGGAACATAATGCACCCAAGGTTTGAGCCAATCCATATGCCATTCCTGGAATAAAGCCTGTTTAAACACTTGGCTTCGACTCCGTAGGAAGGCATAGAAGCGGCCGCTGAAAGCGTTGCCGTCCATGTCGAGAAGGAATTTGTACCCCCACGCATCTTGCATATCGACCATATCCTTGACATCAAAGTAATTTATCTGAGATTCGCAATCCTCGGGTGTGCATTGTCCGACATGGGAAAAGCGCACGTTGACGAGGGCGTCCAGCTCGCTGCGATTGACTTGGTTTGCAGTCCAATTACGTCGCGCAGCATCGCCACTGTTGAGGAATACCTTTGCATTGGCGTCGTAGTTCATCTTCTGGACAAGGTACTGACGGTGCTGATGTCTCCAGTTACCGTCACCGCTGAACCCGCCCGTCGTTGAACCTCGCCAGTACAATTTGTCCTTTTTATCCGACCATGAGGGATCCTTCGTTTCGTTGTAAGCCACTTTTCCAGACCAGTACCACGGCGACGGATAAATGATATCGTTGTACGAAGAGACTTTGGATTGCGAAAAGATGGGGAATAGGTCGTGCGCGACAATGTAGCCATTGGGCCTGTCGAAGAGACCAAATGTATTCTTCAACGAAGGGCTCAGACATATATCCATCATAGCTGTCAGGTTATGAACAAACCCAGCGTCGGTACTGGCGTACTTCTCAACATCATCCCCAAGTTCTTCATCTTCCAGCATTCGAGCGGCGCTATTGGGCGGGCAGGACATCCTCGAAGTCGTCCAAGTCGGCTGATGTGCCGCAAACCGGAAACGTGTTTGCTTTGTTTCCTCGAATCGCATATTATTTCCCAATTCGGGCACCATTTTCGCAAATTTATTGATAGGTCGCTGGTTCGAAAACGATTTCGACATGTCCTCTTGCTTCGCTTTGTGGATTAGCCTCGCCAAATCGTCGTGTTGGAGCACAACTCTTGGCTCACCATGTATGTTGAAAGCTAAATCCATATCCGGAAGAAACTGGATAAATTTCTCGATCATTTGAGTTGTCGCAACATGTTGCCACTCGGCGCCGTGCGGATTCTCCACGAAGGCGACCTTGTGGTTCCTGATGGCAATGCCGATGAGGCCATTGTCGTGCCCTAGTGCCTCTCTTGCGCGACTTCGCACAGTTTTCGGTTTCAAGCCCCAAAATGGCGTAATTAGATCGTGTATCGTATCGAACTCGTCAATTAACTGAACATTATTTTCTTTCGCAAATTCGAACCACTTGTCGAAATGCGGTGGGGGGGGGAGTTTATATCGCCTGCGATACTCCTCAACTGCTTGCTTCAAAGTACTGGACTGCCTCTTGAAGGATTTGTCGAACTCTTGGTGCGCTTTTCCCGAGAGCTGTTCGATTGGGTGTGTTTTGGTATCGGCAATAGCTTGTGGCTTCGACAAAAGCTTCAGTAAGTTGTCTTGAGAGTTTAGTCTCGGTTGCTCAGGCCGCGGTGCCAAACTTGTCGTAGCGGGCTTCGGCGAATCGCGCACCTGAGTGCCATTCTCAGCCAAGATCCGTTGTAGCTGATAAACTGTTATCAGGAATATGAACAGTATTAATATGGCAGGCGGCAGTCGTCGAGGTAAGAGTCGATGCATGGCGAGGTCGTGGAGCCTCTTCGAACCACACTTAGCTGCGACGAAGACTTCATCGGAACTGGTCACAACCTCCCGGAGTGGGAGGATTGAAATTTATTCCCTTCATCAAGGATCGGCCCAAACAAGATCTTCCGCCGGGTGTGATACAGTGTGTGTGGGCGTACCGTTCTTTACCAACAAGGCTGCGTCAACGAGCGCCATGGCGGCTGAGAAAAATGACCAAATCTTGAATGGATGCATTGCGCTATTGAACTGCAGATACGTAAGTCGCTTGGGTGCTCCATCAAGCATACCGCGAACTTGTGGGGGTTAGGCATTCGACTGGCCCACGCTTTGACGTGCCCCATTGTGTATTGACGATTTCCAGGTCCCAAACTATGGGCGGCGAAAATAGCACGGTTCCAAGGATCGAAGATTTTCAGCCAGTCAGACGTCAGAGCTCCTTTTCCAAGCCTCACTACTTCCGCCGTCGGCCGCGAATCTTGCCAAGGAAAAGCTTACCACTGCAGCCAAAACATTGGCCGATCGCAAGGTGCTCGCAGACATCGCAGTGAGTAATGCAGTAATACGGCATGCGTGGCTTCAGAATTTCTGCGATTAATCCCTCATGTATGTTTCCATTCCCAAAGTACTTTACAATACTCGACAAAGTGGGAAATGATTGCATATGGATGGCTCAAAAACCCTGCCTCCGGCGGAGCTGAGTAACCAACAATAGCAACCGATTGGCCTATTAGTGTCACCCATCCACCACAGCCGCCACAACGGAACACGTTGTACCACGTTCTCGAGGACATTTGTCTTCACTAAGCCTAAAAGAGGTCCAAGGTGGAGCTCCCATCGCCTGTTCAGCCGCTCCTCGACGAACGTGGTCACCGTAAACTTCAAGTTCTGGCGAATTTTTGTCGAATAAAGCATCTCGGTTAGGCATTCGATGTTTCCTCTTTGGACTCATTTTCAATAAGCTTAAGTGGAACGACTCTCTAATTGGACACAGCAGTACTGCATTTTCTACTTCCCATCGGACGTCTGCAGAGCAGCAATTACAGGTGGAGACATTGCGCGTTCCGTCCTCATTTGAGGCAACCGCCGACTCCTCTCAGACCCAAACTTCGTGAGTTCTGGAAATGACCCTTCGTATTTTAGATAGACCATCGCGGTTTTCGGAGAAAGCCCTGAAAGATAGTAGCTGAGTTGGACACTGTAGTTCTCTAATGGGTAGCAGCCGGCTCTTAGTAAAGCGATGCACCCTGGTCCACGGCGCATTGGCGATAAGGCGTGAGCTTGGTATCAAGGAAGAATAGATTGTGGCCATCATTACAAGTCTTTGCCATTTCATACTATTGAGATCCGATTGCGAATCTAGAGAATAACCCGAAAAGGAATCTCCGCACCGCAAAACATCACCACTGTTAGCTTTTCATGACGATATATTCACTTAGCGACGTCTACTCTAGCCTAGATACCCACTACCTGGATGGATGGGGCGATGCAAGCTTGGTTGCTGCGAGATTGGATAGCAGAGTCCACTTTGTGCCAATAGTGGATCAAATGGTAACAAGCATTGTAGAATGATGAGGAGTAACAGCCTAAAATTATCCAGCCACGCGTTCGGTTCTACTTAGCAAAGAAGCTGTCGCGTCCCAAAAATTGTCGTAGGTGGATGGGTTTTGAATAATATCAGCCATGTTGCGATGAAAGAGCTTCGCGAGGGCCCGGTTTCGCCACAGACTATCGAGAAGCTTCACCCTCTGCGGTGCCGTATCTACAAGGGCAAGCCAAAGCACAATTCCGTTTCAGATCTCACTTTGTCGCCCACCAGCCGGAGGATGTGGTCCTCAAGCCTCGCCAGGGGTGCCATCGTGTGTGGCTGACATAAATTTGTGGTACTCATGATCTGGCAGCGGGCCTGGAGCAGCCACACATTGATACATACACTCGCGAAGCTGACTCCGGGCTTCGAATGACAAAGTGAGGCTTGAGCCGATGGGGAGCGACAAGACCTCGGAGAGGTTGCGCGCAGAAAACCTATTTGGGTGCAATTTCGCTAGGGGCGGGATCGGCCGTTAGTGGGCGAACTACTCTTTTGAGAGCATGAGCTGATCGATTCTCAAAAGCCTAGACGTTTCTGCACAGTTTCTACTACATCTCCATGAATGTCCCGGTAATTGAACACTATTGGTGGACCTGCCCTTTTCCGAGCCAGAAATTCTAGCATGTTTGAAGGGAGTAAAAAAGACAGTCATCTCCTCTCCAATGCAGCAATTTTCATTGTTACGGAGAAAAGCGGACGGGCCCCGCCATCCATCGTTGCCAAATCAACTTTCATTTTGTCTCTCAAGGCTCAAGGTTGACGCAATGGCTTCGATCGCAGTGTACTGTCAAGGACTCTTTGAAAGCACACCGGCAGCCCATCAATCCCATTTCAATAGTATCAAGAGGAGTTTTCGGCCGCAGAATTGTGAGCAAGTGTAATCAACCATATTGGGCTACTTTCCTAACACCTCCAACTGAGACCGTCTATTTTTGTTTTAGAGTCCTACTCTGAAGCCAAAAGACTCGTGAATTGTTTGGGTAAGTCCGCCCCTGGCCCCAAAGGACGATCATCCAAGCTAGCCTCTCTTGTCAGGAGGTTCAGCCGAAAACAGGAGGGATTTTTCGGCACCAACTTAATGGAAGGGGAAACGCTGCATGGAAGGTTCCATGGCGCCGGCTAGGCTGAGTCGTACGCGTGAAGAACACGTGATTGCGTCCTGAAACTTTCTGAACTAGCTACTACGGGGATCTCGAAGGATTCCACCAGTGGTCTGTGCCAATCAAGATATTCTAACTTATTCTCATGCGGTCGTATTGCATGTAACAGGTCCCTTCTATTGCGTAGTGGATTTATCCCTTCAGGTAGCAATAGCCTGGTAAGGTTGGGCATGTCGTTAGTGGGCAAAGAAGTGGAAGTTATATCAAATTGGACCTTTTGCTTAAGTAGACATGTCAGACGTGTATCAGTGCCCTAGCAGGATGCGTATGAAGAGCCAGCGCAGCCAATTCCCTGGTCGGGATTGTATTGTCCTTTTGTTTCATCCTGCATGCTCTCATTTCGTGCCCCCCCCCCCCCCCCCGAGGGGACGTTCATTCACTAACGTCATATGGCGGTCGTTGTTTGCTTTTAGGAACTTGACTATGCGTGGATTGGGTGACGATGGAATCATCAGGTGGAACCAGATTGGACGAATGCAACAACCCGAGGATTGAGCCCCGCAAGTAAGATCTATTAAGGATTCTTCTCACCTTCTCAGACGAACCTTTTTACGACTTTCTGACCTCGTTTCCGGTAAGGAACCTGTATAGAAACCTTCCAGCGGACTGACCACCTCGTCCCAGCACAACGACTCCGCAAAAGCCAAGCTCTAAACCAGCTTTTGGTCATACCTGCTAAGATGGTTCTCTCGGCACGAAGCACAGCACGGCGATGTCTCCCGACAGTGAGGCTGGTGACGTTCATTTTCATGGCGTGGAAGGCCCTTGCGTGGGCAAGCGATTGCCCAACGCCGATAGTCGTGGTGACTTCCGAGTCCATGGAGCCCGGGTTTCGACGAGGAGATGTACTTTTCCTTGACAATCGCCAGAGTCATGTGAGAGTGGGCGACATTACTGTCCTCTGGTTTGCGACCCGCAAGCTGCCTATGGTAGGCAGCTCTCGTACTGGCACAGAGTGAGATTGTACTTGATGCGCTAATGTTGGGTCAATCGTAACAGGTACATCGTGTCATCCAGACCTATTATGTCACCAGTGTTAAAAGCGATGTACTGACTAGTCCAACGTGAGTCTTGCGATAAGAATCTTTTTCATTTGTTTACTGATACTCAGTTTTTTCAGCCAACTCATCTTGACTAAAGGAGACAATAATGATGAAGATGATGCCCAGCTTTATCCTGGCTATCCAGGGTTTGCCACTCGCGAGAATGTTATAGGGCGGATGAGAGCCACTATTCCATTTGTTGGATGGCCAGCTATAAAGATTCATGAACTTTTACGGCGGCCTACTAGGTCAGTTATTTAACAAATAATAATGTCTTCTTTTTATTCAACAAGTAAAATGGTGCTATAGTTTTATGATAATTCGTTGTCTGTAGCTTGCGGAAGGTTTTTAAACATGAAATACAGCTTCGTATATTGCCATTTCGGTACGCTCCAAAAGAAAAATAGAAAAACCCAAAGATACCCAAGGTAGCGATGCACCTTTTCGTCGTACAATAGTCGGCCCTTCTGAAAGTAAAGCGGATCGGTTGGATTAGGCCGTCGGTAACGCCAAAGCCAGGAGTGGACGAGGCTTTCCGCTATGCTCGCCAAAAAGTTCAAGAAAAACCACCAGATATCTAGGTGCCAACAGCCAACATCGCCCAGCTGCCACGCCACCGCCGCGTGTGTTATGCCGGAAAGTATAAAAATGGAGCATGCCACCATCGCATTGTAAGGCAATGACCGAGATCGGCGGCCAAACAATTGTTCGGCAAGTAACTTGCCAATATTTCCATACGGTATAACCACTAGCCGGTGCCAGAATTGTCCCCAGAATCGGCGCAAAGTATATGCCTTGCGAATGTCGCCATAGATAGGAGGCCACTCAGATGGGTGATTAACCCTGAGGACGACAACAAAAAGCACTGACAGAGCAGCATGGACACCATCCACCAGCAAGTATGCTCCGAATGCCTAGTGGAAAGCAAAGGTGGCCCTGAGAGACACTTCGCGTAAAGTTATGGTACCGCGAAGAAGTCCCGGAAGAAGACGTCGAACAAAAGTTTGTCGTACTTCATCAAAGTCTGCCGCATACAACGGCGTGAACAGTCGGGGGAGTAATAGTGGCTGAACGTGGTAATTCAGGATCCAGTATAGAACCAGTTTGGCGAGACGATATGCCGCAAAAGCAGAGCGGGATTGATCCTCGCGTATTTTGGGTACAAATGAGCTTCGGACTTCTGCTCTGGATGTGAATAGCAAACGTGGATTATTCCATGTCGCCCACGCTGTTGAAGCCCAGTTTTGAGCTTCGAAACCATTGTCGCCCTGCACAAACAGTATTTGGTCTTCTAGGAAAAGTACAGAAAACGAGTGTATAGCCCAAATACAGATGAAAAGACCCCAGAGACCATCAATTCCATTGCTTGGCCAAGAGTTTGACCCCGCAAAAGCCAAGTAATTAAAACATGATAAAGGCAAAAACCACAACCATCTTTGTTGATAGGTTCTCAAGGCGAATGCGTAGATTATGACGGAAATGAAGAATTGGCAAGTAGCGATTGCAGGTCCTGCCAAGTGACTAGATGTGATTAACATCTTGATTAACATCTTGATTAGAAGGATGTTTTCTCGATTACGTCGTCCGTGATCAGGGGCAGAGCGATTGTTTTTTTGTGCATGTTAATAAAGTAGCTGCTGAAGTATTGCCTCGTGTTCTGGGAGATGCCTTACCGAACAAAACTCACAAGTCAGGTACCGGAACTTGTGAATTGTAACGTTCCAAGCTAATTGCGGGATAAAGGATGACCTCGGAGGATGAATGAGGGCCGCCCATCAATCCTAGCAGGATTCGAGGGATTGGGCGCAGCGAAGCGCTCCAGCATGCGAGTTCCATTCTCTCTGGGGGACCAAGATCGAAATCTGGGGAAGGACAGGTACTCTGGGGTAATTGAGTGCAAGATCATGAAGTTTCAGGCTATCACAACAGGAACCAAGCTTGACGTGCCGCCGAGTTGAGTACCATCGCAAATGGAAGATCAGGGATTCCAAAACGTTTCATGTTTTAGGGCTTACTCAAATGACCCTGAGGAGGAGCAGTTGTAGATGACCTCATCTCACCTTTAGAGGGCGTATTGAGCCTCGTTTATAAAAAGGCGCGGCTATCCTTGACAATTGAATGTTCCATCTATCAACAACCATCACATACTCTCATCTTGCACTCTTCATGCGATTCTACTCTGCATTTGACTACTCTACATTCCAAAAACATTTATTGAGATTTTCCAAAATGGTCTCCGCCAAGAGCAGCCTCCTCGCTGCAACCGTCACCATCGTCGGGCTGCTGCAGATATGCCCTGCACCACCAGCGGTCGTGGCTCTCTGGGGACCTGCAATAGCAAGCGGCGCTGTCGGTGGCGCTGTCGGTTTTGCTGGTCCTCTTTGCATCAAGTATTGTCCCGACAAGAAAGGGTCATCACTAAAGCCAGAGCAGCCAAATCCAAAGCCCAAGACAGGACCACAGAAGCCAAAGAACAAGCCACAGCACCGCAGAATGCTGAATGGGGTGGCTCGGGAATCAATCGACCTGTGTACCTCGCAAATGAACTATCAGAAACAGACAGGCGTGGTGGTCATGATCAGCGACGTGGACAAGGAAAGTAAGTTAAAATTTCTAGTATATCATCTTCACCTTTGAGGGGCTGTATGAGGATAATACAGACTGACCACTTTATCAGCAATCAACGTGGCTAATGTCCCGCCAGCTTGCATGAATATTGCAGCTTTTATGGCGGACGACGCTGGCCAGCCTGGGGGTCCATTTGCCGTCACCACAAGCAGCAACAGCTTCCAGTACAAGAATTTGAAGCCACAAGACCGTCAGAATATTGTCAATCTCTTTAATGGCGCTTGAGACCTTGCAAAATGAAGGAGAGCGTTTGATTCTGGGGTTGAAAGCTTCCGCAAGGGCATTGGAAGATGAAAGTGCTGATTTGATAAGTCATTGGGCGATAAAGCCGCGATTCTCGTTTCAAACAAGCTATTTTATAGACAAGCCATTGTGATTCTACAATAGTTTTTGGAGTAGCTCTTATAGCAAATTTTCTTTTAACTTAGTCAAGTCATAAATATCACAAATTTATAGTTTAAAATCTCCCAATATCTACAAGAGTATATACCTTGAACGTTCAAGTCTATGTTAATGTTATCACAGCCTTTGGATTAGGCATGGTGCAGCATAGTCAATACGAAGTAATTCTAACGTAAAGGTGCTTTATGTGAAGGATTCAGGCTGCGCCTGTACCGTGAAAGTGATGGGGGAGGGAAGGGATAAGATAATATAAGCATGGATTATAAAATGGACCATCTTGGGAAAGGGGGAATAGGACTCTCTGAGTTTATTAATATTATACCAACCCCTAGTAGCAGCCGCTCCAGAGCCAGTCCTTAACGCTTTATATGCGATTAAAGGACTATAGAAGTTCGAGAACTGATTACTTATGCTAAAGATGCCTAATGACTTTAAACTGCTTAAAGATCTCTTACACGGCTAGAATTTAATGAAATTAGAACCTTAGTGGCTGAAGGAACGCACGGATTTCCTAAAGTAGCGAAGCCTAAACACTATTTTCTAAGTATATTATATTACCACTCCAAAACCTAGTTTCTCTTAATTAACTAGATTCTTAGCTCGCTTAAATTTTTGCATCATATCTTTCTTATATAGTGCTGCCTTGAACGGGATCTAGTGTATTGCTTGTCCGTAGTGAAACTGTAGGTAGCCCCTGCAAAACAGCTTAAGACAAAAAATGGTTTATTTATAATCTAAGATAGCGCGAGTCCTGCTACGTATTATTTCTAAGTGCATTTGAGTGAATTGTAGCCTTCCGATAGATAGCATGCCCCTTTGAACGGAGGGAAAGTACCCTTGTCATTGCCTCCACAGTTTTTGGTACTAGATACTGTAATGGGCACCATTGTAAGCAAGCATATGCCAGAAGGACGGCTTACCAGACAACTGGTATACAAGTTTACCTTCACAAAACTGGTATCCTCCAGTATGAACGAAAATTGCTTTAGTTGTTGGATGAAGCGGATAGCACTTTCCCATCACCGGAGCCGCATGATATTGTATATTGCGGTTGTTGAAACTATACTCTTATTAGCCACTATCCTCACTATTGGATGATTTTGTCTTACCAGTCGTCATAAGATAGATACTGGTTGAGCTTGACATTGGCTCGCGGGTAGAGTTCACTATCACCAGAGTCGAAGTAAGGCGTAGTTTCATTGGTTTTCACCAATGCAGCGCCACGAACAACAGCTCCACTAAGCAGGCTTGAAATGAAAACGGAGGATAAATAACCCATTTTGGTCTTATTATAGGGATTTAAGTGCCTAAGTTAAAGAAACATCTATAACAGTGCTAAGGATTATAGAAATGCGGAAGCCCTAAGCCTTTAAGCTTTTCTGCTCTTAAGCTCTCAATATGTTCTTTGTTTCTTGTTTCTTAACTCATGGGCTAAGAAAACACAAGGCTACAGGATGACTGGGAATTAAGGATTCGAAGGACTAAGGATTTAGGCGTTTGTGGGATAGAAGGGCCGTAATGTGGCACTTGCGGCAAATTCGGGGCATAATCCTTGTTGCTATTACAGAGTACAGTAATGCAAACTCACTCCACCTTGGGCACAAACTTCGTGAAAACAAAACATCCATACTCCATCAGCTTGGCCACGCTAGATCCTGGCACTTCTTCGCACGCGATCCTTCGCTTATCGCAGATGGATGTCTCGGCTAGAGGTGAAACAACAGCGAAAACGCCTGACACGAGCGCTCAGCTGAGTCAATCATCATGACTGCAGGTACAGTTGTGCGAGTAAGCCGTGCACACGAGTCATCACTACTTCATCTTTGTATACTTTCTTCGTCGCCGCACCGCCAGTCTATTTGCGGCAAAGTAATAGTTCTAAATGATTAAAATAAGTTCTTATATTCATGTACTACGGATTTCTAGAGATATTCCACGAAAAGCTAGTTATGGACTGGGCGTAATGAATACACCGACTATTCTACCCACTAGCTTCGAGCGAGATGTCTTTTATGTCATGCTAGATAGTTCCGACCCAGTCACGAATACATCTAATTTGCGAATAGCCTAGGCTGGCCTAAAACATATACAAATATGAAAAATAAACTTGCGCTAATCTAGATAGAACAAAGAGAAGTAAAGTCCTAAAGGTATTCTCAGAATTTATCAATCTAAATGATCGTTGTCAGCCGACAATAAAACTATTTGTTATTGCTTAGTGCTGAATTCGTAATGGATATCACCACCTCTTCATCATTATGCAAGCGCGACAAGCAACCGGCAAGGAAAAGCTACACTTCCAGTAGCTAAATTGAGCTGTTCTTTCCCTCACTAACTCCTCTGTGTGAACCAACCTTTCCAGCCGGGCGAGGCTAACGGTTCGTCATCGTCTGAATCGCTATCCCATTGACTCAGCAGTGGCGCTGGCGGCGGCCGGGGAGGCGCTTTATTGGTTGCGTTGCTAGGCAGTGCTCGTGGGGAATATGTTGAGTACACGAAACCTGTCATACACTCAGCAGACTGCATTGGTGACTCGAACAGCTCTCTGTCTGTGTCCTTGGACTGGATAGATGGTGATGAAATGTTTTTTGACGTCTTTGATTGCTTAAAATGTTGGGAGAACTTTGTAATAGTGGAGGGCGCTGAGCGTGAGTATGTGGTAGATGGAACGGCGCTGTCTGCGCTTTGTTTGCGGGAGTTCTGACCCGCGAGATTGGCTGTGAACCGATGATATTCTCTGTTCGTGGCAAAATCGCTAAATTAGCTATATGCTGGCTCCCAGGGGCGAATCTCGTAATTCTTCTGGTGCACATGTGGCAAAGATTCGGGCGATCTAGGGCCGCAAGCATGTCCCGTAGTAAAAGGTTCTTCCTTCTCAGCCGCGGGCATCTCTGGAGTTCTCAAACGGTTCATTTTGGGGTTTGGATTGATGAAGAGTGCATTTGAGACCGCCTTCACTTCGGGTGTCACCTGGTGGCTCATAACACTGACCTACACGCCAGTAAGCTGGTGAATCTTGGGAGAAGATTTGCGAGAACTGCTTTTTGGGGCATGTTGATCAGGGAGTAGTTGTTGCTGTTTCTGCGAAGGCCGAATGAAGTCAGGTCCAGGCGCTGGAGTATGAGAGACTGATTGTGCTGAAGCTTTTCTAGTAACGGCTCTGCGTCTCTGGCTTTGTGTTGTCACGGCTTTTGTTGATGCTGCGGCAGGGGAAGACGGGTTCAGTGGCAACGGAGGCAGTGGTTGATTGGCATATGCTATAACAAGACTAGTGGTACCTTGTTTGTGGCTAGGTTGTAAAGGGTTGCGTTTCAGCACTTGAAGTGGCGGTGGTGATCTTGTTGTATTTGGGGTTGCTATAGTGAACCCATCCATCGTGTGAAACAACAGAGTAGCTGTATTGTAGAAATTGGTTTTATATAGCAAATAAATGTAGATAAAGCTTAGATTCAACAGGTCTAACTTTTATTGCTGGTGGCAGCTATCGATGATAAATAAGGTGCAGAAGAATACTGAAGGGTCTGTTACACATCGACTCAGAGAAACAAATGCTACAATCCGGAAGGGATCATCAACCCTGCTTCTAAAAGGATGTAATAAGTAACCGGCTTCTAGAAGATTAATCCATGACCACCTACCACGTGGAGGTAATTTAGTCTCTTTACTGCAGACCTTAGTAGCCGCCACTGCAGATGCAAAAGGACCCAGTCCTGCAACATCAATGTTGTCATGTCGAGTTAGAGTCTCGCATGCGTTAAAATAGACTCCCTCTGTGAATGTATGCTTCGCGAGGGCTTATGACAAAAGCAACACGGCAGAAAAAGTCATCGCGAGCTAATTGAGCTAATTCAGCATTTTCTCAAATGTCCGAGCTTTGCTGACCTTTACAAGGCCAAAATGATCCGGCGCAACTCATGCAGTGCTAATTATGCCAATAAAAAACTAAAAATCATACGATCGCGGTCCTGCAGGAACCACAAGAGTCAAAAGCTCACATCGATTAGCCTCAGCTCAAGCCATTGACCTTCCCTTAGGGCACTACCCCAATTCCTTCGCGCGACGGTTCTACTGGTGGCAGCCATTTTCGGCACTTGACTGCCCCGAGCTACCAGGCCGATGGCCACGAGGCTTAAGTTGTTCGAAAAAATGGGCCGAAGAGGTGGAA
Organism: Periglandula ipomoeae IasaF13; assembly: GCA_000222875.2. Taxonomy (NCBI): domain Eukaryota; kingdom Fungi; phylum Ascomycota; class Sordariomycetes; order Hypocreales; family Clavicipitaceae; genus Periglandula; species Periglandula ipomoeae. The sequence goes on along the minus strand of AFRD01000017.1, from coordinate 72,734 downwards.
GTGACATGATAAGAGAGCGTGACGGATCGGGAAGAGCGTTCAATGCGTTCAATGCGTTCAATGCTGCTGATGATACCAGACTCAAATTATGATGTCAGCGAGCACTGCCCGCTGAGGCATACGGGAGGTGACCGGTGGGTTCAGAACGAGTGTTTAGAGGAATAGAGCATCAGGGATTAACGGTCCTCGTCGTGGTTCATACAGAAATCCCGACCTGAAACAATCAAGCTTCTGCTAAAGAACGGCATAGACAGCTTTTCTGGACGAGGAAATGCTTCACATCATAAAAAAAGAAAAAGAAAGAAAACCGCCGTGCATCACACCTGATCGGACAATTACATAAACTGATGCAGTCCGCCCGTGGATCTGAAATTGCAGCATTACTCCTTTTGTTCTTTTTTTCCCCAACATGGACGCCCGGAATGTGTTCTGAACAACCAGCATGGAAGCAACATTGAATCCACGACGCCGCAGGAGCGACTTAATTTACACTTGAGGCTCGCCCCACCATCCATGGATCGAGTAGTCACGGACGGGCCACGCCAGTCTTCGAAGAAATTGAAGAACCCCAGTTTTTTTCATTCCTGGCGACATGGACCGAGGATTGATTGAGTTAGCCAAAACTGGCGACACAGCTGGCTTATTACTGGAGCCACTGGGCTATAGCACAGACTTCTTCCAACAGTCTGCAAGTACTGATGTCGGACATAGCCACTAAACGCACGAAGACACTGGTACACTAGCACTGTAATCCGCCTTGAAGGCCGTGCTATCACGAGCTTGGAGCAATGTGCAGACTTCCAGAACCCGTCTATGGCGCAAGAAGGATCTCGGCGCGTCCTTGATGGCTCAGGTTACGGTGTACAAGAAGATGCCAACTTGCGCAAAGTTTAGATTCACCTGCATAGCTTTGTCGTCCTTATGACTAGGGTGTTGATGTGCCCAACTCCTCTCAACTTCGGCAAGCTCCCATGAGCCAGCTTGCATATGGTTGACTTTCAATAAAGCTCGTAATATATTTTTGATAGCCGTCTGGAAGTGTTTGCCACCCAGATGGCGTGTTTGTACGGGCAAAGATAACAACTTCGGCTGGCGCAGGGTCGTGTTGAAGCCCGGCGACGAATACTGAACGTGGCGCGAACCAAAATCTGCCAAAATAATACGTACCAGTCTACAAAGATCAGTGGTCTGCTTTTTGAACACCAGTTGCAAGATGTAAGCACGGGGATGTTCCATTGCCTTACTGCGGGGTCGGAATTACGACGGCCAGGTTCAGTACGTCAACTGTCAGATGCGGACATGGTCTGATCTGGCGAAATTCTTATCCAATCGTACCAGCTTGGTTTTATCTCGCCCAGTGGCACGAACCAAACGCCAGTGTTAAATAAGAAGCTCTTGGCTGGCATGACATGACAGGCAACCATTTTGAATGGCCTCACATCAATCGACCTCCCCTCGATAATATTACTAGCTTCTGGAATCCGTTGTTGACGAAACTTGGGGAACAGTTTACCACCCAGTTGTTTACCTCTTATGCCACACAATCATTCGATATAATGGCAAACGACTACAGTAAATACGTATATGCAGCCGTAACCGTGGTCGGCGGCGCCTTGTCCGTCGTTGCATACCGCGATTATCGCGCTTTTGTTGCGCTGGGTCGGGGCGGATTGCCCGATTCATTCACGGGCTGGTGCACGCAATTGCTGATGACCTTGATAGCACGGAAGGACACAATTGCCCCAGCGCCGTATGAGATTGAGAATGTTAAAGATGCTGCTGGACCAAACGCCACCATCAGCTTTCTTGACGAGCCCCTCGAAGCTAGATCGGGACCCCGTCCAGAGGTACCGGGCTTCGCGGCACCACAGCGACAAATATCTGCGACTGCGACTGCGGAAATGAGGGAGAGAATGAACGCATTTCTGAGAAGAACAGTGGAAAATCCCTCTGCTTTGCAGTTGGAGTTATCAGTACTTGAAGGACCCGTCCCCGCTGTCCAGCTAAAACAAGGCATCAGGCAACCGCCATACCTCAAGTCCTCGAACGGCGAAATAGCCCACGTTCATCCATTAGATGGTAGCACGCATGTTGTTTTGTCGCTGACGGACTCGCGTAGCGTAATAGAGCAGAGCTGGGGACAAAGACACCGACTTAGCGGGAGGTATCTGCACTGGGGCTATACACTGATATATGCGCCCAGGACTGAGCAGGAATTCGCAATCTGGAAACAGGTGGTTTGCGCGGCCATTAGATACTGTTGCGCCGAGGTCGCGGATATAAAGTGTCCAGAACTGGGTGAATAGTCCGTTTACTACGGTCAAATCGGACGACCGGTTTCTGGGAGCTGATCGCGATCAGGCCGTGCCTGGGACAGCAATTCTCAAAACCCGTACCAGCCATTTCGATTACTGAGAGGCAATGACAAGGCAAAGAATACACGGGGCAAAGGCTGGATAAATCAGATTGATAGATGATTCCTCTTACTCGATTGAGAGCATCTTTTGTTGCTTCGGATGCCCTTAAACCCCAGTGCCGTTGCCTCCTCCAAACGTTTTAACCAGCGCTCAATACTTGTCGGCCAGAGTGCCCGTAAGCTCGCTTCCGGCCCTGGCGCCCAGCTTTATTTGTTCCTCTGGCTTGCGGATCATACTCTCGTCAACGATAAGAATCCAGACAGCAGTGACAAGAATCTCAAAGACCTATAATACCACGCTGCTCGTTATTGGATAAGTATATGGCCGCGCCATGATTTACATCGTTCCATCAAGAGCTCTGTTCATGTCTTGCCTTGCCCGCTGTCGCTCATGCCGAGTATTTTTAGAGATGAAGTAAGTTATATGCTCGACCTTTTGACTCGTGACAGTCTAGTCTATAAAATTCTAATCGCTTTCGCCGCCTCACTTGTCTAGCTTTCGAAACTGTCTGGTTACCCGCCCTTCACCGCCCACTATTTCCCCAGCGCCTTCGAGTTCCCAACCGTCGGGTAACCTGATAAACGCATTCGAAGTAACTGGGACAACAACAGACAATTCTCCTATCAATCTGTCTTCGTCCAACGTCACGGAAACAAACACCCTGCCTGCGGATGTTTCGAGAAAGCACTCAACGAAACCTACATCAGCGAGCACAGGTTCAATGCCGATGATCCTCCACCCTGGTGCTCTCGGGTACAATCCAGTGAGATACCGTGGTAGTAGGAACACCGGCCACGTGGACCAGCCGTGTGCAAGAGACACATCGTGGTTGAATGGCGACCCATCCGGCTTCATCGCCTCCCAATGCGCGCCGGAGTAGTCGCAACTACTCTCATCCGACATGATTCCCCATACCGCCCTGAGTAGGTTTAAGGCTGAGCTCGTTTGGCCTGCCGAAAAGAGCGCTTCGACGGCAAACCCCGATGCATACGGGCTGACCACACCTGCCATATCCCAGTGGCCTAGATCTTCAAAGGCCGGGGGTAGCTTTCCGGAGAACGAACTGAGTTTGTGGATCACTTCCGACTGGCGGGGAAGTAGACCCTGGGTGAGAGCATATGCGTTGACGTCTTGACAAAAGCCGTGCTTTGGGAGGGACAAGCTCATTTGAAATATCCCGAGACGTTAATTCCAGAGCTGGGTTAAAATGGATTCCTTGGTGAGGCTCACCCTCTGATCGTACCGTGAACGACTATCTTCATTTGGAGACAATTCCGCCATGCATTTCAGAGCGTTGTGATACGCCAAGTTCAGGCCAGCAGAGACGCCTTTCACGGGCCCGCCCATTGGGAACCAAGTCACTATCAACCAGGTGTTAGCATTGGCGAGAGAAACAGTCAGGGACTGAGGACACGCGGCACGCAGGACTTACTTTGTAGATGTGGCGGAGCTTCGAGGAGACCTTGCTCGTTGGTGAACGAGGCCGCAAAACTGAACAACTTTTCCAACCTGTCCCAGTGCGTTCTCACGAGGTCCTCGTCTCCCGAGTGCATCCAGTAGTCTCTGATTGAAACTACAAGGAGGAACGCATAGGTGAGTGAGTAGAATGCGTACGTTGGGGGTTGCTCATCACCTTCATGCTCAGGGGCCTGGATGGGGGCCAGATTCCCTAGATATCCGTCCGACGTCTGGTGACTCGCGAGAAGCCTGATGGACCCTCTCCAGGCCTCAAGGTCAACGGTTGAATATGCGAGCGAGCGGCCAAGGACGAAGACGTCGCCACCAAAGCATGCTCGATCTCTTTTAGCGCCATCGATAGTACAGGCTAGGGAGTTGGTGCCGACTTGGAAGTCGCCAAGCACCCTGTCTGATTGCGCTGTCGTCATGTCGTTTTCGTAAAGAATGCGACCGTCTAGAGCCACTACCTGGAGGTTTCGGTACATTGATACCCAGCCCTCTGGGCCGCCAAAGGCGACAGATCCAACATTGACGCGATTGTTAGCTAAGATTGACCTGACGCATACGCCAGTTATCTCGGCAATCTCCTTCCCGTCAATTGCAATGGTGATACAATCATGTTTGGCGACAGTTGTCACGGACAACCACCCCGAAATGTCAAGGTCAATCGGCAAGTGCCAAGAACCTCTAGGAACAGCGGGCATCATGCAAGATTGATTTGACAATCCCTCGAAGGCAGCCAGTGTCCTTGCTTCTGTATCTAGACAAAGTACCAGACCGTTCGCAACCATGTGAACTCCCCAGCTTCCACTGCCTTCCTCGATTTTAACCTCGAAGTTTGTGACTTTATCAGTCCATGCAGTACCCTGACGACAAGGAGCCCAATGCTCGGCGTAAACACGTGTACCATTCGGCGTCACATCCCACGCAGGCTGGGTCTCGCCTTGAAGAACAGTGCACATATCGACTGTACGGACACCGTCCCTCCATATCGCGTTGAGCGTCTTGTCAGAGCTTTTGAAATCGCATTTGATGGGAGTTTGGGCGCGAATTTGGCGGAACCCGACCGAGGAGAATCTGATGACGGTACCTGGGCAAACCAATGATATCTTCTGATATCGTTGCGAATACTGCATATGGCGACTCACGATGGTTTGCCTACCGCTGCCTTGCCTGGCCTTGTGAAGACAGCTTCTGTAGCTATCCATTGCACTAGAGAACAAAAAGAATGGTCCATCACCTGTATAGGCTAATTAGTGTCTACGTCCCATGCAACTACCAAGCGTCTTGATATGTCAGCGAACCTTTTTCATGGTCAATCTCGGCGCGGGTCTCGCTGTATGTAACTCGAAAAGGCACCTGCTCTGTTGGACCGGAAGCAGATTCAATGTTGAAGATGGGCAAGCCACCCTCGCAGCGGCCGTAGTCTAAGATGATCTCCGTCTCACCCCCATCCTCCAAATTTGACAACGAGAAGGACGGCTGCGGTAACCTCTCCCGTTGCCCTGCCGGAAACCGGATCCAGGCGATGGGGTATACTGTCGCGTCGCATGTGGTGAGCATATTCACAGTGACTGGCACTTTGAATCATGTTTGGAAGCAAATCTTGTCAATTATATTCTCAGTGGCCATTCCAGTGAGCCTCTGCTCGACCTTTAGCCCGAAAATGGTCGAGCGGATGCAATGGGTGACAATTTAGGCACGGTCTTTCGCGCGGCGAAAGTAAAGAGAGGTGCAATTGGGTTGGGCGGGATATCCGGGCGTTGACAATGGTTTGCGGGTCGCAGTACCCGCCAAACCCATTTGTGTCTACTATGGTTCTCCAAGATCTTCGGATGAGGGCTAGAATCTATTAAGGAATCTGATGCACAGCATTTCTCGCTAGATAAATTAATAATTAAGGTAAGTGAACCAGAGACTTCTCGTCGTTTTTATCTAAAGTATCTTACGTTGACAGTTTCTGAGGACTCAGTCACTTCCAGGTCGACCATTCTCCTCTGCATGTACAGTCGGCTATTGCAATCCCAGAGAGTACGGGAGGTGTAGAGAACAAGTCTCAATGTCTTGAAGCCTTCTACGATAGTCTGATCCGAGATGGCGCCAACAAGTCGGGTAGCACTATTTGGGCGCTATGTGTTACTTCCCTCGTGAACACTTTCATCAATGCATGTTCTCGCGATAGATTGACCCGAAAATAAGACGAATGATACTCTCTTGCTATGAGAGAGCCGCACGGGAACACTCTGCATTGCCGAAGGGACTGCAGGGTTCCCCAGCTGTGGCTTCCACATGGGGTAGCAGAACACCGGAAAACCCGGGATGCTACATCCGGACCACATCATGCACTCCAGTTAAGTACTCGGCCGACTCGTCTCTGTCATGGACATTGTGAACTAATAAATTGTCACTCACTGGCTCCTTTGATGTTAGTTACTATTATACATCTCACTTTGAACGTCAACTACGGACACAACATGATTCACCCTTACTTCACCCACGGAACTAATCTTGCCCACCACAATGTCCGGGTCACCTCAATGTGACCATAAGGAGCCCAGAGGCTCAGCTGTTGAGCTTGATATGGAGGTGGACAAGCCTGATGCTACCCATACCGAAGTAGCTCAAGTCGATGCTGATCAGAAAATGACCGCCTGGCAATGAATGCGCGCGAATCCCAAGATTGTCATGTGGACGCTCTATGCCAATAGTATGTATCATTCTCTAATTGAAGGGCCATTAGGCTTGTGAATCTGATCAAGTCGCAATTTAGTTGGATCCGCCATGGTTGGCTACGAGAATCTTTCACTTGCCGTGTGCCTGGCAATGCCAGCTTTCCAGTAATTATACTCTGCATCATAACACTGATCTGTACTTGGGCTAACCATAATCAAAACGGCAGGATGACCTTCGCATCCGAAGTCAACGGTACTCTACTTATCCCTGCCTACTGGCAATCCGCCTGGAACGCGATGTACAATGCCATGAGCATGGTTGGCTCCATATGCGCCGGCCACTTGCAAGATTGGTTTGGTCGCCGATCCGTCTTCCTTGCTGCCATTGTGTTCTCCTCTGCAGGCATCGCAATATGTTATGTCTCTGAGACCCCCGCAATGTTTCTTGGAGGCAAGATTGTTACAGGATTCTCTGTCGGTCTTTGTATAGCAGGCACCCAGACGTACGTCTCCGAGACAGCACCGTTGCCTATGCGCGGCATCGCCCTATCAACCAATACTGTCATGCTGGTAAGACGAGCGATCCATTCGTGCCGCGAAAGAATCGTCCGCTGAAGCTGATCTCATCTCAGAATCTAGGCTTGCTCATCGCCATCTCCGCGACCTTCAGCCGCGTCGCGATCATGGACAAGTCTGCCTTCCGTGTCGTCTTTGCCGCCGGCTGGGCGTTCCCGGGTCTCTTGAGCGTCGGGCTTCCTTTTCTTCCCGAGTCGCCCTACTGGCTTGTCATGAAGGGCCGCCACGACGATGCGCGCGAATCCCTCCGCCGGCTATCGCCTCCTGGGGACAATAGCATTGAGGCTCGCCTGGTGCAGATCCAGTGCACAGTCGAAGCCGAGCAGCGACTGGCCGCTACCAGGCAGCAAGTGACAATATTGGAGTGCTTCAAGGGCACTGATCTCCGCCGCACCTGCATCGTCCTCATATGTATGTACATGCAAATGATTGTAGGAGCGCCGCTCGCTGGGAACGCACCCTATTTTCTTAACCAGACAGGCCTCGACAGCCACACGGTCCTCATGCTCGTCCAAATCGGCGTTGCTTTCGGTCTCATTTCGGCTCTTGTTAACGTCGCCGCCATGATGCATTTCCGTCACAGGCCCGTCATGTTTGCTGGTCTATGCTTCTGCATTGCGATGTACTTCATCATGGGCGTCTGTGGTACTTTACCCCGGAACGAGTACGAACCTTACCATTATAGGTGTTGCGCTCCTCGTCACCGCTGTCTCCTATGGTCCTGCTGTCGGAGCATCAATGGCCATCGCGGGTGAGGCCTCTTCTACGCGTCTCAGGGCCAAGACGGTCGGTCTCAGAAGTGGCTTCGCTGCCATCTGCAGCACGATATGGCAAATCATGTTGGCTTACTTGTTCAATAAGGACCAGGCTAATCTAGGCGGCAACATTGGTTGGATTTACTTCAGTATGGACGTGATTTACCTTGTGTTGCTCTATTTCTTCGTTCCTGGGACAAAGGGGCGAACTTATGCGGAGCTTGATTTGCTGTTCGAGAAAAAGGTTCCTGCGCGTCTGTTCGAAAAGTATAATCTGAAAGAAGAGGAGAGGGGCGAGTCAGGAGGGGTACAAGCTCTGAACCACGCCATATGAGTAGCGAGTACTGTTTATCTTTCTGCAATGATGTCCTGCGCGGATCTTTGTGCATGAGCACAGCGTTCTTTAATTCATACTACAAATAGACGAGAACCTCAAAAATGGGAGAGAATGCATATGATTGAATAGGGACATCATATGTAATGATGTCTGCTTTCCTCCCACACTCTAGCTAGGATATCCAAAGTCTAGCACGTACAAGTCTGTTTGAGTGGACAAGCTCGTCCTCCGCCACCCCAGCTAAACCCTTCCAGCTTTAATCTTCTTCTCACGACTATTCCATTCAATAAGTCCACTCAATCGTCCCACAATGTAATTGTTGACAAGCTAGCGCGTTTCCCCATGGGGATGCGAGATGTGAGCTAGTGGCGCCCGGATAATCCAACCCATCTCCGGCTTTGACACGCGGCAAAGTTGCAGCCGTTCGTAGCATCACTTATATCGCGCTACACAGAATATTTAAAGGCAGTAGGGTCTTATATCGAAGCCCATTGTAGTCGTCTGCAATTAAGCCCCACGTAGGTCCTTGCGTATCACCTTCCACGGAGGGGTCTTGAGACGTTTCAAGGAAACAACAAATTACGAACGATCTCCACAGGAGGATCATTTCATATTGAATTTATGGCTCCACTTGATCATTGGCCATTCAGTAATGACCTCATCATGGGAGTACATCCGAAGAAATCTAATATTGCAAGGTAGAAGATCTACACCAATTGAGGGGGAAAAAAAGACATATTCTGTACGAGTATATGCGCTATAGGTTAGGTCAGTTAAATTGGTGAATGAAACTGAAAGCGCAGGGAATTTAGGGATACACAGGGCATACATCCACCATCTCGTAGTTGATCATTGGAATGAGTCGCTACTGCAGACTACCATCCAATGATATATGTCTCTCGCGCCGAGACAAAATTGAGATTGTGACAGCTGGACGAGCCTTTTTTGAAGTGTTTACACATTCATCTACCTTCAATGCTGACCCATCGAGTCTCTGGCATAACTGCAACTGTACCCAGTTAAAGCAATCACGAACACTTAGGTGTTTTATATAGATGAACGAGAGGTATTGTCCGATACATGCACATTGTAGAAGAGACATGCGACGGGTGAACTTATTGTTGCAAAGGCCATGGCAGTACTTGACGTAACTAACATAGAACCCCGAAAGCCCTGATGAGTTTACAGTACGTCGCGACAATTGGACAGATTATTGGTTTGGCATGACAAAGAAAGTCGTAGAGCCATGCTTGTTGCCCACTGAGCCTCAATGGTCCAAGCATGAAGAGGCCGGCGAATATACCCACAACGCGGCCAGACAAGGGTTCGCGGCCATGACTCGAGAAACCCGTATTGATCGCATGTCATCAAGCAAGCATGGCCCAACATCGAACCCCAAGTTTCAGTAATCATAAGCGTATGTTGCTTACGTGATGGGCAGAAGATGCACAGGAAGATCGCTCACGATGCGCGCAGAGTGGCGGTGAAATGAGTGCCGAACTTCACGCTGACTCCATTTTCCAGCCGCTGCGCTTGAGCATGGCAATGGCAGTGTACGGCATAGTGGACAGAGAGCTTCAAACCCAATGCAACAGAATATGACAGCTTTCAGCGCTTATTGAGGCGCTGGCAGTCCGACCTCGTAGCAAATTAACGGTCGCCTCTCGAGCACAAGATGACTCCGGGTCCAAAAAGAGCCAATGTGGTCCTGGTCAGCGAATAAGATGCAGGACTAATGGCGCAGGGGTTCCAAAAAGTGCCGAAAATCCGACCACGTCAGAGATTTGCGCTGCAGCCGTATCACATTTAAAACGAATGTGAAATCCCTTATGCCGGGTGGCCGTGGCTATGGTAGTGCTTTGGCATATTTTTTTTGCGCCCCGAGCCGGGACATCTACTTAGGCCTCACGTCAGACAACCAACCAGAAGCAGAAAAAGTGTTGTCCCTGGTAGCATTCGGCAGTGTTTCTATACTCGGTACATTTCCGAAATGACCCATTGCGGCTATGCCACCGGTGCTGATCCCAGTGAGAGGACATGTTTATCAATGCATCATGCGCCGATGCGGAACAAAAGACAGAGTAATTTCTCTTCGTCTAGTATATCTTTTCGTCAGGCCAGCTCCGCTGGATCGTGAAGTTGCGTGAAGGGAGCATGTACGCTTCGTCTGAACGAACATTGCTTCACCCGTCACGAATTGAATCGATGCGGACCGCCGATATTGAGATGGATCGAATGGCTGGGCACAATGGCGACAGAAAAAATACTTCACAGAGTGACGAGTCGCACCACACGAAGCACGATGAGGAGATGAATGATGCCTTTCAAGGGCTTTTCGTAAGTTGACAGACCACGACACATTGAGAATTGCCTGCAACAATTAGTTAAACTGACTGTGCCGCAGTAAGGCCCGCGAGATCTTAGCCATCATTCCAGATGGCCGCATTTTCTTCGTCTGCGCGGCAGTATCATGCCTTATATGATATTCCCGCTGCTATTTGTGGCCGCTTGGTCGACGTGCATCACAGTAAGCTGGTATTATCCTTTTCTTAGGCTGGGGATCTAGTAAGCTTATTCACATCTTTAGTTGGTATCAGCTCTGTTCTCTTGACAGTTCTCGGTTTCGTTGTCGGTTTGTCACTCTCGTTCCGCAACTCCACAGCCTATGAGCGATACAGTGAAGGACGCAGATATTGGTCGCAGCTGGCAAGTGTGACACAGAGCTTAGCAAGGCTTGTTTGGGTACATGCCAGTGAGCGAGAAGAGTTCCAGACGGAGGACTTGCTTGTGAAAATCACGTTCTGCAATATGCTGGTATCTCTGAGTGTGGCCTTGAAACACCGGCTGCGCTACGAGCCTTTCACGCATTACAACGACCTACAGAGCCGTATCAGCCACATCCCGGTCATTGCCCATGATGCTGAAAGGAAGGAATGGGGCACGCCTACTTGGTGGGAGTCTGTTGGATTGTTTCTTGGTTTTCCCATGGCGGAAGCTAACCCCCGAACTCTGATGAAAAATCCGACGAAACCCCTTGGAAACGTACCTCTGGAGATACATAGCTCCTGCTCGACTTTCATCAAGACAATCATCAACAACGGAACACTCAAGACTCCTGGTTACCACACTCAGGCTCTGGCGTTGCTTTCACAGATCAATGACATCCTCAATGGTGTCGACCGAGTTCTCAACACCCCATTACCGCTGGCATACTCGATTGCCATCGCGCAGATCACCTGGGTGTACATCCTTGTTCTACCCTTTCAACTTGTCGATCGCCTCAAATGGGTCACGATTCCGGCTACCATTTTTGCAGCCTATATCATTCTCGGTCTTGCCCTTATTGGCCGTGAGATCGAGAATCCGTTCGGCGACAACATCAATGACCTGCCCCTCGACAGCTTTTGCGATCAGATACGTCAAGACATCGACTTGATCATGAGCCACTCCCCAAAGTCAATGGATGAGCTTGTCAAGCGGGATGACAATGTGGTATTGTATTCACTGAGCCAGCTCGGCTACGGCGCTCTGGCATCTAAGTCAGCAGATGAGATTAGGTTACTTCTGAGTGCTAAGCTCCAGATGTCAACAGAAGGGAAAGAAGACTCTGCAGGGTGCTATTGAGAGGAAGAAAACAATTGAATTGACGATTATAGACATACGGTCAAAGGTGCAACTTACGCTTAGCTGATGTAGATGCCTCCTAAGAAATGTGAATAGTTCAATACCCAATTCCCATGGCCATGGGTTGAAAGAGGATGTGAGTACATATGGCAAATCGGCTTGGATTAGGAGGCTGTACTCTTCTCAACGGGATAAACGCAGCAAGGAAAGCGCCACTATGAGAGACTTGACGCTGACGACGACTGTTACCCCATTGTCGGCCCGCTTCAGTTTCTGCAGAAGATAGGACTAAACACAGCTCCCGATGTCGCGTTTGGGATGCCGTTGCCGCCGGGTCGAAGAAAGAACGGACGCAACAAACCAAATTTGCGCCCCTCTGCCACTGGCATTATATACAGGCTGCATTCTTCATTTTTATTAGCATGGACATAGACAAGAATTAGATAGCGATGCAATTGGTGCGTGCTACCGGAAAGCACTCGGTGCACGCGTGTGAGACGCGTTCGAGTTCGATTGCGAGAATGAGACATGTGGAACTTGGTTTCGGCACTGCCATTCACAACTCGGCGCTTTACGTGTAATACCAACCCGCGACTCTGCAGGAAAGACCAAGGTGGAATATGTCGCTTGGAAATGTTGCGTTTTTTGCTGATGGGCGTCTGGAATGGCGTGTTGATGTCTCGGGCGTACTAAGCAACTTCCTTCAGACAGCACCCCGCGATCTCTTGATTCGTCAAGTGTTCGCTTCGCATTCGTCGCCATTCAGATAGCTCCGTCGCAACGATTAGTACGCGAACAGAAAACATTCGTTGATGCGCGCGGCGTATGACGCCTAGTGTGATAGCACCTCGCTGTGACGAACAATGAAACATGCACCATTTAGCCTTTCCCGTTTGTTCCTTCAATATCTCAACGTACAGCTGAGACTCACTTGTCCTTCGAATTGAGTCTTCACGCAACTCGCCTTCATTATCACGCTTTTTGACCACCTTAGTTCAATATGAGACTCATCCTAGCAATCGTGACCACTCTTGTGGGGCTGACCGCAGCACAGAGCATTCAAGGAAGCGTGATTACCAGGGTGAGTACGTCGACAGCGGATCTGCCGCCAGATCACATGCAGTCTGTATTGTGGATATTGTTAATATCAAGTAACAGGTTGTCAGTTTATGGTTCAATCACTGCACTATTTTGGTTGGAGAAGCTAATATTTCCACGAAATTTGATTGCAAAGAATGTTAGTGCTCATCATTATACGCCCTTGGTTAACAGAACATTTTTGCATGATTTGCTAACATAGAATAACAGAAAGTACGTACAAACTTATGTTTTTGCCTTAAGTAATAGTTCTGGCCTTTATTGATGAAATCTAGGATGTAAGTACTCTCACATTCCGACATGTTACTTGACTATGTTGACTGAATAATGGCGGTAGGAGGTGAGCGCATCATCTCCTTCAAGGTGACTTTAGTCTTTCTAAGTCTTGTTTTGAATGCAGTGTGTAAGTGCTAACTAGAGTGATATTACTCGAGATAGCTTGCTAACTGCTTCTTTTAGCAAGTATGTTTTGATCAAGAGAATATTTACCTCTTGTGCAGCGTACAAATATTTACGGTTATCCAGCTTGTACGTGCTCGCTGTCCGTGGACTATCTAATGTAAGCGGGTATAGGCTAAACTATGCATAACAAGTAAGAATCTCTTCCATCACACTTTAATCTGCTTAACTACGCATTACTAATCTTAGTCCTGGAAACAGAATATGAGGACCGTTATTCTTTGCCTTAATGCAGAGCTCAATTACTTACTCGTATTTAATTAGGGCGTGAGTATTACAAACACTAGATGATTAAAGCAGGGATGCAAGTATCATTAATTACATGACACGAAAAGAAAGTAAGTTTAAGATCCCAGCCGGCTATTGAAGATTTGGCTAATTATTTTACAGGAGGTAAACTTGCCGCTTTTATTTGCTGGCCGCATCGCATCGATTGGTCCTCAAACATGCTTTAGGGAGTGAGTAAAAGGCACCTATTATCGTGTTTGATGAAACTGTCTCGACTGACAAAGCAACTACTAGAAAGTAAGGCTACCCCTTGAATCGTACTCTAGCTGCGACTGAATACTGATCGTTGCTCTATTAGCATGTCAGTTACAGCCTCCCAGAACAACACCTGCCAAAAGTTTAAATGAGGCTTATAAATGACGATGGTGATAGATCGTAAGCGCATTCCAATAATCTAAACTACCCCATAACTGGAAAAAGATATCTGAATTAACTGTCGATGCTAGTGTGTAAGTTCTGGCATGAAAGCGACAATGCCATACTTCTAATGCTAATGTACCCTGTCGTTGCGCTGTACAGAACGTATGCATCAAGTGAAAGGCCTGAAGTGCTCTCTTATAGGGTTCGCAGTCGGTAAGAAGCTTATCTAATCCCCGAACAATTCCAGGAGACCTTGCCAATGTGGAAACGACTTTTAGGTTGTACGTACAAGTTTCTCAACAGTATCCCCAATTGCGGTGCTGCTTTTCTAATCTAGGGATCTAATGGATCTCGTTTAATAGCGAGTAAGCACTCTATACGCCATTTTAAGGGCGAACGGTAGTCTATCCTGTTAACTAGTCTTACTAATTCCGTGTGAAACCTAGCCGGTTAGTCTATGTTTTGTTGTGAGGCTTTCGCCTTAGCTAATCAATGCCTATCTCAGTGTGTAAGTGATATCTTCTCCACAGCGATATCTGGATCTCTCTTCTAATAAGGTCTATAATCGATTAGCCGGTATGAGAATCCCCTACTACAATGAGGGTATCTGCTCTAGCCATAGTCCTGACGAAGACTGTTCTATAGGGCGTAAGTTACCTTAAAACTAATCCCCAAGCATAGCTTGCTAGATCACTGACTACATACAAGGAGTAAGTATACCTCTTACTTACTAATTGAGATACGTGCGGCATACTAACTGCTCCTTTTCTTCTAGGATGTGAGTGTACGATGCTGTGCAGAGTGCATATAAATGTTTATCTAAAATTATGGCATTAATTAGGAGGTAAGAGATCGCAGTTCGCGTAGAATTTGTTTTCCCAAAGTGCTAATGTAATCTTATTCTTCAGTGTGTAAGTCACCTTCTATTATCTTCCAAGTCGGACCAAAAGGAAGATAAAGCTTACTGATCTGATCTGATCAATAAGCAAGTAGGTTGTATCTACGTCTAATCTATTTTGCTACACTAACGTGATTGGTCTAGTGCGTGAGTACGGTCGTGAAACGATATTTGCCTAGATTGCTCGCTTACTAAGAGAATCTCTTAAAAGGACGTAAGGGTTCTTCTGCTAGCGAGTCTATAAAGATAATGGTTATTAATTAATCTTCAAGGATGTCAGTAATGGATACAATCACGTAATGATCTATAATTAGAAACTAATTCGGTGCAGGGAGTGAGTAAACCGCTAGATTCTTGGTTGTTTAGGCTAAATCGCTGATGCCTCCCAGTTCGTGAGTTATATTAGCACAAGCAAAAACATTTAAGCCCATATAATCTGACAAGTTCAGTGTGTAAGTTGATATAAAATGACATACTACGAGTATTGGCTCAATTCCAGCACTATAGCGAGTAAGTATTTATTCTTGAGTCATTATGCCCTCTCTCATCGTGCTAAGATATCGTGCGACTCAATTTAGTTCCTCGGTCCGGAGCCCGAAGCTTAAGTCTGCGATTTTCCACGGATTAAGACATCAATACCCTAAGAAAGATTATATGGTCAGTCTCAATGACTGTCTGAGTTTTCTAATCAGAGCTAATCGTCACGCTCTTAAGACCGATTTAGGGGAAGAATGCTGTGTTAACACTTTTTGGAAGATGAGTTTGGTCAAGATGTGGGAAATCACGATACAGTTAGTAGCCGTGGTATGAAAATATACCTTGATTAAAGGCAACTTGGGTGTCTAACAGCGCATGACTTGTGACAATGAATGACTCTAGCATAGATTCTGTTTAAAGCAATCTGGAAAGAATATTGAGGTCTAATTAAGGACCTCAAAGTCACTTGGTTGACTTCAAAGCCATCTTCATGCAATGGAGGTTAATCGCGCCTTCCGCATTGGACTGGGCTGCGTGTCATGGACAAAGTTAATATGATTCTTGTATAGTGCTATCGGTGATGGGTCTCATTCTTGACGCAGCTTTGGCTCAACTACTGAGGAGATTCGCCCGTCCTGGATATGTACAACCAAGTATGACTGCTCGAGATGCTCGGACCGATGTGAAATTGAGAGCATGGTGGAGTCGGAGAAGACTTCTTCGAGAACCCTCTGCATGGCTCCAGCCGTCTCGGCATCGATCGTACTTGTGGCTTCGTCGATTAAGACAATCTTGCTGTTGCTCTCAAGCTTATGCAGAACTGCTCGTGCGATTGACAGCAATTGTCTTTGGCCATGAGAGAAGCCTATATCTGCGAGCGGTGCATCCAATCCGCCTTTGGATACGATGTAGCTCAACAGACCAACCCGCTCAAGCACACTCTCGATCATAGCATTATCGCTGTCATTGGCAAGCTTAGCTATTCTGAATGGAAGCACGTTGTCACGGATGCTGCCCGGAAGCTCCACTAGGTCTTGTGGAATAGTAGTGATGATAGTCCGCAGCTCGTCGAGGGGTATGTCAGAGAGTTCTATGCCATCGTAGCAGATCTTTCCACTGTACTCCATGAAGCCAAAGAGGGCCAGCATCAGCGAGCTCTTGCCACTATAAGTCGCAGGTTAGTATCTGTGACCAACGCTGGTTGAACTTTGACCTACCTTCCCGTCCGCCCGATGATTGCAACTTTCTGGCCAGGCTTTATGTCTAGACAAATCTTGTCGAGGGCGACCTTTGGCGATGTACTCTTAGAACTGTAAATTTTCAAAGCCATTAATATGCGTGGAGGTCTTCTTGTTGAAAGGAATGGGTTCTTACTTGTAAGTCGCCGTGACATCAATCAACTGTATCGCCCCCTTCAGACCCTCCGCAGGCAAGTCCTTCGAACCACTCTTTTCGGTAGGCGTATTCTCGTTGAAACCTCTGATACGCGCAATTGCTCCAAGCGAAGTTTCCAACCCAATCCAGTCTTCAATAACTAGAGTTATTACAACTCCGAAGTTAATTAGATTGAGTAGGGCAAGTCCCAGTGCACTCTGGGATGTGGTGCCTTTAATGCACAATGCTAAAGTAACCAAGACCGTGGCAATGCCAAGCACACTCATATCCAGCACAAGACCAAGCCACCTCTGGATGCAGAATCTGTAATAGAACGGAATTTGCGACTGATCGAGTAATACCAGGCTCTGTTTTAGACAGCTTGTAGTCCATTTGAAGCTTCGGATATATATCAAACCTTGTGCAATCTCGGTGAACTGGGAGTATAGTGGAGTCTTGGCCTCCAAGTCCAGATGCCGGAGTTGTCTTGAAGTTCGCAGATAGTAGTGCTGGATTCCATACAGGAAGAGAAACATAAATGGAATCGCAATCGCAACGTACGTTGCACCGGACGAGATCACACCTACATCAATGATGCAGAGAAAGAGGACTGGTAATTATTAGCTTGTCGTGTGGCATACCGTTTGTTGGACCATGTATCACAAACCGTATAGAAAATAGTAACAGGAAAATGGTAGTTCTTGGCTGACCAAGGTCATGTCTTGGCTGAATCTATGCATTTGTGAGACCGGTTAAACTCTATGAGAACAACTGGTACGTACAGGTTGACAATAGAAGCGGAGTTTGTTGAGGAGAGAAATGACATAGTTGAGCTATTCACAAAATTAGATACCGTTATTCTTGTCTGCAAAGCACGGCCTACCTCATCACGGTATCTAAGAGGTTCTGGTGCAAGTTTTGTGAAGTCTCCGGAACAATCTTCATGTAGAACACTCTATTAATTGATCAGCAATAGGTATCAAAAGCAAGGAGACACTCCAACTTACGAAACGCTCAGAAAACTGGATAGGACTTCACTCATGGCCAGTGCAATGTAAATCCCCACGTAAGCTTTGTTTTTCGGCGCAACATTGAGCCAAATTCGTATGAAGATATCTGATCAGTTAGCTTCACTGAGCTTACCCATGCAATTGACGAGTACTAACCTGGAAGTCTCTCCGCAAGGCTAGCCAATAAAAGAGGCAGGATGCACATGGCCCAGGCGATCTTGGTAGTGGATTGGAAGTAATATGAATAGAGCTTTGTGTCTCCCTTTTGAAGCTCGTACGACACAGCCTCGAGTGCCCCATCCTCGTTTGCTGCTGTCGTGTCGGGGGCGGTATCGCGTTGGCTGCTTTCCTCATTGCTCTCATTCAAACTTGCCGAGACAAGCTCCGCAACCGCTGGTGCTTCTTTGAGTGCGTCTGTAAGACTTGATATCGGACGGACACGGCCATCATCGCCAATTGCCAAGATCTTGTCTGCTCCATTCATGAAATTTACTAAGAGAAGTTAGATGCCAATTCGGGTTCATTGTGAGAGGGCCAAAGCTTTACCAATATTAGTTGTCAAGACAACAGTGCATTGGAACCGGCGCAAAAGACCATCAGTGGAGAGTAGTCTGTCGAATATAGCATCTGCCGTCGGTCGGTCTAGAGAGCTAAACACATTATCCAACACGAGCAAAGCAGCCCTGTCGTAAACAGCTCGTGCAAGCGCCTGTATTTCACTGCGTTAAACACAACGTCCCAAAACTGTGACATGGTGAGGGTCAAGCATCACCTACCACTCTCTGCCTTTGCCCACCGCTAAGGCTTGCACCACCATTTCCTGCTAAGCTTCCATCATTATTGGGCAAAGCAAGGAAATCCTCTTGAAGAAGGCACGCCATTGTGACAGTTTCGTACCATTCCTTATCGTACGACTTATCCCCAAGAATGTTGTCGCGAATCGAGATATTTTTCAGCCAGGGGCTCTGGTCGCAGTATGCGATGTGCTTGGTGTCAACCTCAAGTGTACCACTAACGATAGGTGTCTCGCCTAGTATTGCTTTCAAGAGCGTCGATTTGCCTGACCCGACACGGCCGATGACTGCAACTACTTCTGCCCGATGAACAGACAGATCAATATCTCTTAGTAATGCTTCACCACCTGGAGTAGCTGCAATTGAAACGTTGGTGAATGTCAGGGGCTCCGTTGGGGTTTTCGGTTCAGTCGATGGTCTGGAAGATGTAATTGGGAGATGGGAGGAAGTAATGTTGTTCTTCTCCAGACTTCCGCGTTGATAAGGCACGAGATCCTCTGCTTTCGCCCGCCCGTCGACTTGCTCCTCGAGGAGCAGGTAAGTTTGAATGCGTTGGAAACATCCCAACATGTTGGATATCATGGAATAAGCATACATAATTCGAGTCAGCGGCCACACAGTAAAGATTACGAATCCAAGAGTTGTGTAAACCGTCTCAGCCTCAAGGCCATTGGTGAAGCCACTCCAGAAGACGGCTGCAGTGACGATGCTGATGGGTGTTAGATCAGCGCACAGAACGACTGCTCAAATTAGCATAACGCGTATTTGCAGGAAACTCAACACGACGTACCGGAGGTTTGCAATATGACATTCATGGTTCTGAGCAACTTGGATTGCGATATCTCCTCCTCTCGGAGACGCTGGATCATGTTGCCCACAACCGACGCTAGCCCGACCATTTTGATGCTCTTGATTTATCCTAGAATGCTTGAGGTAATAGACACTCGCTTCTCAATCTTCTTGTTCCAAGCGGCCCGCGCCGGCGCAATCCTCTTTCCGAGAAGTATGGTGATAAGGAAACCGACTAAAACATCGTGTTAGCTACTTGTACATGGCAAGAGTATTGAGGCATGTCTTAACGTACGACCGTTAGGGAAGAACACCAGTACGGAAGCTGCGCCAATCATTGTCGACAGAAAATAGAGGCCGAGCCCCAACTCAATCAGACTAGCCCATATTTCATGAAACTTGGGTAAGCTAGTGCACAGTCCTTCTATATCAGTACTCATCAATGTAGCTGCAGCGAACTCCTTGGCTTCTAGATGGCGGATTCTTAAAGTCTTCTTGAATATCTGAGCAATCAGAACACCACGGAGCTTATTTACAAGCCGGTAATTGTAATGGTTGAAGCTGGCTTTTGTGACTTTGTTCTTAATTAGTACTGAGTATGCATTTCAGGGTAAGGGGGGGCATACTGCTTTTCCTAGATAGATGAAGACGGTGGCTCCAATCAGGCCATTTCTGACACTGACAGATCGTTTTTCATCTCCTAAATGACCGATGATGCTCCGAATCAGGAACGGCTGAATGAAGTTGAATTCAGTGTAAAGTAGACGTGGGAGAACCACGGCAAAAAATGGACAAAATAATGCAGCTAGCGACGTTGATATGATCGGACGCTTGGAACCTCGCCCTATGATCTTGTTTAGCGGCACTGTAGAGCGAAAAAACACAATTATGTCATATATGCGGCTTACGTTGCTTCCAAATAGGCTCAAACTTCGCGTCTAGGACCTCAGAGGAAAACTCATGCTCCAGGGTTCCAAGATCTTCACTTCGCAGAGCGTTTCGATAGCCGAAGAGGAATGTTGGATTCAACCAGATGAAAAATGATCGATTCCAGAACCCGCTGACAGCTTCTTTGCTTAGCTTATCGCGCGCTGTGGTATCTTCAATCAAGGCCCTCTTGGGAATTTCTTCCAACAACAAGAGGAGTAGCTTTACGCATGATGTGGTTGTCGATAACCCTGCAACTGTCTCCAATCTAGGGCGGAGGAAGTAAGATCGAGTCTTGGCAATACTGAGGAGCAGGGTCAAGCCAAGATAGAGACTGGTCAGACTCGATGATCGCCAAGAGCGACGATGTCCTAGATATACCACAGAGGCGATGCAGACAGAGCATAAACAAGACAGTATTGATGCTGCGACAGAAGTATCAGATCGATAGCCCGGTGAAGTGGCCAGCAGAGCTGCAAACGCAACGTCGAGGGCGAGGAGTGTCACTGCTGTAGCCTAGTCATAATTAGATCCTGGTCAAACCATGGCGAAGTGCGAGCTGAAATGAGTTCAAGGGGACAACAGCTGTGGCTTACAAGCTTGGCCCACAAGAGCAAGCTGCCAGCAACGCGGACTGGGGACTTCAAATATCGTGATATTTCGAAAGGAAGCGCAAGAAGAAGGATGCCAGCTGGGAGAATTGTAAAGATGGCATGTTCGAATAGAAGGGTGAAGTCAAATTGCGACTGCCACTGTGGCTCAAATGAATCATCGCCCCCAGTGGCGTGAAGAGCTCTGGATAGGATATCCATCTTGATGCTGGCATATCAGCCTCCTCGATGATGGAAGGATATATGGAGGACTCGACATTTCCATCTGCGAGGAATTATGATACAGGCTCACTTTTATCAAACCCCACACGAGGGCTCGGCTTCGGCCCAAAGGAGTAGGGCGCTCATTGCGATGCTTGCTACTGAAGGTTTGTTGGTTAGACCCTGTTCAGGACTGTGAAGATAGCGACTGAGTTCTGACTAAAGGCGGCCGGACCGCGAGCGCCTGCAGAGACGCAGGGCTCCTCTAGAAATCCGCTACATTGGATCCATACAGTAGCCAACTCCGCGACGTGGATGAAAGATTACCAAAAGAACCACGATTCGCTGCCCACACGTCTCTGGCCAACACGTAGTCGCCACAAGCGAGCTCAAGACGGCATGGTGGCGAGGCTAAACAGGGCTGGTGCCCATATATAGCCGGGGCACTTAGGCAGGAATACAGCTTTCAGAAGATCTTCTCTCACGGACAACACATGTTCTCTTGATATGAATGCTAAGGGAGATCAGGAATCTGTTAGATCCCGCATACATACGAGAATCATCTGAGCATGAAGCATTGTAGCGCGAGATCATCTTACAGCCAAGTGAGGATGAGGCGGGATACGTTGTAGAGCACGATGGGAGTCATCCCGCTTAGCGGGATCTCATCACGTGAATTGACCCAGGTACTGGAAGAGTTGCTGGTTTCATTGGTCTGTGGGCCTGGTAGGCTAGGCTTAAAAGCGAAGGAGAATTAACTCGGAAGTGCGGATCCCTGTACCATAGCGTTGCATCAGGGCTGTTGGTCCAACGTGTCCGGGTTTAAACTACCAACAGAGTGGGCTCCCAGCTTTCTGGTCGGTGCATTGATTCCGGCCGTGCCATGATCAAGTCGAACCAGACTCGATGCAGCCAAGAACCTCCACTGTGGGGTCAAGAAGCACGCTGCAGTGGTAACACACCGCGTGCTTTTACTGAATCGGGTTCCAAACTCCGTTGGACGAACGTCCTGCAGACATCCACCTTCCAGGATGCATGGGCGACCTAAGATTCCACCGTTGCATGGAGTGACATAGATTGCCTCGTCTTCAGGCGTGACAACTCGCATGTGCTCGTGAGAGATGGCTTGTTATTCCTCCTTCGCTGGCACTGATCCCCCTACCGCTGGGTTTTCCCTTTCTGGGTTGTTCGATCCAGAATAGCGCTGACTCGTCCGGTCGCCATTGCTCGCCCCCAATCAAGACTGTCAGATGTAGTAGCAAGGTGAAAACTCGCAGGAGTCCTTTAGCCACACAAACACGCGCCTTGGCACCGAAGCTGTAGAGATTGGCGTGCATCACGGTCTCATGAACACAAACAAATTTTGTAGCGCGGCCTATAGGCGATGGGGAACTTCCTAGTTCCAACAAAAACATTTTCGGTCACGGTAGCGAACCTATGAAACTTTTATTTACAAAACGTTACAAAATTGACAGCAATTGGGGACTCTGGCATTGAAGTTATCCGGCGTGCCAACCGACACCATCAAACTCCAGAGAGCGAGGAAGTCAAGGTACCCTATACACTACTAGAAAACGGCTTTTCAACATGACGGACGGTGCTGTGCTTGGAGAATTGTCATATACGCAGCTAATGTAGAGTGGGGAGAAGTAACCAAGCCAAAGTTCGAGTAAATTGCTCTTGCATAGGATTGAAATTGAGCTGCCTTCTCAAACAGATTGTGCTGATATCCCCGAGTTAGCCCATTGTCCTAAGCGGCAATCACAATCTCAAATATGCGAGCAGAAAAAAAAAAGGGTCCAAATTCGTGATTGAAGAAAATTTAATCGTGGAATCAGTACTTCACTCATTGATCCTGTTGGGGAAAGGACAACATAACGAAGCAACAACTGCAGCGTTCTCAACATTACCCTCGTGTTCCCGCTCTGCGCGCGCATCTCACAGCGCTGCAAAGTATGGATGGGTAAAGCCTTAGGGCCAAATGATTTCCGTGTCGAATACTTTGCAGCGAGCAAGTTGTCAAATCGTTACCGTGTTCAACCCTGCGATGCCGCACATGTATGGCATGCTGGCGGTTGGTCCCATGTTTCACACGCAGCTGCAATCTGAGACCACAGCAATGTGCTGTTATGATGGGTTGAATGGAATTGATCGCCTTGTCTGAGGAATTCAGTTTGTTCAATGATCCCCTTCTGCAACCAAAAGTGCAGAAATCTACGATCGCGCCCGACCGTTTCTTATCTAGTGCGCTTCTTAGAATCCGTCCCTCAAACAACGGCGCGATACCAAAACATCGTGATCTGAAGGAGCTTTGGGAACAAAACAATGCCCACTGCCGCCGCATTCCGAATTGTTATGTAACGATTTTGTCCTCTCATCCTCAAACTTCATTTCACGCAGAATTTCGAGCTTTAAGGCCCAATTTTCCTATCTATCATTACAATGAAGTTCGCAATCGCTCTTCTCCCCTTTCTGGCTGCGACCGTGGCTGCGGCTGGACCAGATGAGCCTAACCCAGCGCAGGTTGGTGACCTTGTACAGTGGGCGCTGGATAGTTACGCCGACAAGGACCACCTGAAGTGTGCCATCTGCAAGGATATCTCAGTGGTACGTATTGCCGAAATGATTTTAGTAGTTCAGTGACGGCAATGGTCATTGCTAACGATGGTGATCAGCTCTACCAAAGTGTAAGTGTTTTCTCGGACCGTGCCGAGGGATGATGTTCGGTAGATTAATCTTTGCGGCGTGCAAAAGGTTCAAAACGTAAGTAAAATATTGTCCTTTCTCATGCTTAGCCCTGATCTGACAAATTTGCGCGCGCATATAGCTCCTGGACAACTTGGGATACCCGCGATCAAGCTCAAGAGGTTAAACTTATAGGCTGCAACAGTTTGGTGCAGAAATGTTCTTCCGAATGTTCCCTTTCTGTAAGTCCGGTCTTGATAGCGCCATCTGGCGACAATGGCTAAATAATCATTTGTTCAGGAGTGCCATTAGCTTTTTGCGTCTTTCCGAAACGTATGAGATTGCCTAATTGAGCGCTACGGACGGCCGGGACTGGTGGAGCAAAGGTGTCTGGTGGTACGGGATGGCAATTGCTACTACTCCAGTAGCTCAGTCAATTTTAGTGACCGTCTTTACGTTTCTAATTGACTGTTGGAAGCCTGGCAAATATCGTACGTGCTCTTCTGAACTGTGGCGAAAAAGATGATGAAGTCAGATTGCTCTTGGCTCGTTTCTGCCAGTGTACGCGCCGGCCATTGTCAGGCTGTGCAACGCGCCACGTGAAGGATATACCATCGTAATTAATCTCCATATCCTTGCATCTGACCGATTTCAAGATCTGTGCTTGGAAAGTAAGTGTCTTCGCTGATCAATGTCGTAGCAAGTCTGTTCATGCATATATACCTGATCGGTGTGATGGTGTTCAGCGCTGCATGATTTGCTAGCTATGTCGTCACAATTGGGTGCGGAGTCCGGTACAAAGACTCGTGCTGCCAAGCGATGGGCTTGCCTTTGTTTATTCAGATGTAAAACTATGCTTCTCTCAAAGCGGTAACTTGTTGCGGTGACAACTGCCGCCGCCAAAGTCTTGATTGTGAGGCTTCCTTGGTAGAGTAGAATGACTGATACTGGGCCGTCATGATGATAAGCCTTGTTGGCGTGCTTTGCGCCACCAGAAAGACATGGCGGCCAAACGGGTTCTTCAACAACTCGTATTCTGGCTCTTTCTCATTGCAGAAACGCCCGTCAATGTTTTTCGCGAATTTGATGAGCTCGACTCCACCAGTCATCAATTGGCGAAATGTGTCACAGCGCTTGATGTGGCGGTGATCTACCATCTCTGTGACACTGAAAAGCCACTGTCTCACTAAGACGCTTACAAGCCTTCGGGCACGTATTTCTCAAGACAGCGGAATCCGACGACCTGGATCGCAGGTCTCAACATCGAAACCCTTCTCAAAATGGAAAAAGACGCAACTCAGTCAGCTCGGTCGAGGAGAGGCTCGTTCATTCGGCGATCACGAATGTGATGTTTCTCAGACCGTCATAAACTTCTTTCTGCGCAAGCCAGCTTTGGAAGCACCCGACAGTCTTGGAGTTACCCTCTTCAGC
Organism: Periglandula ipomoeae IasaF13; assembly: GCA_000222875.2. Classification (NCBI taxonomy): domain Eukaryota; kingdom Fungi; phylum Ascomycota; class Sordariomycetes; order Hypocreales; family Clavicipitaceae; genus Periglandula; species Periglandula ipomoeae. The sequence goes on along the minus strand of AFRD01000017.1, from coordinate 47,493 downwards.
CACTCAAGCCATGTGCATGGACCGCACGCTTAGACCAATGCAAGACCGCAAAAAGCAAGAACTGTAATCCCATGGTGGAATTGTGATTGATACAAATAGCTACTTGAAGCTAATATCGGCTGCACATGGCCGCATGGATGCATGTCGCGGTCCTCGCCCGCCTGCTCCTTTCCGTATGTTTCATACAACCCATACAACCCATACAACCATGCATTTGTGCCCCAGAAAGGGCACAGGGCTGACTGCGCCCGCCTTCTTTAGGCAAGAACCCATGTAAAGAACAAGGAAAATGGCCGAAATCGTTCTTTCGACGTGCGAAGAGCCCGTTACCGTACTTGGAGCCGCCGGAGCTTGAGCTACTAGAACAGCGTGCCGCCTTGCCCAACAGGATGGGTTTGGACTCTGCACTTCTCTTCCTTCGTGGAGAAGACCTTATTCTTACCCATCATTCTGGATCTCATTTTCCCACGGAGCTGACATTTGGACCAGCCGGGTTCAGCGTCTCTCGCTCAGTCTTCAGTTGATTGCAAATTGCCCAATATGGGCGCAGAAGATGTGAGGTCCAGCATCTTGGATCAGTACCCTGAGTTCCAAGTCAAGTTCGAGAGCAACGATCCCGAGAATCCCAAGAATTGGCCGACATGGTATAAGATATGGACGCTCATAACAGTCGCTTTCTGCTCTTTGGTGGTGGTCTTGTACAGCACGAGTTACGTGAGCGCCATTTCCGGGATGAGGGAAGAATTTGGCACAACCAAGTTTTTCATGACTATGGGCCTGGCTTCTTATCTGCTGGGTCTGGCCATAGGAAGCCTTGTCATGGCCCCGATGAGCGAATTATACGGCCGCCGCATAGTCTACCTGACCAGCCTGTGTGGATGGGCTGTGTTTATACTGCCGTGTGGGCTTGCACAGTCGTCTGCAGTCATCCTCACAGCTCGATTGATAAGGTACGTTGCTTCCTTGAAGAAAGTTATTTTATAGATATCTGAATGCGATATAAAAAGTGGTATTTTTGGTGCAGCTCTGATATGCAATGGGCCAGGGACGGTGGTTGACGTGTGCGAGCTGTCAACGATCCCGTTGGGCATGTCTTTCTACAGCCTCGGCCCATTCAATGGACCAGTTCTAGGCCCAATCATCGGTGGCGTGGTTTTCCAATACCTGGGATGGCGATGGACAAACTGGGTACTTTTGATGATGGGAGGGATTGCAACCGCCATGATGCTCACCGTCAAAGAGACGTATGCGCCAGAGCTCCTGAAGCGCAAGATGATGCGAATGCGCCGTCAATCTGGAAACAAACAGTGGTGGTGCCAGTTTGACAGAGATTGCTCGCGCTCCCAACTGATACGATTGAGCTTGAGCCGTCCAATTGTGTTATTTTTCACAGAGCCAATTGTGTGGTTTATCAACGTCTGGTCAGTAATCCCGTCAATCGTCCGAGCATGACTAATATTGCCTACAGGAACGCGCTCATCTACGGGATGCTGTACCTTTGTTTCATCGCATATCCTGTAATCTTTGCAGACCATCGTGGTTGGAGCCCTGCACTATGTGGCCTATCCTACCTTGGAATCGGTACTGGCATCGTCCTTGCAGTAGTAAGCGAGCCTCTGGTCAGGCGGTTGATCAATTCACAAGCGCGCGATCCTGCTACAGGAAAGCCGACGCTAGAGGCTGCTGCACTGGTCATGGCAATCGGATCCATTCTTACACCTATTGGCCAATTTGGGTTCGCCTGGACAAGTCTGCCACAGAGTGTGCACTGGGCCATCCCAATATGTTTTGGAATCCCCTTCGGGGCAGGGAATACACTCAGCTTCATTTACTCCTCGAGTTACCTGGGCCGAGCTTACGGGATATATGCTGCGAGCGCATTGGCCAGTAATGCCGTCATTCGAAGCGTTTTTGGTGCCTTTCTGCCTCTTGCTGGGACGAAGATGTATGCAAACATGACGCCGCAGATGGCAGGTACCGTCTGTGGAATACTTCAAGTTGCCATGATACCGATTCCATTTGTCTTTTGGAAATGGGGTCATAAAATTCGAAGCAGGAGCAAGGCAATTCAACAGCTTTCAGAGGAAATGCGATGATTTTTCCCTGAGGCGACTCTGCGCAAACGAGCGATTATAGACAGCTCCACGTTATGGTGAACTTTAAGAGTAAGTGCATTTAGACTTGAGTTTACTATGGCAAGCGAAGAAAAGGGAAACCATCATATGAACTTTAGTCACACAATTAATAATACTTAATCACCCCACATCGAATAGTAATGGTGCGGAAACTAGACGATCTCGATAAGATGCAGTTCATCTGCTCAATTCTCTAGTTCTGACTTGTTAACAATTTACACCTATGGTGGTGCGTCAAAATCCTTCCAGATGACACACAACACTCAGCCGAGCATCTAGCGTAGACCGCCTCATTCAACGAATGGACCGCCACAGCGAATAGACTTCGCATTAGGTCTGCCTTCAATATTTGGCTCCGTTCTTGACAGACGTTGGTTTACAGCCCTGCATGATTCGTCACTGCCATCAAGTCAGCTCCGTTGATCATATGAGACCCTGCATAGACTACCTTGAAAACACTTACAGATACGTGAAGCAAAATGCGCCCGTTGTAAACTTGACAGACTTGACCTCTGCCGGTCTACGCACACGACGTATGTTAACACAGGCTTTGGGTCAGATGTGATTCTACATACATTTGTTTCAAAACTATACACTGACCAGCTGGCCGTGAGATCTCTTGCTGGGTGCTGGGAAAATTGGGCTGGGAAAAAAACGTAGCCTATTCATGGTCAACGGCGTTGTTGCATGTGTATTCGGATCAAATCTGGATGCGTTACCAGTAATTGGCCTTGAGCGACTGCCGGGGCCGCGATCGCCAGAATGATACAGTCAATTGGCCTCATTTTGCACTCCGAGTCGTATAGCCGTGACAATTGATGCTCTCAGATTTCTTTGCATTCAGCTCGAGAACAAGGGGCGATATTTTCATTCGGTAACGGATCTCACAGTAAACATTGACAATTGCAACTCAACGGTCACGGATGGGACCAAGGCCTTTGAGACATGGTATTCCTTGCAGACTTTCCGACGTCAGCGTACAGGGCTATGCTCATGGCCTAGCTAATGGAAGCATGGTTTGGTCACAAAAAAAAACACATCCTGTTTACTCCTGTACGGACGAGCAACTTTCTCCCAAGCAGAGAAATGTGCCCTGTGTGTTTGCCATATTCTCCCCGAGGTTGCTAGCCGGTCGTTGTCTTACATTCGTCGGAGGCACTCCGATGTGTTGTGCCACGAAGAATTCCACGAGAACGGATTGACCAGGGTTTGGATGTCTACGAGATTGAAAGCGGACGATCTTGGTGATATATGCTTTTGTCGGAATCCTGTTGCCGTATAGTGGCTGCGTCACGCAACTAAAACCTTGCAGTCTCAGGCGCTGGACTGCTGTGTCTTGGAATGACATGACGTGGAACACAGCAATTTACTTACATGCCTCGCTGGAAGTATCGAGAGGGGCAACGGCTTCAGTGGGGATGAAGCTGAAGAGTACCGTCAACTGGTGAGTTGCTCACAGCACGCATATGTTCAGTATTCCGACTACTGATTATCAAGAGAAGTTACAAGAAACCTCTTGCCGTTGAACAGCAGGAAAATATCGAGAACTAAGCTGCATCAGCTCCATTGCCCATTTTCAAACGCCGATACAACCACCATGCGCCTGGCAAGAAATTTGATCCTTGTTACCGCCTATGGGATTACCCAGACAGTTGCTGTAAGTGAAGTGCACCTCTTGTTAACAGTAGCTAACTGCTTCACCTGCAGAGCATATTTTATACTTTGCCCGATTATGGTGGTGAAGTCCAAGTAACCAATGGTGGAGTCTGCACCATCTTCGAGTGAGGTCATCCCATGGCGGGAGATAATGATGTACTGACACGGAACAGCGAATTTCGGTCGTTGAAAGTTGGCAAAGCAGCTTATTGCACGGTCTACGAGTGAGCCGACCTTTTTTCTCTTAAAATACGAACTTTCAAGACTGATGTGATCCAGCGATGACGACTGCGGATACTCAACGAGGATGTATGACTCAGATATCGCCTTCATTGACCCTCCGCCTCGCTCAATTCGATGCGCGCAGCGCTTCAATTAAGCATTCGTGATGAGAGTTTTGGTGGACATTAATAAACTGCTAGCTTACTGAAATCAATGTGTGCGTATTACGGTGATGATTACTATTGGAAAGGGACTACAGGTCTCTGGCGTCAGCACTAGTGCTTACACCAGCCGGGGGTCATATTCGCGGCATGTTTTGCGCTGGATATAACCTGAAATCAGGCAGTGTTTGATGATTTTCCTGCAAACTTCGTTGTCAACATTTGTAAATACTGTTATTGCGTTTATTTTCTTCGCTCATGACTATATAATGATGAGAACCTGCATTATCTTGTTGCCATGCGTGGCACGGCAGCCCCCACTGTCGTACAACAACGGCCGAGACACGAATAAATTACATGTCTGCCCGTATATTCGACGCGGGGCGATTTACATGGCATAAATAGCGATCTACCGGCCACGCTGGTTTTCTCAGCGTGTATCATCCCAGCACTCGTTTTCTGAGACATCGGAAGTGCTCTCCGTAGATCCTACGCGGCTGCTTCGCTTTGTTGGGCGCCTGTCGTGGGTTGTGCTGATTGCTTTGACTGTGACAGGAAGGAAAGCGCCCGAACCAGGTTCTCATGGAGCAGTACTGATCCCCTGATGAGACATGAGGTCTGTGCCATAGAACAAAGAGCTTTGAAGGAGATCAAGTTTTCTAGAAATAGCAACTAAACCGTTCAAGCATTTCGTCGATGGGTCAGTAACTTGTGAAAGACTCCTTCTCGAGTGCAGTACAGTTCGCAAAGTTGTGCAACTTATTCTCAGAAGCCGACGAGTGTCCATCATGAAATACAGAGAGACTACTCTGGCTTCCCTTCTGGCCACGCTGGGCTTTGCTTCGGTGGCAACAAGTTCTACTGTTCAGCAGCTCCGAGATGACCTTCAATCCCTCTCAGAGAAGCTCAGGTGGAATGGCGGCACTCATGTTACATACGTCCCCGTCGAGAAAGCTGTACGAAAAGCATATGCAACACTTACATCCATCTCGTCCAGCCAGCCTGACACCATCCCAAGAGCTTCAGAGTTTACTGGAACGTTGGAAAGGCTCATGTCGGAGAGTCAGTACCTCGTCAAGCTTTCAACACCAAAGGACTACAAGCAAGATTTCTTGGACTCGACGATGTTTCTCACCGGCTGCGTTGATGAGTGGCGCCATACGATCAACGTGATGAACACAAAACTCGAGAAACCGTCTCAGTGTCGTGGTCCGAAATATGTTGGAACAGCAGCTAGCGAGGTTTCAAGGGACACCGACGATGCGCCTAAGATGGTAGTCATCCCAACTGGTTGCTTCACAGCTGGCTCAGCAGACAGTGAGTTACAGCGCTGGGAAGTTCCACCAAATACCTGGGACTTTGAGAAGCCTCAGCGACGAGTCTGCATTGCCTCACCATTGGCCATTGGCAGAACCGAAGTCACCGTGGCAGAGTCCGACAACTTCGTCAAAAGCACGGGCTATGAGTTGCGAGGCGGAGCTCGTTGGTTCAATTTGCCTGTTTCCAGTGAAATGGTCTTCAATTCTGACCTGCATTACCTCAACCCTGGATTTCCTCAAACCATGGACTCGCCCGCCGTTGCTATGAGGTGGCAAGACGCCAAAGCCTACGCAGATTGGCTTTCTGCCGTGACCGGCAAGAAATACCGCCTACCAACTGAGGATGAATGGGAATGGGCCGCTCGTGGTGGTTCGAATACTGCCTTCTTCTGGGGTAACGAGGTCGAGCAAGCCAAGATGTATGCAAACACCTACGACTACACCGCAAAACGGACTACCAACTTCTCGTGGCCGCCAGTTCCAGTGGATGACGGGTTCGCGTTCACCGCACCGGTAGCATCCTTCTCGCCGAATGGATATGGACTGTATGACATTACTGGCAATGCGCGTGAGTTTGTTACAGACACTTGGGTTCAAAACCTCGGCAACGCGCCAAACAACGGATCCGCTCATGATGGACCGGTCCAGTTTCGGGTTGTTCGTGGAGGAGCCTGGAACTACAAGGCACGCAATTACCGAATCAATTACCGCGATGCCTACTTCTCCAGCTAAGTTGCTACGTACATGTTTGGCTTCCGCCTTGTGAGGGAGCTGCAGGATCGGTATATAAGCTAGGATGCGTTATCGACAGCAAAGACCGTGGCTCGAAGAGGTTGAAATCGACTGGAAATTAGACTTAAAGTACATAATTGACTTGCTGCCCACCTCCATTTTTAATAAGTGGTCACCACAAGCACAAAACCCATAGAGTGCTATGTTATCTCACTTAGTCACTAATGAACTTTTGTTCCATTCTTCACCGTAGAGCCTGGTTCAGGTTTGCGGCTCGCCATGCGACCCAACAAAGTTCCCTGTCGTTTGTCTGCGTAAGAACTCTGAGATGCTAGCCCGTGATGTTACTTACGTGCCCTGCTCACTGACCCAGCGGGATATAGGACAAAACAAGAAGGAAAATTGGTTACCGGCAAAACGCAAACGACAAGAGGCTTGGAATTATACCACCACCGCGATTCTGATGGAAGTTTGATGTAGCGATGAAACGCCATCTCTAATATGGGATCTTGCATATAGTCAAATCGGAAAACGCTCATTTCTCACCAGTGCGGGGTCACCACCTCTCTGTTCTACTTCTGACTCATGTCAACGCGGGCAGTACATGATTAAGGATGTGTTGAGCCTACAGCTTGTGCAATCATACCAACATGGAAAAATTTGAACAGGAGTCGTGGCAGGTCACTGATCCTCAGAACCTGGACGCTCTTGGCATTGCTGCGCTAGTGAAAGACAGCCAAGGTGAGCGAATAGACATCGCCCCATGCATCTTCGCTCATGAGACTGACTTAGCAACAGGAAAGACCTTATACACTCATTTCTCGGGACGACAGTCACTAGAATCTGGTTCACCACCCCTAAGCCTAGCCACCACCGTCTCACTGGTATCGGCCGGCAAGTTCCTCACTCATGTTGCAGCATTACAACTCATCGATAAGGGTCTCATCAAGCTTGACGATCCAATCCACGAACTGCTTCCTGAACTGAAAGATGTTCCAGTCATCAGTGCAGATGCGGATCCCTCCGGTCCAGGCTACGCCCTGCGACCTCCAATCAGGCCCATTACCTTGCGTCACATGTTGACCAACTCAAGCGGCATAATGGGCTATGAGAATGAGCTCCTCCAGGCTTGGAGAGCTCATGGAAAACAGCCAGAGTTTCCAGAAAACACGAGTCCTATCATCAAGAAGTTATGGTGTCCTCTTCTGTTTAACCCTGGAGAAAGCTGGAACTACGGCCACGATGTACACTTTCTGCAGGTTATCGTCTCGAGAGCGTCAAAGCAGCCGTTCTTAGACTACCAGCAATCTCACATATTTGATAAGCTGGTAATGAAGGCGTCTACCTATCTACCCGATAAGCATGATGACGTGCGCCGGGAGTTGTTGCAGCTGGTCGAGCGAGGCGAGGATGGGAAGTTAGGTCCAGCGCCAGAAGGGTCTGTCTGGGGCCTCACCTGCAGCATGGCGGACTTGCAGAAGCTGTTTGCGGATCTCATAACTCCATCACCTGTTCTCCTTAGCCGCGAGATGAGAGCAATTCTGTTCCAGCCCGGTTTGGTCTCGCCCAGTAGTGCTTTGACGTCGTTCAGAGCAGAGGCGAATGAGTACGCCGCGCAGGTTGGCATATCGAAGGATGATCAGTCTCTCCCCGTAAACTATAGCTGCGCGGGGGCAATGCTTGTCCAGGAGGGCGATACTGATCAAGGCAAACTGAACTGCCCACCAGGAACTCTGGCGTGGGACGGGTTACCGAACGTGGCGTGGGCGATGAACCTCGACAAAGGGCTTGCGATGGTATTTGCCACACAGCTTCTGCTGGAATACGATGAGAAGAATATGCCGGTCAGGATGGAGTTTTTCAAGAGTGCTTGGCCGACGTTTGGGGATGCAGCGTAGCCGATAGTAGAGCCTTGAACCATTGGTGATTTGCCATACAAGATAGACGACGAGAGTACATATACGTTGGCATGCATCCTTTCGTTACTGGGGGCTACAGACTCGAATAAATTGAGTGCGCGAAATTGCCTGTGCACGAGATATCGCCGAGCTGTCCGAAAACAAAAGTCGAAGTAGGTTGCCGACTGTGAGGTCCAGATCTGGATCTGGAGAATCGATTGGTAGTCCAGCACAATTGGCATAAATCTGACAGCCTCGAGTGCTATGAACGTTTCATCTGAGTTAGAAGCACGTGATGAGTGTTATTATGCTCGTTGTGCACATTGTCCTGAATCTGATTCATGTCTTCACTTACATGTCAGATTGTCATTTGTTTGCACTGTCAAACGCAACCTGCCCTCAGTAGTTCACAATCCCGCCTCCCCGTCACCAAAAACACCCGCCTCTTACTCGGAGATCTATTCTCTTTACACTGCGTCATATAGATTCCTCACTCTGTTAGCTTCCGCTACGCCTTTCCCTCAAGTTTCTCCCATACCTTGGCACACCAAGACGTCTCTGTTTCGCCATGTCTGAACCAAAGAAGACGAAATCACGCCATTGTAAGATTCATAGTTGCGGTCCAGTGTTTGTATGCTCCCGAACTGACAATCGTCGCAGCATACATGAAGATTCCTCTACCGGAGAATGCTCCTTTCAAACTCAAACCGTCATACAAAAAAGGATGGGGTGCTTTTGCCACGAAACCGATCAAAGCGGGAGACTTGATTCTCTCTGAGAAAACCAAAATTTTCGCGCCATTCCTACCTGACGGGACTATTGACATGGAGACTCTCTACAAGAAGTTCCTCCTCCTCCCTCGCAACGAACAAAGCATATACACTCTTCTACGTCCAAACGACTCAGAGAAATTCTCGTCTTTAACAGAAACTTTTTTCGCAAATTCTATGATGTTCAACAATAGCGATGAAATGGGTGTCTTCGCTCTTCAACCTCGATTTAATCATTCCTGTCTTCCCTCTAGGATGACGGCAGATTCGACGAGCGTGCAACAGCGTTTTGCGGAGCGAGACATAGCCCCGGGCGAAGAAATAACATCTTCTTACAGTGTTTGGATGGAATTCATGACTTTTTCTGAGCGTAAAAGTGAATGGCCAACGTTCCAATGTGATTGCAAGGCTTGTGCTCCAGGAACCGTGTTTCACGAGGCTAGCAATATGAAGAGACGATTGTCGAGAGGACTCCGCTACCTTCTGACCGGCAAGGACCTCGATGGCGAGAAGAGAAGGGCTGATTCTCCGCTCATAATTGACCAGGAACTCAAAACAGCAGCTGAAGAATACACCTTGAAGACTACTTCGCGATTCATTTACCAACTCCTGCTGGTTGTTCTGCTCGAAGAAGGTTTGGCAGGAACGCTTTCCTGCGGCACGGCGGTGGAAAACCTTCAAACACTGCCTACTATGTTTCTTAACACCGATCATCTTGTTATTGCATCGCGTGCCATGGCCAAAACCACGTGGGTGGAGAGGCTGTGGACGGCGTTTTCATTGCGGGGGAAACCGGATCCGATCGACCATCCTATCAATAGGAGTCTCAGAATCATGCATGGGCTAGATCCAAATTTCGTTCAAATTCCCTTCCTTTGAATGAACTCTTCCTGCCCAATTGATCACAGGTTCAATGAATTGACGGGGTGGTTGGATGTTGTTTGTCTTCATGGTGTGCGCAGACCGATCGCCTGGGTGTATTCCCGTCAATGCGATCTCCCGGGACGCCGAAGTGCCGGATGTGTACTTCGGGCTTCTCTCCTGTATGCCTATATGAGCTCACTGTTTGTTTGTCGTCTATGCTTTCTGTTCTTCTCTTTTCTTTATCCTTTCCCTTCCTTTACGCCCTGCCTTCTTTCTGCCCCCACGTAAAGGAAGAGGGTGATTAGTTTCGAGTTGGCGGAGAGTAACAGGGCTTGCTGTGCCCGCCAACTCGGCACTCACACAAATGTCGTCGAGATTTACCACAGCCGCCGCTGAAGTCCTCGCATAGTGGCTCATTCAGATTGTTGGACGTTCAAGAAGGGCTGAGTGTGGAATAAAAGTCATTGTTGGGGGATAAAATAGGCTAGCCTTGCGCCATAATGAAGGGCGTACTGTAAAAACTGTCCCAGTTTTCCATGTGCTTTGCAGTGATCCATTGATGTCTAAACTGACATTTTCATCCACCAACTGCACAACACTTGCAAAAGTGGTTCAATAGGATTGCAGCTCATTTCTCCATGAGTGTAAGCAAAGAAAAACGGAAGGCGCCAGTGACTAAAGCGGAAATCAAAGTTGTTTTATAAATAGGGCATACTTACCCCTAATATCCTACGCCAAGATACAAGATACGTAAATTAAATAGTGGTTTAGGGCAAATTCCTGATCCCTGAAGGACTGTTTCATCGAGACAGCTGAATCATGCTGATTCGCTATCTGAGCACAGAGCTCGTGATGATGGCTCATGCCATGATGTTGGGTCAAGAAACCCAACATAAGTATGATCTTACGCTGGATACTCAGCACACTCTTTGATTCTCTACAATGCACCTACACTTTCCTCGTCTGATCGGTAGTACCGCACCAGTGACTTGGCGTTTCCGTGGCTGGAGCGGTGTCGGCTGCACTGGTGGGTTATTGATCGATCGAAGAGGTAGTGGGACTATAAATCCCTTCGAAATCAGTCACTTGGGTTCATTTTATCTAGATGTAAAAGGGGGGTGTGAGAGTGGAATTATACGACGACGCCTGTCCCTCACCTGACGGCGATCTGAAGCAGTAAAGAGAGCAAATAAAAGTTGGGATGTGGTGTCGCCGAGTCACGTCAATTTGCCCTGGGAGACAAGATCCCAGCTTTACCATGGAGCTTTGATCCTTTGATCAGACAATTCTATCTGTATGTTGTTTGGCCGTACCTCGGATATGATAACGAATAAACTGTGGCTTACTGGTGCATAGGATCAATGATATTTGACAGCCTGGGCTGATGAAGGATGCAGCCAGTGCCGCGCCCCACGCTGCGGCAAGGCAAGCGCCAGTCGAGCTAGACGCAGACCAGATTGACGCAGTGGGAACAGGAACGCGGGGCACCAGCGGCGAAACAGTGCAGTCACCACAAACAACCTCCACCACATGCATCGACCAGCTCCGACATCGACAAGTCGAGCTGTTTAGCTTCCAAACTCTGCCAATTCTCACCCACAAATACCATCGCTCCCACATCGCAAACGGCAAACACCAGCGATCATCTATTTCTCCCAATCTTTGCAACCATCATCAACCCCCATCACATAGTCCAGTGTCGAATATTCCCCCCCCCCCCCGGATCATGGAGGCCAAGAGCTCCAATCCTCTCATCTCGAGTCAGAAGAGCTCCCAGCTCCAGGCTGTGCTGCACCCGCTCATCCTCCTCACCATCTCCGACTACATCACGAGGCACACTCTACGGGGACAGCAGGGACCTATAGTCGGCGCCCTCCTCGGTCAGCAAAATGGTCGTGAAATCACCATCGAGCACTCATTCGACTGCCATGTAGGGGAATTTCCGGAGGTCGAGGGTGGCTGGCTCTTGGATGCCGACAAGTTCAGCTCCAGATTAGATCAAAGTATGTCCTTATTTCTCCCAGCTCCCTCCATGTGTTTGCTTCCCTCTTTGATGTGGCGGAAGCATGCAAACGATGAAGACATCTGGCACTGACCATCGTTTCTCACCGCAGTGATCACCGTACACAAGGAGCGACAGTTAGATTTCGTCGGCTGGTACACTGTCATGCCATCAAGCGGCCCGACTCCCGCCACTCTTTCTATACACACACAAATCCTCAAGGGCTGGAATGAGTCGGCCGTCCTGTTAGGCTTCCATCCCGAAGAAGTCATCGATCGGTCCGTGGGCGGCAAACTGCCCCTCACCATCTACGAAAGCAACTTCGAAGTCGACGACCGAAAGTCCGGCGAGCAGGATGACGACGACAAGAAAATGCAGGACGGTGAAACACCGCTGAGGCTCAGATTTCGTGAAGTGCCATACTCTGTTGAGACAGACGAGACAGAAATGATCAGCATGAACTATGTGGCTGCTGGGACAGGAAATGCCACGTCCGCCTCCGCCGCCTCCAAGGAAGAACGGCCCGCACGGTCAATAGAGTCTACCGGCAAGGGCAAGCGGCGATTGGTAGAAGCAGAGGCTGAGGAAGCTAAAGGCCAAGGCGTCGATGATACGAACGTGACTCTGACCAGGGAAGAAGAGGCCATGATATCCGCCCTGACTGCCAAAGCAAATGCCATCAAGATGCTTCATTCGCGTATTCGTCTTCTCACTGCTTATTTGGAACACCTCCCGCCATCATTCGTCAATGGTGACACGGCCGCTTCCGATCCCGGAAGCATGGACACGGATCACACCTCACCCTCACTACCGATTCTTCGCCAGATCCAGGCCCTTGTCAACAGACTAGACCTCGTTATTCCTTCTAACAGAGAGGCATTCGAGATGGAGATGCAAAAAGAGGCCAACAACGTCAACATTACCAATTTGCTAAACAGCATCATGCAGAGTCTGAATGGAGCCAGAGACGTGGGCAAGAAATTCAGCATCGTGGAAGCTACCAAGGCGGTTTCGAAGCGTGGCGGCGCCGAGCAAGGGTACTTGGCATCCCCAGGATTCAATATGCCTGGCGCGGGTGACATTCTGATCTAGGAGAAGCAGAATCGATCCGGATCCAAGCATAAAGACGTGGGGAATACATTTCAGGCTCTTACCCGGGGGAAGCAGCAGTACACGCAGCCTACTACACAGGAGCCCTCTTCAAACTAGGGGGTCACGGATGTGCAGTACTGAGGGATCTGAGCATCTTAGAACAAAAGACATGATACGACACGGCACGAACTCTTATGTGTTACGTAGGTAGACAATATACTTAATGACGCAATGGCATAGACGTCTCATCGTCTGATTCGCCGAGTATTGCATGAATAAACTCGTTTTAATACGCTTTCATTGTTTTCTGTTCATTAAAGATACATTGCCACGATGAATACAGCTACACCTACTAAGTACCTAAAACGTGCTCGTGGCCAACCGACTCGCCGCATTCCTCGCATCAATTCTATCATCGTCATCCTCCTCGTTTACACCACCAAGGGATGGTCGTCCAATAGCATTATCCCTTGAATCCTCATTCGCATCGTTCTCCTCGGGCACTTTGCCCATGAAACTACTAGATGTGCTCCTCGTTGCGTCCGATCGACGAGGCACACCGCTCCATGCATCCCCCTTGGGACCCTGGCTTGACGCAAGGCTTGATCTGCGCACGGTGGGATGTGCTTCACGACCAAGACGACTCAGACCGCCTGATGCGTCGATGGAGCGAATATCAGGACGGACAGTCTCGAGGAGAGCTAGTGTTCTGCGCTCGGCCTCAATTTCACGAAGGACGTATTCACGAATACTGGCGCGGAGATCCGTGGCTGTTCGAGCGAACCATTTTCGACGTTCCTGGACGAGATTCTGTGTGACGCGATGCGTTTTGTTGTACAGGTTTGCTTCGGCCTGGCGGGCGTCGTCTAGGGCCGTGATGGCCTCGTCGACTTTCTCGCGGCGCACGCTGGAACTTGCTTTGAGGCGGTCTGCGGCGTTGAGCTTACTGCGGGTGGCTTCTTGGGATTGCAGGAAGTCGCGGATGAGGATTTGGCGGTTCGTGAGGGATTCTTTGACGATGAAGGCGTCTTGGGAGTGGTATTGGAAGGGGTCGCCTATGGTGGCGGCTTGGGCGGTTGCTTGGGCAGCGTGGTAGTCGCCCATGGTTTGGATGACGCGGCCGAGCTTCTTGTAGGCGTTTGCTAGGCCTGGATGGGGTTCTTGGACGTGCATGCTGCTGAGTTTGACGCCGTAGTCTGATTCTGAGAGACCGAGGCCTGTGAACGGTGTTAGTTTTTGAGGAAATATGGCATGGGTGAGGATGTTGAGCATGTAATCTTACCTCTTCTTGCTTTGACCATCTTGTCTACCTTGTGACCTGCGTCCATTGTACCCAGGTAGAATAGCTTGACGGTTGGACGGGCATCAGCAAGCTCCGGGGTATCATCAGGGGGCGGAGCGAACTGCTTGAGAATCTTTCGGCGCACACCAGTGGCTGGCTGCTTCATCTTGACCAGCGGACTGTAGCCAAAGTCGCTCTCCACAAAGAGCACCATTTCGTCGTCGCGCATGAGAATCTCATTGCTGCAAGTGTAGTTGAACCATCGCTGCATCATGGCTTTGACTCGGTTCTCATCTTCATCTGTGCCCGCACCAGCTGCTGTGACTGGAGGTGGTACAGCTGGGACCAGAGCTTCGGGATTTGCGGAGATGAGATGTTCGCCGAGTTTGACGAACTCGGAGTGAAGTCGTCTGACATCTCGGTATTGCGTAGTTCGAAAGGACGGGAGGTTGGTCTTTGAAGAGTTACAGTCAGTATAGGTAATAGAAATACTTTTGGGCGAGACATACGTGGACGTCAAATCGAAGCACCGGATCCTTTTTCCCAGTGCGCTCCAGACCCGTTATTTTCGCCTGAAGCTTAAACTGAGACCGCGGCTGAGGCGGTGCCTGTTGTTGCTGTTGCTGGTGTTGCGCTTGTCTTTGAGGCTGGCCAGCTTGGTCGTGATGCTCGGCCGATTGTTGGGAGGCACCAATTTGGGATTCATCAGCGGACTCGGCTACAGAAGAGCCCTGGGTGGTAGATTGTTCGACATCGCCACCCTCAGTTTCTGACTCTGTTGTTGCAGTTCCAGGTCGTGCAAAGCCCTCCTGGCTGCCGGAGTGTCCGAGAGAAGCAGCTTGCGGGTTATATGGGAAAGGCGAGACTGGAGGTTCGCCGGCAATGCCAGTGAAGGCGGTGCGCGTCTGCTTGGGCGATGAACTTGGGCTATTTCCCCATGGTGACGCCGCTGGGTCATCGGCTTCATTAATTGAGGCGCTGTAGTCCATTGTATCCGAGCGAGGCGTGGTATCTTCCTTGTGGGCTTCGAGGATGGTTGTGGTTGTAGTGGCGTCTGTCTCACTCGGAGAGTTTGGGATGCGGGGTGAGAGACGGCGAGAGCTTGCTCTATCACAAGAGCAATTGCGTGCCAGCTTTGCCCGGCGAAATGTTCTCCTCGGTCGGTCACGCGATGGTGAGCTCTATGTTGATCGGGCCAGCAGCTGAAGCTTGGTGGTGACGCAAGTCCTAGGCAGGCTGCGAGGTGACTGACTGATGGTTGGGTCCGGCTCAGCAGACACAGCGACCTCCGCTTTCCTGCTGTCGGGTCGTCGAAGCGACTCGGGCTCGTTGTAACTCCACTATTGGTTCAATTGTCGTGGGATGCGGGTCCATCTCTCAGTGACACCGTGACAGGTCTATCTGAAGCTTGCGCTGAGCCACAGCGGCCTTCACCCGCCCAAAGCTCCCCGGCCAGCACAGCCAGTAGTGGCTCAAGCACCCAGTGCCGACCAAACCATTGCGGGGCCGCCAGGTAAAATTTCAAGCCTGCATTGGGGTCTGATCTTCGCAAAGGCCCAAAAAAGAAAGTGGCGGCCCTGGAATATTCTTCATCAACGACAGACTTGGCTGTTTTTTTTTTCTTCCCAAGCCACGGCGAACCGCTTTACCATTTACTCGGCTCTACTTCTCCGACTCTTACAGCTTGCAATTGAGGAACTGGACCCCCACCTGATCTCACCACGCCGGCAGAATGGGCAAGAAGCGATCCAGAGAGGAGGGCAAAGACGCCCCGCCAGCAGATGTCGGCGCAGACAGAATGGACGAAGATAGCGGTGATGAAGAGGTAATGACTCGGCGCATCACTTTTCCAGCTGCAGAATTGTGTTGCTGACTGCGTATCTCAGGACTTTGACATGATTGACGTAGAATTTGAGTGGTTCAACTTCGATCCTGAAATCGACTTTCAGGGCGTCAAGTCCCTCTCACGGCAGCTCTTCGACGTCGACGCCAACCTCTTCAACATGTCTGCCCTGTCAGACCTCATTCTCTCACAGCCGACAATCGGATCAACAATCAAGGTCGACGGCAAGGAGACCGATGCCTACGCGATGCTCACGGTGCTCAACACAAACGTTCATCGAGAAAAAGAACCCATGAAGGATATACTGAAATATCTGTCCGAGAAGGCCCAGACTAACGAATCATTGGCCGCGATTCCTGATCTCCTTGCTTCCGACAAGCATGTTGGTCTCGTCATCTCAGAGCGATTCATCAACATCCCACCCGAAATCAGCCCGCCATTATACTCCATGCTGGTAGACGAGATCGAGGCTGCCGTTGAGGACAAGGAGCCCTACGAGTTCTCGCATTATTTGATTTTGTCAAAGACATATGAGGAGGTCGAGTCAACATTGGATGTGGAGAAGCGCAAGAAGAAGAAGGCCAAGGAGGAGCCTACGACCTTCTTCCATCCAGAGGACGAGGTACTGCACAAACATGCGTTGGCGCATGGCAGCTTCGCGTATACCAAGGAAGACGATGCGGTGGCAGATAGCAAGCGAGCGTTCCAGGAGGCGGGTATCAAGACGATGGGACACATGATTCTGATTGAAGCGAGCAAATTCCAGGGTGCTATTAAGGCTATTACCGAATACCTGCAACCGCAGCAATAGAGGATACTACAGGAGAAATGAAATACAAAAACCAGTCTAAGCATGCAAATCATTGTCACTGATGTATTTACTTGATTTAGCAGAATATATGCCATTAATACGACATACAGATCTTCGACCATCACCACATCACTCTTCTAGCCTCTGCATCAAGTACTCCATCTCAACCTCCTTAGTCAAGGGAATCACGAAATCCTCATACATGGCCACCACGGCATCCACATCAATCTTGACATGCTCTTCCGCCGGATCCGAAATTGACGGGTCCTTGCCATATGTCAATGCCTTCAATCGCAGCCTCGCCAGCACCGACTTCTCAACCGCCTTATTCGTAATGCTCTCCTCGATGCCCACGCGATCATTCGCCTTGATCAACCGCTTGTATTTTTCCGGATCAGACTGGAACTTGGACTCGGCGACAAATTTGCCGTAGTGGATTCTTCGCGACAGCGCCTGCAGGCATGCAAAATCTGAGGTAGCTGCCGAGCCGTAGTTTTCTTGCGATTCACCGCGATCTTCGCGTCCAAAGTCGGGACAGACGGCGGGCAGGAACTTTTCAATGTAGAACTTCTTGATCTTGTCGTTTACGTTGACATTGTTTGGGTGCAGGATTTTGGGATAATTGAGCGGTTTGAGGATTGGCTTCTGAACGGCGTCGGGGAAGAAGGGGTATTCGTCGGGGGATTCGTAGCGGCGGATGAGGGATTGCAGCTTTTCTTGCTCGGAGAAGTACCAATCGAAGAAGGAGAGGTTGCTGTTAGGGATCTTGATGGCTCCTGGGGTGTAAATTGTCTGGTGCGCTTCGTGTAAGTATTGTGAGAGCTCATGGTAGGACTGTGAGTCAAGTCGGGATGAGATGATCAGATGGATACAAACCTGGTTGAGGGCGAATTGAACACGCTCAATGAGATGGAAAGTAATTGTATCTTCAAGGCGACTGTTTCGGAGTCAGTTCAGATGCCCCAATGAATTATTCGACCCTCATAAGAGCACTGCTGGCTACTCACATCAACTGGAAACGGATGCGAGACAGGTCCAAAGCCTTGGAGGCATCGTTCATATCAACAACGGCGTCCATGATGGCCGAGGAGTTTTGAAGTAACGAGAGAAAATGAAACAGCAGTGTTTCGCAAAAAAGTAGATTTCAGTTCGCACCAGTAGAGCTCGTTGCGGAGACGGTTGCAAGTTCAAAGTCCTGTTTGAAATTTATGTCGAGTACAGCGAGTCGCACGGCAGCTCCGAACCCGGCAGAGACAAAGCGAGGGGCACCTAATGCTGGTGGAGGGGCAGCAGTTGACGGGACCGCAGCTCTGGTGAAGAATGCACCGAAGCGATGGACTGGATCTGTGTGTGGCTGGAGCTGTTCGCCGTCCCCTGTGGCTGAGGGAGCACCACTGAACCCAGCCACAGTCCAGCTGCTGAAGCTTGCTGTAGGGTACGCGTCTCTGTACAATTCTCAAGAGGGAGATGGACTGGATGCTCCACAAGAGCTCAGAGGTCAAGCGTGCACTGTGTGTAGCTCAGTGTGTCCAGGGCCAAGCCAAGGCCGCCAGAACTGTTCGCGCGCCGCCCTCCCGCGTGATTGACTGTCGCAACATCGAACACTTGCTAGTTTATTTAGCAGCGTTAGCCTTGGACTTGGCTCGCGCAACCACAAAGCTGTCGCCTCGTGAAGCCATTGTGCTGTGAAACCCGCGCATTTTGTCCTCACAATCCGTCCGGTCGGCCATTCGCCATGGCTGATCAAGACAATAGTCACTATGACTTCCTCGACGACGCCGACGAGGACCAGTCGATAATATCGGTATGTTTGTTCCGCCGCCCATGTCCCGTCCGTTCACCACCATCTGTCGCCTGCAGGCCCCGTCCTCCCAGTCTCCAGCATAACCACGACTGGACCTGCATCAAAGTCCATTGGGTCCTGTGACAGCCGCACTCGGCAGCGTTTGCATCGGTCTGCTGCACAACAGAAGGGAAAAGTCGTCTTGGCATTTTGTCAATCAGTCGTCTCGACTTTTGCCTTTGCCTTGACCTTCATCAGACTGCATCCGTCGTCGCGCCTTTGCTAACATGGTCAACGATGCTTTGCAGACCCGAGGGCTGGAGGCATTCGGCCGCAAGGTCACCACGACGGCCTCCCACCTCATGGCCCCGAATTCCGATGCCACTGCGCATCATTATCAGACAGCAATGGCCCAGGTGCACAGGCAGTTGACACGTCCGTCCGTTCAACGCAGCGTCTTCGCCCTGGCCCGGAGGACGCCGTCCGAGATTGTGCGCTCCAAGTTGTCAACAGCCGAGATCCAGCACCGCGTCGTTAGCTTCCTCTCCGATGATCTCCTGTCCAATATCCCCGAAGATGATAATCCTTTCTCGCTTTTCCAGGGCTTCCAGGCTAGCTTTCCCGAGATGACCGATGAGGGCAAAAAGCATCGCCGGCGTGTATCGAGAGGACGAAAATTATTAGAGGACAGAGAGTCAACAGGCCATGCTGAGCCCAGTGCCAGTCTGTCCCACGTGCAAAAGGAGAAGGCGGCGATGATGCACGAATTTGAGTTGCTGGGAATCCGAAAAGGCATGGCTAGCAGTGAGATTTATGAGATCGACAACAAGATCGCCAACCTACAGGGCATGCGCAAAATAATCCTAGAAAGGCTGGCGGGACTGGAGCAAGAGGAGGCCTTGCTGGAACATGACAGTATGTCGTAGTGCTTCTCTGTGCAACTACAGCAAAGGAACATGGGAAACGCTGACTTGAGCGACTCTAGTTATCGATGTCGAAGGGCGCCTGGAAGTAGCGCAAGCACTGGCGGATGAGGCAGACGCCATCGCACGAAACACACCCACCAAGGACGAGGTCGACCTTGTGGGCGACGCAGATGATCACGATCCCGAATTCATGTCGCAATCCGTGTACGAGAAGATACCGAGCTCGACGAATACCACCCCTACAAAAAGACCAAAGAAGGTTCATCGCCGCAAGTCGATGCCCATCTTGCATAAACACTTTGAGGCTGGCTCCAACATACAGCAAATACGCGCTCACAAGGACACAGTTACCGCCCTGGATTTCGATGCGCCATTCGGCACCATGGTCTCCGCAGCTCTAGATGATACCGTCAAGGTGTGGGATCTGAACGCAGGACGATGTATTGGTATTCTGGAAGGCCACACTGCGTCTGTCAGGACGTTGCAGGTCGAAGATAACATTCTCGCTACCGGCGCTGCCGACGCTACGATTAGACTATGGGATTTGAGCAGATCAAGTTATGACCCGCATGGCAACAGCTACGGCAAGGACGAGGATGAAGATGAGGACGCCATCGCGTTCGAAAACCCCGATGACCAACCTATTGATCCTCCGGAGGGTAGCATGAACGACTGCGAGCTCTACACGCTGGAAGCACATGTGGACGAAGTCACTGCATTGCACTTTAGAGGCGATGTTCTTGTCTCTGGGTCTGCAGACAAGACGATCCGCTATTGGGATCTTGAGAAGGGACGCTGTGTGCAGACCTTGGATGTCATGTGGGCTGCCGCCCAAGCATCGGCTACCTCGAGCGCCGCCGAGGGCTCATGGCGACCAACTGGCCGATCTGCATCAAGCTCGGCGGATTTTGTAGGAGCTCTGCAGGTATTTGAGTCTGCTTTAGCATGCGGAACGGCAGATGGCATGGTGCGATTATGGGATCTTCGAAGTGGACAAGTACATCGGAGCCTGGTTGGACACACCGGCGCAGTCACCTGTCTGCAATTTGACGATGTTCACCTCGTAACAGGAAGCTTGGACAGAAGCGTCAGAGTACGATCCATCCCTCCTGCGTGTGCCATTTGATTTAAAGACCTAGTTACTAACCAGTTCGCTTAGATATGGGACCTCCGAACAGGCGCCATTTACGACGCATACGCATACGATAACCCCATCACCAGCATGATGTTTGATGCAAGGAGGATATTAAGCGCCGCGGGCGAGGACGTGGTCAAATTGTACGATAAAGTCGAGGGCAGACAGTGGGACTGCGGTGCTGGAATTGCAGAGGCGGATGAGGGCAAGACGCCTGCTGTGGTAGAGCACGTGCGTGTACGAGATGGATATTTGGTGGAAGGTAGACGCGATGGTATCGTCGGGGTCTGGACATGTTGATAGATGTAGATGTAGAGGCGGTGTTGAGCGCTGCTGGTTCGCGACTGGGGTATAGGGTACCGCCCTGGCGTTGAGAATCAAGCACTTGTATAAAAGAATTGAACTCGCGTATGACGAATTGCTGTTCGACGGTGATAGTTGTTCTTTTTTTCTAAATTCTTACTCTTATTTTTGTGCATAGCGGGTTGCAGCTTTCCGGTTGACCTAGAATGTGTAGTTTGATCTCGGTATCAATGTAGTTGCATACTGTGGAGCTACCGTAGAGCCATCACCATTGATCCTACAGGCACATCTCTTCCCGCTTGACGACGTCCAAAAGGTTACATCTTCCAAAATTAATGACCGTTTTCATGACACAATGACAGAAGCACGCGCGACACTGCTCTCATTGTATCGCGATGCCACGCAAAAGCTCATCGATTCCTCGACCAAATCAGAAGATGCAGATCTTTTCAACAGCGAGGTCGTTGCTATGAACGACCTCCTCAAGCGACAAGCCATCTTACTGATCAAGCTCCATGACTCAATCGTAAAAGAGTCAAAAGAAAAGCCTGAGATCGATAGGCAACTACTAGCACAGCGTCTCAAGGACCTCGCATCCATAAGCATGTCCAAGTTCTACGCATACAGATATGACCTCCCGTACCACTGGCGCCAGATCTACACGGATACTCTCATCCTGACCACCTCTCACGACCTCCTCACCTCCCTAGAGCAGAGGGACTGGCTTTCGAATAAAGATTTGGACGAGGCAGTAGAGACTTTGGACCGGGCAATCATCACGGCGGGGGGCGCAGGTATTCTGGGTAGTGCATGGATTGAGAAGACGCTCAAATTGCTGGAGCAACTGGACCATGATGTCCGCTCACAACATCAAGAAGAGCCGCCTCGGAAACGACTCAAAGCAGAATCAGAAACTTTTTTCTCTTCCGAGGAACCACATGGTCGGCCACACTTGTCGGCAGACAAATCATGTCCCCGCCACAAAGGCTGGTCATTAACCGAATTCGAAACATACATGAACGACGCCACGTCTCCGCGTCCTATAATATTCACAGATCTAGTCTCCTCATGGCCCGCATTGACCAGTCATCCCTGGAAATCCCAAGAGTACCTCTTGGACAAGACCTTTCAAGGAAGGAGACTTGTTCCCGTCGAAGTAGGCCGCAGCTACGTCGATCAAGGATGGGGCCAAGAAATCATCCCATTTAAGCAATTTCTCTCCAAATACGTCGAACCGGACTCATCACAAGTCGGATATCTAGCACAACATAATTTATTTCATCAAATCCCCTCGTTGAGAAATGATATCGCCATTCCGGATTTCTGCTGGTCTTCCGTCCCGGGTCATCCTGTCGATGACTCCAAGAATCAGGCACCGCTCGATGTCCCCCTGCTAAATGCGTGGTTTGGTCCCGCGCGGACGATAACGCCTCTTCATACGGATGGATATCATAATTTACTGGTGCAGGTCGTGGGGACAAAGTATGTGAGACTTTATCCTCCGTGGGCGGAAGGGATGAGGCCGCGGGGTGTGGAAGATGGTGTGGACATGAGCAATACGAGTGCGCTCGATGTCGGTGTCCTGGAAGGCTGGGATGAGCCTGAGGAGAATACGGTGGTTGATCTGGAGGAGATGAGGCGTGGATTGGAGGGGTCGGAGTATTGGGAATGTGCTCTGGGGGAGGGAGATACGTTGTTGATTCCAATGGGGTGGTGGCATTATGTGAGGAGTTTGAGCGTCAGTTTTAGCGTCAGCTTCTGGTGGAATTGAGAGTTGACAACTTTCACATCAACACGTGGTCAAGCAACTACTGGACTTGTATTTTCAAGCATCTTCTACACTTTCGGTCTGCGCTCCCCGTCTCGCCTTGGCACCTGCTTTGAGGACCTCCCACTTCTCCCTGTACTTCTCCAGCGTCTTCTGCATCTTGCGGTTATCCTTTTCCAGAATTTCCATTTGTGCAGTCGCCGCAGCAAGTTGCTCTTCCATGTCCTGCGTTTTCTGCTTCAGTGCTTCGTCTCCAGAGCTCTTGGGTGCGTGGGATACCGCGCTCGGTGAACCTGGCCGAATGATTCGATAGCTTTCGGCAAGGGCCATGGCGGAGTGCTGTGAGCTTGCTTCGAAGGCGTGCAGGCGCTTTGATACGTTGTCTAGCATGTCTTTGAGGGATTTGTTCTCCAGTGATAATTCTTCGATGGTGTTGCGGAGTTCCTTTTCGGTCTTGGAGAGCGTCATCTTGCGCCTTGCACCTGGGGATATGGGGACGGGTGTTTCGCGAGCGTCTACGAAGTCGTCATCCTCATCTTCAGGGTTATGGTGTAGATCCATGTCGCTGTGGTGAGAGGCGCCGAGACGACGCTTCTCCTTCTCAGCGTAGCTGAGGATATTGGCGTATGACATGGTGTGACCGGAGGTGGGGACAACGTAGAACGAGTCGTTGGCGCTGTGGCCTTCGCGGGCGAGAGCGCGCATCGTTGCTTTGGAGTAGATCTTGGACAGGTCCGGGTTGAGATTGAGTGAAGTAGGTGGTGCTGGACGAGAGGACTTGCGCTTAGAAGGCGGCGACGGCTCAGTGTGTTGCTCGGTGGATTGCTCGGACAGGGTTGATTCTTCCTGGATGAGAGGCAATCCGGCAAATGTGAGGGGAGCAGAAATCTTGTTGATGAGGCTGCCAAAAGTGCTGTAGAATCGGGCATATCCAGCATCTTCTGCTCCCGCACCTGTTCCTGTTGCTGCAGACGGCGCGGAGGCAGTGGTCTGGTCTACGCGAGGCGAGGACGCAGCGCTCTTGTTGCTGCGAGACTCGGTCTTTGGAGGTGCAGATGTCGGCGGTACCCATGTTGGCTTGCCGGGTTGAGTGTCGATGATACTCTGCATCTTGGACCTCGATCCGTCCCTTCGGAGGTGCGGCTCGACATTCCCGGGTGCCTGATCGTTCGAAACGCTGGGGCTGAGAGGCTGCCCTCGGAACTTGGACCGTATCCCTCTTGCGGAAGCCAAGTTACTTGCGATCGAGGACGACATTTCCCGAGCAGAGAAACCTCGCTGTGTCAGGCTTGGTAGTTTCTTGGACTGCACGTTATCTGGTGACACCGCACCCTTCTCGCTTTGAGGCGATTTCTCGTTCACATCCTCCTCGCTGTTCTGCGATACTTGGTCAGGCGGAAGCTTCAGAAGCTCAGCGAGTCGTCGGTGGTGTTCCTCGAGTAGCTTGAGTGTTCGCAGAGCTTCGACGCTCGTCGTGCTTCGTGCGGCGTTGGCGAATTCTCCGGCGGCAAGTGTGTGCTCATTGATGGCGACTGTGGTATCTGACGACTGGCGGGCTGCGACAGCGGCAGCGGCCGCATGGTCGTGGGCTTTCACGATCGGTGAAGAATCCATGCTGGCATCGAATGCTGCGTGAGGCCACGGCCAGGACGGCTTGTTGGTTCGAGATTAGGTTGTAGCAGGAGCGACAGGTTAATGAGCGGCCTCGAAGCCCGGTCGTGGAGCCGATGATGTATGGAGGCTGAGGTACGGCCAGCTGAGACAGGTCAGGCGACAGCCTCCAGCTTTGGAGATTGAGGTTGGAGTTGGAGGAAACAGCCTTGAACTCGGTTCACGCCATCCGATGTATGGGTGATCAACTCCAAAGTGGGGTCGGGCGTCCAAGTGGTGGTGAAAACTCGCTGCTAGTGGCCGGAATGTTGACTCCGGTTCCAGCGGCAAGTCGATCGATCCGATGGACGGTCGTATCCATCACGAGCGCGTCGGGAGCTAATGATCCAGTATTGCACAGAAATAGATCTTGCATTCGGTCTTGAAGGCTATCAGTCGCGTTGGGCTGAGACAAAGACGTGAGCCAACTCTAAATCAACGAGGTTGGCAACTGTGAAGGGTCTGTCGTGGCGCCGCTCCTAAGCAAGGGGAAATTATGTTGCAGACCAGCTGTTTTCTTTGGCTTTTTGCTCGTCGATGTCTTCACTAACACAGGCGCTTTAGTGTGATCGGCCAAAGACAGCCAGCATGGCTCTGCAAGAAGGTCCAAATGTTAATCCAGCGGCCATCGATGCCGCGCTCTCTGACCTTCAAGTTGGCGGCAGCGAGCCCTTTGTCGACGCAGAGTTCGAAGGGGGAGAGTGCCGCATCTTCAAGATCAGCTTCAAGGACAAACCAAGCGTTTCCATACGTGTGCGCCATCCTCATCAAGGCGGCAGACAAGCCATCATTGGATTTGTGGACATGGAAACGCGCATTTTTCGGACGCTTGAGGCAAAAGGCTTCCCTTGGTCCCCTCGATACCGTGGCGCTAGCTTAACCTTCGATAACCCGATGAAGTATCCATTTATAGTATTAGACTGGGCTGAAGGGGTTCCTCTAGATTGGGATGACAAAACACCACCGCAGCCTATTCGTGACGCCTTACTGGCTCAGATAGCCGAGATTCAACTATCCCTGATAAACTGTACCGTGGAGACTCGTATGGACGTAAACCAATCTTGAAAATGATATTTTCTAAACTTGCAGCGGAACTAATGCATTCTAGGATCTACGACCGCAACAGCTTACTTTGAGCGACGTATCACAACCCAGCTTGATCGCGCAAAGGATGGACAGCTCCCTGGTCTCACCGAGGGAGACTGCCTTCATCAGCTAGCACTGTTGCCAAAGGTTCTCGGCGAAGACGGAAACAGTACACTCTTTGCCATGAGACATGGCGATTTGAAACCATCCAACATCATCGTCGACCAGGAAAACAATATCAAGTGGTTAGAGACGAATTCTGGTTTACTGTTTTTCATTCCGGTACAGATCCTAACTGAAAGAATGGTAGTCTTATCGATTGGGGCTTTGCACAGATGGTTCCCATCATCCAAGCTGCCAAGCTGCCCTGTTTCTTGTGGACGGATGATGCGGCGTGTGTCCCGAGTCAAGCCATGCTAAGGGATAGGCAAACTTACATCGACGCATATACCTCACAAGCTTCGCCAGTTGCTTTACTCGATAAGAACTGGGGAAGTGAAAAAGATGCTGACTTTCGTGCCCTCTACCTGGAGTCTACGTTCAGCAAAGGGATGCTAGGCATCCATGGCGAGCGTAGGTTGGAAGCTATCATACTGCGAGTCTATTAGAGAAAGTTGAGGAATTGGGAGTATTGGGAGACCACAGAAGAATTCTAAAGAGATTATTTCCGTTCACCAGGTGCAGGGCCATTATGTGCTGCGTATGTGATGATTCTCGCCACGGTGTCTCGTCCCCTCGTATACTTCCACCTGATGCTGACGTACTTGAAGATAGAAGAAAAAAAAAAAAACCACAAGCGGGAGTAATAAATGCAAAAAAGCAAAGAGACTTGTTCGATAATTTTATATTCTAAGCAAAGAATTTAGATCTTATCTTGCTCCTTCCCGATTCTTCAGACTGCGCGTACGTCGACAACGTCATCGACAGCACGATGACAGTCAAAGCTGCCTGTTCTTGCGGGGAACAGGAGGCAACCAGCTGGCGCTAGCTTGTGATTGGGCCAAGAGCTGGTGGAATACGGCGGGCTGGCAGCAAGCACGGGGCTAAACATGCACAAGAGAGGCAGGAAGTAAAACATTACAGGAAGGAGCCGCCCTTAGACTAGTTTGGTTGACGCTTGATCGCTGACGCTTGACATTCGAGCAGGGGCCTGTTAGGGGCAGCGGTGCCAGACACTTTGGACATTGGAACAACGACGAGACTGGAGCCAACGAACCAAACCCCCGTCGCTAGTGACCTGACCACCGTTACTGTTTTACATTTTGAATCCAGATTAGCTGTCCAAATCATATTCTCCATCATATTTCACCCTTATTTCTGCTCTCCCTCTTACTTTTACGCATTTCATCTCCCAGCCCCTCCCTCCGCGCTGTACTGACGGATCGCAACGCAGCGTGCGCGTGGCCGTCAACGCGAAGATCCGCATACGCGGGACGCCGCTCTCTGCACATAGCTGCATAGCAGCCCAGAGCTTGACTCCATCCGACCAGACCTGAGCAAGCTGAGTGAGACGACACCAGTCTCTGTACTCCAGCATTCG
Organism: Periglandula ipomoeae IasaF13; assembly: GCA_000222875.2. Lineage (NCBI taxonomy): Eukaryota > Fungi > Ascomycota > Sordariomycetes > Hypocreales > Clavicipitaceae > Periglandula > Periglandula ipomoeae. The sequence goes on along the minus strand of AFRD01000017.1, from coordinate 20,515 downwards.
CGAGCACTTGGACCACCATAAGCCCAGGAGCTGACTGTGCGCGTCAAACACTGTCAGGGGTAGGATCCCCAGCCATGGACGGCATGACTGGCAGCAATGGGCTCGGGAAGCTTTTTCCAAAATCGATAAGTTCGAAAAGGAGGCGCAGAAAGGAAAAGAATGGACTGGACTCGGAAGCATCAGGCCAGGATGACGACGCCCGGAGCACGAGTGCCAGCAGCAGCCAGCGGCGTTTCAAGCGGGAACTGACCGTGGAGAGCGACGACACAAACTCCATCAGCCTGGCTGACGACGACGTGGATGACCGAAGCTTTGGCTCGTATGAGTCTGGCGGCGTGGACCAAGACTCAAAAGACCCGTAAGTTACTTCATTGCCCCTTGGTTCTTTGTTCCTGTCCCTTTCTATGCGAGAGTTCTTGCGCTTGTTGTGGTTTCATGGCATTCGGGCAAAGCACCCTTTTCTGTGTAGCACAGCTGAACGCTCGGTCAACTGTTCTTTGCACGAAGCCGCTGGTGGTGGTCGTGCTCGGTGTCGTTCATCGAACCCCCAGCATCAGCGAGCCATTGAACCACTCCACCACCACATAGAGCACATGGCCCCGCACCACGTTTTGCGACGCTTGAACTCTATGCACTAGTCAGCCGCTCCCATTTGCGCCAGCTCTGAGCTCGTCTGACCTGCCCAAACACCTCGTCCTCCCCAACTCCTCCACCACATGAAGCAGCTTTGTTTGTCTTATGCCATCTGAGCCCGGCTCATCATCGCGCCAGCGCGCATCATCCCGAAGCTCTCTCCAAAACCTATTCGCTTGACACTGACAGCACAGTCAACGACCTGCTTCAAGCACTGCTCCAACTCGACCCACCACAATATCCGCACATCCGTCCCTGATCGGCTACCTGACAACGTCATCCCCGGTCGTCCAGGCTCAATACTTGGACTCCCAGTCTCACTTTCAAGCTCCCACTGACAATAGCCGCCCTACCAGTGGCGGCAGCAATAGGTCACCTTCCCCGACAAAACGCTCGCAGTCGAAGGGTTTCTCGATCTTTGCAAAACAAATCCCCGAACCTCCCGCAGCCGCCAAGATAGCTTTCACCGATAGAAAGGGCCGGGCAACCACGCCCAAAATACAGACTGCACCTCCAAGGACGCCTCCAAACGACGAAAACCCCGCGCCCGTGATTGTCAACACTTCACCAACTCCCACGGACCGGACCGACCGCTCCCAGTTTGGGGGATCCCCAACGGGAAAGTCGTCAACTAATGGCAATAGCCCAAGGGGAAGTGCGGATGGCAACCAAGGCATTGCGCTGAACATGAACATCCACCGGAGGAGCAAGTCAGGCTCTGCAGCAGTCGGGCCCAGCAAGCTGTCACATATCACCACTGCGCCGCTGACACCAACCGACGAGACCGGGGGCGAGGCAACTCCCAGTGCTACTGGCTTCTTCTCCTCCATGCTTTCTGCTGCTCAAAACGCTGCCAACTCGATAAGCAACACAATACCCAATGCCGGACTTGGTATCGGAAACAACAAAAGCCGAACGAGTATCAACAAATCCCAAGCCTCTCCGGCTGCGAGCCAGTCTGCACTGATCAACGACCTCGACACGGAACCAGAGCGTAGCTTCGATGATACAATGGATCGGAAAGAATCAGCTATCCGTACCCTTGGCTCCGGGGACCTAAGCCTGAGCCAACTCGGTCTGGCGGAGCCGTCTGCACCGTCGCCGGCAGCTGCCAGATTTCCCGACGTTGTAGACACAAGAACGAGATCCGAATCTGCCCCCGCAGATCCTCAAACATCCAACGGAGAAACTCTACCTGTGGAATCCTCTAGTCGACCACGTTCACTTGTTGAGACGGCGAGCGGAGACCGGACTCCTCCTCTGATGGACTTGGCTGATGTTAAGGCTCCTGTTCACAGAACGTCCAGTCTTAGAAGCGCGATGAAGCCGCATAGGAAACGAGGGAGCTCTGTGACGACAAGCGGAACCATCGCAGCGGCTGTTGCCTCTGCCAACAGCGCTGCTCTGCATCCCAATAGCAACATCGGGGCCCCGAAATTGACTGGGTTCGCCATTGCCAGCAAGAAGCTGAATCGAGACTTCCACAACTTATTCAAGAGTGTACCGGACGATGACTATCTTATTGAAGATTATAGCTGCGCACTCCAGCGAGAGATTCTTGCACATGGACGATTATATGTATCCGAGGGCCACCTCTGCTTCAGCAGCAATATTCTAGGCTGGACTACGACCTTGGTCATGAGCTTTGACGAAATTGTGTCTGTCGAAAAGCGAAGCACTGCACTGGTATTCAAAAACGGATTGATGATCTCCACGTTGCATGCGAAACACATATTCGCCAGTTTCACTAGTCGCGATGCGACGTATGATTTGATCGTGAACATATGGAAACTTGGACATCCAACTCTCCGAAGCACCTTGAACGGTGTCCAGATCGAAGGCACGGGTGGCGACAAGACTGAAAAGGTGATTTCTGAACAAGAGGTTGCCGAGGAAGAGGCTCAGGAGGCATCTGGTTCTGAGCAGTCATCGAATGACGAAGACGACGAGGACGACTATGAAGACTTCTACGATGAAGAGCACAACGATCATGTGGAGACGCAGTCAACTGACATGACAGCCGTTGAACCCAATGTCGAGAAATCAGTTTCCCGAAAAGTATCGACCATGACGACAGTGAATGGTGCAGCAACTGATCCCTCGCCGAAGGAAGCCCTGCCGACGTCGGGTGGTTCTGTGGATTTTCCTGGACCAGCTACCCATGCAGCCACCGATTGTGGTGATTCTGCAACTCATCACGACGAAATTCTCGGCGACGAAATCATCACCGCTCCCTTGGGCAAGGTGTATAATCTTGTGTTTGGCCCTGGCTCAGTTGTCTGGATGAATAAGTGGCTCTCGAATGATCAAAAGTGCACTGACATCCAAATGGAGGACAAAAATGGCTTGACTGCGGATAACAAATCTCGAACATTCACATACATCAAGCCGCTCAATGGGTCAATTGGGCCAAAGCAGACCAAGTGTGTCGTTACCGAAACCATTGACCAGATCGACTTGGAGAAAGCCGTCAACCTAAGCGTCTCCACCCAAACACCCGAGGTCCCATATGGCAATCTCTTCACCACTAAGACGAAGTACTGTTTATCATGGGCTGAAAACAACGCCACCCGAGTCCAAATCAACTGCACTGTGGAATGGTCTGGCAAGTGTTGGCTCAAGGGTAAGATATTTAAACATTGTTACTACATAGCACTATCGGCGCAGATACTCACAAAATGATAGGCACCATTGAGAAGAACGTCAACGACGGCCAAGGGCAGTACTGCAAGGAGCTTTTCGCGTCACTCAAGTCTGCTGTTTCGACACACGCGCGATCCGGCACGGCTACCAACGGGACGATGAAGGGCAAGAAGAAGCTCAAGAGAAGCAAAGCCCTGCAATCAGTTCACGACATGGAAAACGAGAAGTCGGGCAAATCAGACGCCAGGAAGCAAAACTGGGGCCCCCTAGAGCCGTTACGAGGCATCCTGGAGCCGCTAGTCGATGTTCTTCAGCCAGTGCTCACAGGCAACGTCATGTACGGATTGCTTGTGGGTCTCATAGTTGCAATGTGGTTTGGTTTTGGCGCCACACCAAAGCTCAACTCATCCTACGGGTCGGATATCGGTTATGGGTATTATAGCCCAAGTCGACAAGCAGCCTACGACGAAATGTGGAGAAAGCAGGATTCTGAGCTGTGGGAATGGCTCGAGGAGCGAGTTGGGATGGGCCGACTCAACCACGACCAGCCGAGCGGAAGGAAGCGAGCGATCGAGCACCACACAGTGGAGGAGAAGTTGCGCGAGGAACGAATGGATGAGAGAGAAATTCAGGAAGCCATTCGCGTCACGGAAGAAAAGTTGCGCGTGTTGAGGGAAGTTGTTCAGAAGGGAAGCACAGGGCAAGGGGCTGAAGAAAAGGAATCGAATAAGGACGGACTGTATACTTGAAAGGCGCACACTACAAAAGTCATGCCGCTACTACGGAACATTTACATTTGTACATTACTACCAACTACAGCACACTAGCGCATCAGGCGAATTTTATTTGTGGACATGGGATTCATGCTGTTTTATCTATACCATTGGTTTGTCATGCGAGTAATTGAGGCGAATCGTTCATCGTGGTAGTCTGTGCATAAATGCCCCCGTTTCGGGCGTCGACGATGCTGTGAGGGAGAAGCAAAAGCACCGTTGATCGAGTCAATCAAGGTTGTATCAAGCACAGACCACGACGATAGCATGGTCTGTCGCGACTCGAAGCATCCCGTGCTTCTTTGACTCTTGAGCAATAGAGTTGCGTGATTGGATCGTCGAGTAATCACTCGATCTCATTCCGACGCCGGAAGCGGAGCCGGAGCTGGACAAAGCGTAGACGATACTCAGCTTCCTTTCCTATCAGGATCAGAGGGGCAGAGGGGCGCAAAGTATAACAAAAAGGGCCCCCGTAAACGGCCAGCCTTATGAAAGGTACGAGGCTTGGCAGACGGTGGAACATCCGTCGAGTCGTCACGAGCGGTGGCCTGCGATCATCAAGGCTTGGTTCAAAGTGTGGTTGTTTTCCTTTCGTCAGGGGCACCGAGAGCTTCGCCCCGCTGGATTGCGGATGCTGCCGACGACGCAAGGTGGGTGGACGCGCGGTCAGTGGGGGGCTTCACATGAGATGGGTGCTTGAAATGAGGCGAGTCGGAATGTTGATGAGCAGTAGAGTCGAAAATCAAGATGGGCAATTCAATCGGCCGAAAGTCAGATTCAGGGTGAAACATGGTCAAGCGAGGCATTGTGTGAACTGTCGTCGTGGGCTTTTGAGGCTTTGCCAACCTGACAAGTGATGAAATATGTTTTGAAACGGGTCTAACAGCGACTGGCATATGCAAGCATGCACGTCGAGGCTTATTTTTGACAAGTTCCCCGAACAGGCCAATTGGGTTTCGTACTCCGATTTGTTACGATGAAAAAGCTGGGCTCCACAGGCAGGGACCACGCGTGTTGCAGAGACTCTGGTTCGATGTTAATGACATTGAAGCCCTTAACGGCGACATTGGTGCGCTTTTTCGGCATGACCCGTTCGTTCAAGCTCAGCCACGCATGATGCTACAATGGTACGTATACCCTATCCAGGACTGGAGACGGGGTCGTCATCATATCGACTATTTTGGGTCGGACCCTGGCCTTGTAGGGCGGATTGTGGAGAAAGTATGTGAGGAGCGATGGGTGGTTACCTTTTTTTTTCTCCGGACGATGGATTGCTTTGGAACGTTTGTTGGGTTGTGGTTTTGGGGGTTTGAAGTTGAAGTTTGTTTAAAGATGAGTTTGGTTCCGGTGGGGTTGGCGGAATGGAGATCAATTGAGGTGGTGTTTTCTTTGGGCATGATTGTATTTCATGTATAGATCATTCCCCCTTCTGTCTGTACTTTTGTAATAACTGTGTTCTAGTTCATTCTTGTTTGTATTTTTATATTGTCTTATTTTTATCTCTTGCCGAAAATCTCTTGCCTGTTGTAGCGAAACGCCAAGAAAGGGCGTGTCCAAGGTCCGGACAGGCTGTCTAACATGCAAGTTTGTGCAATACACTTCCAATGGCATGATGTTGGCTTGCAACAGTTGTATTCTGACTTCCGCGTGTACTTAGAAAACGAAAAGTAAAATGCGACGAAGCTCGCCCTGCTTGCCACCGCTGCACATCCACCGGCCGCACCTGTGAGGGATACATGCCTCCCCCTCCAGGCTGGATGTCTTGGGACCGCCTACTATCGCTGTCAGTGTCAGGCTCGCCATCATCTCTCCCCGATGCCGACAATTCAGAGCTTCGGAGTTTGGCATTCTACCAGCAGATCGTGGCACCGACTCTGTGTGGCCCGCTGGACAGTTCGTTCTGGACGAGGCTTGTTTCGCAAATGACACACTCAGAACCGGCGACGAGGCACGCTGTGCTTGCAATCAGCTCAATGTATGAGAACTTTGATGACAGCTGTGTTGGTGTCGGAGAAGGCGGCACGATGAGAGCGACAGAGAGTGATGAAGCGAGCAATCACTTTGCTATTCAGCATTACAATGCTGCGATTCAGCACCTTATCAGCCCACAAACGAATGAGCGGCCGACCGAACTGAATATTGTGTTACTGCTGTGTATTTTATTTACGTGTATTGAGTGCCCGAGAGGCGATCCGGAGAGTGCAATCAGTCATTCTCAGCACGGCATTTCGTTACTCAACTCGAGTACGGGCGTGGATATCAAGCCTGAGCTAGTGCGAGTTTTTCGACATTTGAGTATCTTCCCTTATTTTTTCGGAGGCCAAATATCGAAATTCCCTGTCTTGAATGACGCGCAGTTTCTGGAAGGCGAGTTTGGCGGTCTTGAGGACGGACTCGAGTCGCTGGATTGGTTGCTTGCGCGAGCCGTGCGGCTTGTAAGAGCGAGTGACTCTCATCGACTGGGCACGGGAGTTGAAGAGCAACCCATCGAAGCCATCACACTCGAACAGCGACAATTGGAGAGAGACCTAGAATCGTGGGGAGCGGCATTTACTTATCTTCAGCGCCGAGATGTCGCAGATGTAAAAGAGGCAATCACTCTCCTCATTATGGAAATGAGATGGATGGTCTGCAAAATCTGGGCCAAAACATGTCTATCCCAACGAGAAACCATTTACGACGAACACAGCGACAAGTTCCGGCGCATAGTGGAAATGGCATCTCAAGCGGAGTCCCTCCTGGAGAGCTACCGCGGGTCAATCCACCACAAGTTTATGTTTGTGATGGGCTTTTGTCCACTGCTGTACTTTGTTGTGGCGAAGTGTCGTTTCCTGAAGCTCCGATTGCGTGCGCTGAGGTTGCTCAAGACTCTGTCTTATATGAGGGAGACGTTGTGGGACGCGGCGACTATGTTTGCGACTGGGAAGAAGAATGTTGAGATTGAGCACAAGATTGAGACGCTGACGATGGAGGATATTCGGAGGGAACGGGATGACGACGCCGGATCAGTTCCGAGTGATGAGGCAAGTGTGAGGGATTCAGCGATGGAATCGGATTTGGATGTGAGAGAGGTGGATGGCGTGTTGGTGGTAAGGAGGAAGGTCTGTTTCTTGATGCTTGGGAAGGAGGGCATTGAGCGAATGTACGATTGGGTGGGTTGAGGATGCATTCTGGATTGTATTATTATGTATTTGTACCGGATGAATGGGGCGATGATACGTTTGTTTTGTTGATGCTGAATCTGAGCGAGCTTTCTATTTCGAATATGGGAGGACGAGTGGTCGGATTGCGCGAACGAAATTGTTGACTAGATTGCCCTTTGACGCATCTAATGCCGACTCTGGTGCTTGGATGGGATTGTATTCGGACAAGACAGCTTATCCACAGAGAGAATACTATGCCTAGGTGAGCATTTTACCAGTAGGGTTATATTTCCAAGCGAAGACTTTCTTCACTGCTGTTCTTTACAAAGAGGAGACTTGTGTGATTGGCGCGGATCTATTGACGACACTTGTTGAACAAGCTATGACTTCTGTTGACCTCCATCACAGCTTGCCAGCGCGCGCCGGACTTACAGATGTTGAGTGCGGAGGTGTGTCAAGGTTTACAGATGTGAAGAATAAAAAAGAATAAAGCCACATATTCAAGGAGATAAAACTCCGTCATTTGTTCCGATGGAATGGTAATAAAAAAGCCTATCCTGTCTCAACTGCGAGAAACCCGCGAATCGGCGCCTCTTCTCCAGCAGGAAAGCCTCGCGACAAGTGACTGGTTCCCATCGCTTTCATAGGGAACCGAGCACACGCAAGGCTTTCCCTCAGCCCCATCTACCCGCTAGCCCTACGAGGCACAAGGAAATTAGCTTCAACGGGCATTCCCACCCTTCTTCACTTATAACCCGCTTCTCAGCGGTGCCATTGGTCCGCTCGGACTCTGAGACCAGGGACCATGTTGATGCTTATGAAGTGTCGATGTCAGCACCCAGCGGGCTGTGGGGCGGTGCATGCATTTGCAGTGCGAAGTGGAACGAGTCCGAAGTGTGGTTGAAAGCGATTTCCCGATACGATAAATTGCGAGATTCACAGAAATACTGGCAATGGTGGTTATAGATTGTGAATAAAATGCATAGAGAGACGCAGGGCGATGTCTTTCAGAATCATTTCATTACTTCCTTTGCCGATTTACTTTTTACCTGTCATTGTTCTTCTCTGTGAAAACACAAATGCGTTATTCGTTCATCTTCTTTGTTGCCTTGGCACATGACCTTGCAGTGCCCTCAACAACAATCCTGTCGAAAACCGCGACGACAACCAAACTGCCAGATCACGAACTGAGAACCCCCGAAAGCTCATCAGCACTAGAACCAGCCAATAGATTGCAGAAAATATCTTGGATTGCCACTGCCAAGAGGACTGTGATGGGAGCAACTCCAAATTCAACTGCTTCGTCGACCGCTTCGACGTGCCTGCAGACTGCGCTTCTTGACGAGAATGGCAACATACCAGCGGGAGGCTGTGGGTCAATTTCTGGCTACCGTTCTGGTTTTGGCGCTGCTCTTGCCGTTGTATTTTTATTTGCAATCCTGGTGGTCGTTCACGCGTGGCAATTAGCCATGTTCAAAAATATCTGTAAGTCCGAGTATTGTACCAGGAATAATTTACAGGCGGCGCTAATTGAGATTAGACGTGGTATTGGGTCACTACCATGGAGATGATCTGTGTGACCAAAGCGCCGATATTCGTTACGTCAGACTGGAGAGTGATTCTGAAAAATGCAGTGAGAATGGCGGTTGATGGCCCAAATTACTGTTTAATCGTGTAAGTTGGGGGGTCCTCCCCGTCAACGGGATGAGACAGCCGGATCTTGACTAACGCAGTGCAGCATCGACAAAGTACCTCACCTTCCGATTAACCGAGAGCCTGCGTTGTGTCCAATTCACGAACTCAATGCTTCGAGACATCAGTCCCTATGAGTGAAGCAAATTTTCCTCAAAGCCGTCGCCTCCGCGGCGTGTCTGCCACGGTTGATTCTGCGACATCGCGCAACCAGCTGGTATCAACCCACGGCCGCTGAAGCAAGTCGGCTGTTCGTTGTGTTACGCGATGAGAATAATTGACGTACGTAAACATATTGACGGATAAATGTCTCCAGAAAGATTAGATCTTCAAGCTGTGATGAAGATAGTTGCCGGAGAGTCTTTGTGCCTTCACGTTGGTTGGATGTTGCTGGCAGGGAACCTCACTTCTGAGCAGGGCAAGGATTCATTATGGGGTTCAGATATCATTACGCGGTCTAGAAGGTCGCAGATTGGAAGTTACTGGTAAGCCCAAGGCATTGACTTGCCATTTGGAGCCTACCGAAAACGTCCTACATGAGGGCGCAGAGATTGCGATAGGAAAGGCTGAAGTAGAGTAGAGGCTTGCAGTGTCATGGTGCTGGCTGCTTCCAACAAATTGTGTCGTCTATTGAGACCAGAACTTGTGCACTAAGATGATTTGCAGCAGCTCTGCAATGTCGCATGAATTGCCTCCCGTGCTTTGCTTAGTCACTTTCACTATTGGGCGACACCAACTTTTCCACTTCTTGCCGTTAGGCACCAACCCACTCATCCAGCTTCTTAGTCTGCGTCGAGTCGTTACTGCAGGTGCCAAACTCTTCGTGAATATATATAAAGTGAGACTTTCTGCCAGATAAAGTGTAAAATAAGCTCTCATCGGACCTCATGACGAGTTTGAAGCCCATACATGTTCCTGTTCACATCAGATGCGGGTGGTGCACCACTCCATTTTTGCCAGAGACCACTTTTTATATATGTGAGTGGTGCAACCCATTGCGGAAAGCCTTATGCAGTCAACCCTAACGGAAGGGTATCTAGTCCTCTCTGATGATACCCAGTGGGTTACTTGGTCAGCGACATTTCGAGGATACGGACCGTTTGAATATCCGTATGTGGAGAGCCCTGAAATTGAGAAAACAGAATTTCTCGAATTGTGTTCTGAGTCTACGTGCAATCTATGCACTCTATGTCCAGAAAGCACCACTATTCATGCAGACTGCCTCAAGTTGGTGATGAGGCAGCCAAGGCCGATGAAGGACCTCTTACGACATCTATGGATTATCTCAACGTGGAGAAGCCCTTGGCCAAAACGACCCATACCAACCCCAGATTTTTCCGCATGTTATATACCACTTTTTGAGGATCAAGCGGTCGCGCTTCTGCCTCGCTTAGCAGACCTGCCGCGAGAATTGCTTCGTGAGATTGTTCATCTCGCGATCGGAAGCACGAGGACTCGATTGATGATTGCCAAAGCATTTGTGTCTCGTATGATGAAGATGGACCTTGGAAGTTGGTCAAGCGTCCCACTTGACAAGATAAGAAGTTGGCATAGAGGTCAAAAGCCCATTTGGAGAGGCCGAAACATCTACCCTGTCACTCAATTCGCGTTTGACATTGACGGTTTGAAGAGTATTGAGAAGTACAAGCATCGAGATCGTCAGTATCAATTGCCCCAAAAAAGGCTAGCGTTTGTTACCTGTGAAGATAACAACATGCTCACTGATATCATGGTGGAATTTCAGGTGTGCTTTCTTTGTTACGCTCCACATTCTGTTACTCTGTCGTCTGACAACCCGCTACAGCTCGGCCTAGGTCGGCTCTGCGTGCCGAGCAACCGATCGTTTATTTTGATGGACATACCTTATTCCCCTCCGCAACCTGAACCTGATATTGTATTTCGGCTTTATAAGTTCTCCATTCCCGAAAGTAGACTCCATATTCGAACCACGCATATTTCAGGCTGTAATGGTCTTACTTTCTTCATGCATGAAGATTCAATGGTTGCAATCCACGCTCATTTCACGAGGGGCGATTCTGCTAAGAAGACTTACTGCAATCTCCCTGCCTGGGTCCGCCCGCAATTGGCTTGGATATACGTGCCCATAGAGGACTCTGTCACGAGATTTGGCTTCTCAGAAACTGGCTGGCCAAGTCCTCACGAGAACAAACAAGGCTACTTCGTAAGAATCATCTACTCAAGATGCATGTGTACTAGATTGGCTGACTGGAGACAGATAGAGAGTCCAACTAGCCAGACTTTAATCGTCTCGAGCTTGATCAATCGTGAATTCGTTCTCGTCGAACATCTTGTTTCGCTGTACTGTGAGGAGCCACTAGGCGACTCATTAATTTCAAGGATACGGGGCGCATCCTACAGAGGCAGAGACGGGATGCTCACCATGCCCCTTAGACAGTATGGGAACCTGTCACTTATTAAGGTGATGCCTTATCCTGAGTGGCAGACACCTCTGAATGCCGCGTCAGCAATTGAAGTGTTCTATAATCGTACAATAGACGCAGAAGTGTTTTAAGGGCTCATCATTTACCTTCCGAACAAAACACGTCGTGTCCTCGGAGCATGTAGAGTTGGGCTCGATCCTTCCAGAGTATACGAATTTCCGTCTCATATCTGCTTCAAAGAGATCACATTTACAGACTCAGGAAACAAAAAGGGTAGAATTTTGCACGGTGTTGAGGTCACTGTAGTAGCTGACCCCTATCATCAGCATGAAACCGCCGACTGGGAGTGTTGTGAAATGAGCGGGGTGTTGAGATACGTGGTTGATGGCGCGGGAAGTTTTCTTGACTGGCCATCACATGCTTAATGGGTAACAAGTCCTGCTGCAGAGAATTCACTTAATAAGCTCATCATTGGACCATTTAGATACACGTCGCGTCTGAATTAGAACATTATCCCTGCGGAATGACTGACTGCTGAACAGCTACCGGGTGGTACTGGTATCGTCATTAACCCTTGGTTGACGAACTTTGGTTCCAAGTCACAAGCCTGTAGTAATAATCCATATTAAGAACCTCGTTTTGCGGCTTAAGTTAAACACTCCTATTGTGTCGGTTCTCAATCTGATGCGGTGGCGGCCGTCGCAGCCATCATGAAACCGTTCACTCATATCAGGCCGTGCTTCCAATACTCTCGTGCTCCCGATCAGTGTCTATAATCGCAGTAAATTACGAAATAAATACGAAACTCGCGCGAAACTTCAAACCCCTTGCGGTATGGTCTCTGCCCTCGTGATGCGAAGGCGTGTGTCAGACAATCGGTCAAACTCATGGTCAAATTCTCTTCCTCTCGGCGTATGCCTTTTACCACGTTTGTGCCAGCCCTGGATCTACAAAAGAGATAGACTAACTACAGCCCCTGGTTATTTTCTGAATCAGAAGATCTTTGTCTCTGAAAGAGTCGGAGAACTTGGCTAGCTGCGTGGCGCCCATGCCTTTTCTTGCCGAAGCCTCCTTCCTGAACGCCTTACTGCCTGCAGCCCCCCCTGCACCAGCACCGGCAGTGCTGGCCACGAGCCCAAGCACAACAAATGGAGCAGAAAGAGGATCATCGATGATCTCAGCGATTCCCACTGCTGCACTTCCAACCTCCACAACGAGGGTTATAATGCGCGTAATCATGGCTGCCCCGCCCACCAGGGGCATCGCCAGCTCTCCTACAAACGGAATAACCATGAGGACAATGTTCACATTCATCATGATGAGGTCCTTCTTCTTCTTCTCGGAGTAGTCCCCTTTCCGATTTCTTTGACGACCTTCATGCTTGCAACGGCGTCTTGGATCATGAAAGCAGGCATGGACGATGAAATCACGGCATTCGTAGTATCGGGATTCTGAATATCAGTTTCGTCGTCGTCAAGGCCAAACATGAGGAACGAAATTTCTGGGAATGCGACAAGCATGGTGTTTCGGAGGGCTGTTATGTTCGTCTTGGCAGCATCAATGATGCCCTTCTGGTTCGGCACGTCGATTTTATCGGCTTTCATGGGGAGACCCATTTGGTTATTTGAGACCTTCTTGCAACCACCTGCATTGAGGCTGGCGCGCCAGGCCACATCTCCAGAGACGCATTCCTGCTTGGTTTTTGTACCGAAGCGAGTCCAATCCTTTGTGATGCCCAGGTCCTTCTCGACAGCTTCTTAGAACCCTTTCTCATCTTTGAGTTCGTAAGTGACATCCCAGCCCATTGTACTCGTCTCCGAGAACCAATTGGACGGGGGGCATGGCTCTGTATGCCGACCGGGCCCAACTCTCCAGTGACATGTGAAGTATTTGTTACCTGGTCCGCCATCAGAAGCCATGTATTCTTCTAGCCTTGGGTTGATAGTATCCTCAATCCACTGCTAACAATAATCAAACTCCTTGTCATAGCCACTTACCAAACTGGTATACTCTTTCATAGCTTTGTCAAATTCATCATAAAGTATACTCATAGCATACTGATGCCAACCCAGCGGTGAGATTGAGTGTCTATTGTTGACCAAATCGTCCAAAGATTTAAGAGCTTTGCAGCTGTGCAGTAAATATCGTCATCTGATGGAAGATCTGGTATCTGAGTACTTCCATCGTCATCACCTACTGACTCATGGAAAGGAGCGAGGTCTATAGCCCAGTCAGAAATGCCTGCGAAGTTCTTATCTCGATACCACGCTATTCGCGACATTGACGCGTCTGGGCTCATGTAAGCGACCCAGTCAGAAGTAGACTTTGTAGTACCATAAACAAGAATGTCCAACTCCGAAGCCTCATCAACATATGAACTGATGATATTGTAGCCTGAATTTTGACCATATTGAATGATATGTTGGATTTCTGCATATGAAATGGACCCCAAGTCGAAACCTACAACAGGTAGGGCTGCATAAATGCTTGGATTACCCAGCTCATTACATGGATGTTAAAAGTTTGGGTGAGATGATCGAGGCTCAAACCAAGCTTTCTGTCTTGATCACCCTACCGACTCATTTTTTGGGCTGCTGACTCGGAGTATCGCGCGTATTGTCCACGTAACGAATCGCTGCTTAAACGTGGTAATGTTACTTCTTCAACTCCTTACGAATGTTTCACTTTCGGAGATCCATGGAAAAGAAGAGGAGCTAGCGTTCCACTAATTCGTGGTCCAGCCTTCGGTAACATTCCCAAACAGTTGTGTTGTGTGGTGGCCAACACCCCCAATCAGTATTGCATCACCAGGGGGGTTATGTTGATCTCACCGTGGGGGGAGCAGCCATTATAAGCGGTCTGAACTCTGGCACATCTTCCATTGGCGCGAGGCGCGTCAAAGAGTGTCGTGTCAAAAACACGCCTCTAGGCCTAACATTTTGACTTGCATAACCAGACGGGACACTCGTGAGGCCCTCAGAACCATCTATGTGCAATTGAGGCGTCAGCATTCGCCTGGTCAGTCGTTTATTAAAAGTCTTCTTTGTTCAAAGAAATGAGCAGAACACGTGCAACGCCATTGATGACATTATGTCACCCGGTTCTTTGCAATTGTCGGTACGTCCTCGTTCTTCACATCTTAAAATGGGGTTCTCTCCCAAGGCTTCAGCTACAATATAACCAGACTCTTCGTGTTATGCCTCGCCATGCGATTGCGTGATTTACTAAAGTCAACTGCCGAATGTAATTTTCTTGCTGAGCGCGTGTAATTTACGTAACACATCCAGAGGAAACCAAGCTGTCACACGACGCCTGTGTAAGACGCATTTGCAAAGACTGTGTAACCCAAAACCCCGCAATGTTACCAAACAATTCGAAGTTTGGTAATGTCTTATCGTTAAAACTTCTTTAGCTTGAAGCGCTACACCAAACCCGTCGATGGTTGCGATCCAGTGGTGGCCCGTGCCACCCCTATTTGGGGTAACTTGAAGCTTTTGACGGCGTGGCTACTACTTTTAGAAAGGCTCTTGCCACGAGGAACTGCCGGGCCGCTGTTGGGTTTGAGCGCATGTCTCAAATGAGCTCTAGTTCGGTGTGAAGATTGGAATTAGCTGTACCATGATTACAGTCTCAACCAATTGCTTGCATTTGTCGATGTCGTTCGTCCTGGGATATGCCTGGTAGGTCGTTATTTAAGTGCCCCGTACTTTGGCGATCTTGAAGTGAATATTTACTTGTTCACATTGCAATACTGCCGACGAAACATTTCACCATCAATATACTTGCAAACTTCAGGACTTTCTAAACATAGACATCTCTATATGGCCTTACTACCCAATATGGCACTATCCAGTGTCGTAGACTTCAGCAGTTTGCCAGGCTGTGCTGTGAGTAGGCGTTTATTATCAATTCCCAAATGCAGTCGTGCACAGCATGATTGACTTGGAAATATCTCTGCAGCTGAAATGTGTGAATGAGTCGATGTCCTATGGCAACTGTTCACTCACAAACTTGCCATGTCTTTGCTCTGCAGGTGTTGCAGACTTCAATGCGTTCAAGTGCTTGTTAGGCACATGTCACTTTGCACTAGCTCTTATTATGTCTCATGAGATTAATTATCCTCCAGCAGTAGCCTTGCTAACTGATGTCATGCAGTGTCACACAATATCACAACTACTACCTGCAATTCGCCGATACGCGACGAATCTGCCCATTTCAGAGCTTCAGCATTGTCACTGAGCCTCATAACCTCCATGATTCTGGTTATGAGCCTGATATACAAACAATTTTTTGCTTGGCCTCGTGGCTTTCAATGGGATGACTACATAGGACTTGCCATTCTAGTGATAAAGGTGCCCGCGACTACCATGAACGTCGCAGGTCTTGGAGCCAACGGCGTCGGCAGAGACATTTGGACACTTACAATGTCTGAGATCCGCAATTTTGCCTTTTATCTTTACATGATGTCGATATTCTACGTCGTTCTCATGACCTTACTGAAGTTGATCTTTTCGGTCTTCTATCTCAACATCTTTACAGACCGTAAGTTACGGCGGTGGCTTTGGGGAATGGTGGCGTTCCACGTACTCTTTGGTATTTCTTTTTCATTCGCGTCCATGTTCATCTGTGGACCCGTGGAGTATTACTGGGAAAGATTCGTCTCAGGCACATCAAGTTCAGGTTTTTGCATCGATATCCCTGCGCTTGTCTGGACCTACTCGGCACTCAACATCGTCAGCGATATTTCGCTGCTAGCGATACCACTGAGTCAAATTCCGGCCTTGAAAATTGACTTTAGGAAAAAGCTTGGAGTATTTGCCATGTTTTTGACAGGATTTATGTAAGTTTTTCTTTTCCGCTTCAATCCATCCTATTTCTGCCGCTAGAACAGCACCATGCTAAGAACTTGCCTATCAGTGCAACCATCATCTCATTCGTCCGATTGTGTGCCGTCAAACCTTTCACCCAATCTATCAAAATAACGTACGATGAGACTGGAATGGCGATATGGTCCGATCTCGAGTTTAATGTTGGTGTGATATGCGCTTGTCTACCAACTATGCGCTTGATATTTCGCCACACTTTCCCCAGAGTGTCACGACATAGAGATACTCAATTCAGTGGCACAACCGCGCGTGAGACGCAGACAGGAAGGTTTGACCACATACCTAGTGTCGAAGAGATACTTATATGCTACGTGCAGCCGAAGAATGCTTATATTCCAGGGAGAAATAGCTAGACTTCAAATTAGCGAAACATTGCCTGGGGAATAAATTTCAGCAGCTATTGGAGAGAATACAATATGACTAGTATGATAGTATAATGTCCACGGTTCTCCATCTCCATCTCAGCAGTACTTGAGCAGGATATGTGTCAGGTTCGTTGCCGAAGGATAGGCCGCATTTGGTTGTGACATGACTAGCACCGGAAGACGGGCAAGCAATCAGTCGGTGTCGTGCAACCTCCGCATTTGTAGTCTCTTCTGTTGGTGTGGGAGCGTTGTTGTTTCAATGCCAGACGGAATGGCACGCAGAGCAATAATTGGACCGGATGAGCATCACTAATTGTTGATGCCTCAGTCAATCTTGGACGAAACAGGCTGAGACTGGATGTGCACACCGTTTTTGATGTTGGCCATGGTTGTGGATGCCTGAGAGCCAAACTCACTGCTGCCGGTGGAACCTAATTCCGGTCAATTGTTATTTGTTGACGTCGTACCAACCTTCGCCTGTCAAGCATTTGTTGATTCGTTCATATCACAGCGCGCTGCATCATATCTCCCAATATACCATGCCGGGCCTACGACGCCAAAACCTGCCGCTTTGTCTATCTTACGAGCATTGCAGCCATGGCGGTTTTTTTTGGAAGGATGATTATCTGCTGGAGCATTGGAGTAACCACAAGCAGCGTGTTGTGCATCGCGGCGACATCTACAATGGCTACAAGATGTTGCGGCGGCTGGGTCACTGGAGCTGGCTGACTCGGCATACTAACACACGGTCAGACTGCATAAATCTATTACGAAACTCTACTAATGGCTATCAGGGAATTCTTGACAGCCAAGTTCTTATCGCGCGACAACACCCAAGAGTTTAATATGTGGCGATACATCCAGCAACATAGCACCAGCCCGTTTGTGGCCACCATGAAAGATTCCTTTATAGTGGACCATCACCTTGGGTCTGATTCAAGGTACAAAGATTTTCGGTTCTAGGTCATCCTATACCCAACAACGGGGTCGTGTTTTGAGCGGGCAATGTGCCGCCTTGAGCGCCCACGGTCATCTGCCTTGCCATTCAGCATCAATCAGAGACAAGACTACATCCATCAAATTGTGCGTGGCGTGACTGAGTTACATGGAAATGGCGTGGTACATGGGGGTATGTAATTCTGAGCTGATGAACTCCGGTCTCCCAGGATACGAACTTACTGGCCCAGATCTACATCCTGGTAATGTTGCACTTGCTCAGCCCTATGAGGTACAAATGGACGAGTTCCTGGCAGAGTCGCCGTGGGAGATAGAGGTGAGACGCAAAGAAGGCCAACCGACTCCAGAGGTATTACCGAGGCGTGTTTGTGAACCCGAGGACATAGGCTTTGGTTACGGAAATGTGCAGATCTTTGATTTTGGCTACTCATTCCGACCAGTGCGTGGCCAGGCATATCCCGCAGATGTATTCCCATCAGGTACAGCCCGCCCCCCTGAACTTCTCAAAGATGGGGAGGCTACATGTCGGCCATTTAAAGCTGATAGTTGGTACCTTGGGCAATTGGTAAGCGTACGCATCACTAGAATGATTATGCTGTCTGTCAAATGCCTAGATATACTTTATCTTGACCCATGGTGTACGATTGATGCCAGCGCCACGCTGGTATTCACCAGAAGATTTGCTTTCTGAATATAACCACCGCCTGGCTCGGGTGCGACGAGGAAAAAATGAATACATAAATGAGCTCCTTGCGGCAATTAGACGACATTTTGTGCCATACATCCTGGCACTTCTTGAGACAGATCCACGAAGGACTCTCCATACGCCACCTCACTCGAGAAAAGCATTTTATGGAGAACCCTACGCGCTAAACCTTTTCTTTTCAAAGTCTTGAGTTGCGCTTGCCAAGAGCATGATGCTTTCTGGTGGCGTCGAGCCCAAGCTACATCACATCAGTCACCTGCGCAGCGCTGTTGAAATCGATTTGGAGGCTAAACATGCCACTCTGTAAAGCAACAACATCCACTCCAATACCAAAAAGAGCAGAACAGTGAAAGAACAAAATCAGACGGTTTTTAAGAATAAATAAACGTGAGTGGAATTGTTGTTTAAAAAGATCTGTATCCCGAAATCATCACAGATTTTCTCCAAACTTTAGCACCGACGCCATGCTCTCACATCGTCGGGGAAACGTAGCACATCATCGGAAATGATGAGATGCCCCGAATTCGCCATATCGTTTACTCAGCGAAGTCTAAATGTTGAATTCAAACCAGCTGGAGAGAGATTCCTCAATCAGGCGAAGCAGGTCAATGGCGGCTTCGCTTTTTCTCTTTCCCTTTGACATCACTCTTCCGCTTGCCTTCTGCTGGCTCCGCTGCCGTAATGGGATCATATGTGCGGTAGTTTTTATTCGAATGATTCGCAACGTATCCCTTTATAACTTCTCCATTTGATCTTTTGATCATGACCTCTTCCCAGGATGCCCTTTTAATTTTGAAGGTGCTGTTCCTATCGTTCCGCCCTCTGACCTTGACCTCAGTCGAGTTTTCTGTATGTCTCTGGACATGAACGTAAATATAGTCGGCGCCTTGAACAGTTCTTATATTCGACTCTTGAACTGTGCCAACTGACAGTTGCCGAGGGTTTTCATTGCCGCTATCAGAATCGATCTTCGAAGCTTCCATAGCTGGGCGTGTTGTAGTCTCATATGAACCAGTGCTAGGGCCGGCGACCGCTGCCTCCTGGTTGTAGTAGTAGTCTCTCACGCTATCCGTGGCCCATGGAGACACCGCAACCCCTTCAGGAAATGGCGCGGATTGATTGTAGTTTATGCCCATACCTGCCGTTCCAGTCACATTTGCCAGTCTGCGAACTGGGGCCAAGACATCATGGTCCGTAGTGCTGAGAACTGTACTGGTCTCGTGTGATGAAATGGCAGGACTGGATTGGAGAAGCCCCTCTGTGGTGCTGACTTCTGTCTCAGACCGTTGTGATTGCAGGACAAGATGAGGCGCAACGGCAGGTGGGATACCGGAGCTGGAGCTACCAATTTGCTGACTTGGTCGAAAGGGCAAGTGCATATCCTGGCCACTAGTCTGGACGTTGGAAAGGGGATCTGTCCAAGATGGATTTGAATCAACAGCAGGACCAACTGATGCAAGCCCCCTGTAGTGCTGACTTCTGTCCCTGACCGTTGTGATCGAAGGACAAGATGAGGTGCAACCGCAGGTGGCACACCAGAGCCGGAACTGCCAACTTGCTCACCTGGCTGATAAAGCAAGCCATCATCCTCCTGAAGCCTGGCCCAAGCACTCAAAGTGGCATTGTTGGGCTCCCTGTTTGCTCTCATAAAGTTGAAAGCTTCCAAGAATTCTTCCTGGTAATCTATGAAGTCCCTGTAATATGTTCTCCTGCCTTGGGATCGGTCTGGGGGATAGAATGGCCGTAAAACGACTCCGGGTGCAGACGAGGAATTGTTCCAGTGGCATGACCACATGCGAAAGTTGGTTCTGTAGTAGGTGATACCCCATACTGCGGTTGCTTGATGGCTTCTGCCATCAGTCTGCAAATAATCTTTGCTCTTGTCAATCAACTGCTGCTCGAATTTAACAATGTCTCCAAGGGGGAGCATCGCCTTTTTTCCCCTCGAGAAACGTGTGAGGCCGATGTCTATCACGACTCGCTATATACTCGAAGAGACAAAAGTCCATCCGAGTCTGATTATTAAACCGAGCAGGGGGTACCTCAGGCGCAAGGGTCCAGTCGAATTGGTCATTGATAAGGTGATTGGCGAAGAGCTTTGATGTGAATGCACTCGCTGCGTACTCCCCCAATGATTTTGCTTCCTTATGGAAACGCCTCTTTGAGGCGTTGATATCGGTAAAGCGACGCATAATTTGATTCCGATGTCACAGGATAAGACTGGGTTCGAGTGTTGAGTAGTTGAATAGACAACATAGCAAGTTGAAGCCCTACAATCGCCTAAGTAGCTTCGTATATATTACTTTCTGGATCTT
>AFRD01000018.1:0-160524 GCA_000222875.2 Periglandula ipomoeae IasaF13 | reverse complement strand
AGGCACGCAATATCTCTGCTTGCCAAGCAGCATGAAAAAAGTTAGGCGCGCGACAGAACTAGCGCCAATGGCACCTTGTACGAACGTTTTCAGCAAGACAATGGGGCTGCCATGCGCGCATCGGATGGCAGAGATAGTGAAGTCAGGTTCTCCTATACAACTAGAGGAAATTCATCCATTTTGGCGAATGGACGCATCCTCCATTCCATTTGAGTATTTAGAATTTAAAGCTTGCCAACTTTTCATCCAACATGCTGACGTCGTCTAGGTCAATCTTGGAGCCACGCCTCCCAGTTCCTCAGAAAAAAAAAAGGATTTCTAGCTTCACGGCCTCCCAAGGCAAGGTTGAGAAACGAAGCCCTTCGTTGTTTGAGATTGCCGAAAGAAGCCAGGAAATTGGGCTCTCACAGGTGCTGAAAAAGAAGCCTCCCACGTGTTCCAACTGCCACATTGAAGGTCACAGTAGAACCCAGTGCCGGAAGAATGTTTCTTAGCTGTCGAGACTAACAGATTACTTGCAATTTTTTTTCCTTTTCCCTAATTACAACTTTTAGTCTGTACGTTTGTAATTGTAATGGAAAAGAAATGTTAATCTTTGGTGCGGTGCTGAACACTCTTTGGACAGAAAAATCCTGTGGCGCAGCCGTGGTGGATGCTTAGGTAAGGTGGTGCGCACAGTAAAAGTGGTGGTGTCCTTAACAAGTCCCGAAGAGCATCCCACCATGATTCAGCCTCGCACACGGGGCGATTGGTCGGCAGCAACGTGCACTGTGAGCGCATTGCACCACACAGCATCTGCACCATTGTCGGGCAATTCTTTCTGCAAACAATGTTACTCAATTTGAGCACGATATGAAATCTCAATGCGATGTTTCTTCATTGCCGTGTTTCTGACGATTCGGTTAACTCTCCCACCTCAGTATGATGTGCTCTAGTAAAGTCACTATAAGCTGCCACAAACGATGTTAGCCCGATAATTGTGTCCACGTTTGCAAGCTAACTCGCAGGTACGCAGGTAACACTATCGGCTCTCAGACGACCTAATATCAGGCTATGCTGCCCCTCCCTGCCAGGTGGTTGGTGACCATCGTTCTTCTCTTCCGATCTCACACCATGGAGCTGTCGTACAACCGCAACCATTGCTTCTCTGCTCATCGTGATGTAGCACTACCATGGCTGAGTCAAAAACCAAGTCGGCAACGAAAGTGCCGATCAACAAGAATGTCAAAGACTCCAAGCTTTGGTCTCTTGTGTGTCTCGCCCGAGAAGTCAGTGGAGATGCAGAAGAAATCCAGGACTACACTCATCTTATTGCTCGGAAAAATGCTCTTGAAGACGAAGTCAGTGTGAAGTCAAAAGAAATAACGCGACTGAAGCAAGAAGTGGAGCGGCACTAAGAAAGTGCGTCTGCGGAAAAGTCATGACGCTTTTATCTAGTAATCGGTCAGCATTGCAAGTGGTGGCCAGACCCCGACAGCAGTCAGGACAGCACACTGTGCAAAAGATCTACCGTTATGCCGGACTGCTCCGGTCAAGGGGCAATGTGGTCAAGATGATGTGGGTTCCGGCTGGAAGTACAAACGTGCGAGGACTCATCGAAGCGAAAGTCGAAGCTCGGAAGGCAACGGAGAACGGCGGCGGGCCAGCGAGGCAACCCTACCTGAGTAGAGCTACGACCCTCAGGTTGATGATGGCCCAGCTACCAAGAGAGAAGAGCATACCCAAGGGGATCGGGAGCTTCTCAAAGCGTTTTGACGAAGCACTACCAGAACCACACACGCGTATCCTGTACGATGGACTGAAGCGAAAAGAAGCAGACGTGCTTGCACAGCTGCGCACAGGGAAAGCAAGACTCAACAACTACCTGCAGAGGATAGGTGCGGCGGAATTTAGAGTGTGTAATTGTGGACAGGCCCCGGAGACCATCGAGCATTTCTTGTTCCGGTGCAAAAGGTGGAAGGCACAACGCGAATTACTGTTCAAGGTGTCGAGAACCAAGATAGGAAACCTGTCTTTCTTCATTGGGGGCAAGGGAGCGTCCGACGGAGAGAAGTGGGCACCCGACATGAAGGCTGTACGAGCTGCAATCAAATTCACAATGGAGACGAAAAGATTTGAGATGGATTAACAAGCGACCAGAGCAGTAATTACTGGAGCTGGAATATCAGAGGCCTCTGTATTGGCGGAGCGTGCTTCAGTTGCTGAGAATAGGATGCTGAACACTTGGAGAAATTGAGCTTCAAGCAGATCTGCCAATGGTCAATTCGAGGCTGAGCATATTGGAAGCTGGTTGCATCGTGGGGCTTTAGGAGCTGTAGTCACAAGTGTAGAAATATCAGAGTCTACTGTAATGGCCCTATAGGGGGAACCCTCCAGGCGAAATAAAATTACGTTACGTTACGTTAGTGAGACGGGTTCGAGATGTCCGGGCAAGTTCGATCCTGCGGGATCCAGGTATGTAGCGTGCTGAGCCCCTTCCTTAGGTGCAGCGTTCGATACTGCCTTTAGTGGCGAAGAGGGTGTGAGAGAGGCGCGGCAGGCTCTCGGTGGCGCGCCAATAGGGCGGATTTCAATGGCGGAACTGTTGCGGAGGAGAGCTGCGCGTGCCTCTCTAGCTAGATTGACTGGAGTATGAGGTCCCAGATCAAATTGAATGGTGCTGGCCGATGCATCGCCTATTATTCTGGCACGAGAGTGGTGTGATGGGACGACGGCCGCGGTAGTTCCACGATGGGGTTGGCTCTGTGTGCTCTGTCCGCTTCACCACAGGCGCAGACTTCGGCGTCCCAACGACGGCCAACGGGCCGCAGTACGGTAGCGAAAGAGGAAATGGACAGACTAAGGTATTTGCCCATGGTTCTCTCCGTTCATATACGACCGTTTCAGCTATTAATTTTGCTAACAGGGTCCTCCATTCTCCATTCAGCTTCTCGGCGGCGAGAACGAGCAAACCGGCAGCGCGTCCCGAGACTACGAGAGGCTCCTGTCGCTCTTGCCCGCGTCGTACCGTATGGAGTCGGGTGACTTGGCCGCCGCTAGTCAGAATGTCACAGCCTGCCTCGAGCGGGAGCTCGACTTGCATCGGCTGTCCAGCATTCACGGCTGGCTCTGGGTCGCCGGTCTGCCCATGCCGGCTCGACCTCTGCACCACCAGCTCCTGCTCGGCCGGGAGATCTTGGTCACAGAGCGCATGGACATGCATCTCGTCTGGACGACCGGCCGAGTGTTCCTCAAGCCGATCCCGCGCTTCCTTTGGAGCCGGCGTTTTTGGTTGAACATCTCTGTTGCACACAAAATTGCGACTGCTCTCATGGCAATGATGGCGTCCAACACGGCACGGCAGAGACATGCCTGCGGCCTAGGGCTTCGGAAGCGAGCGCTCGGCTTCCTGTTCTCCTACGCCGCACTCATATCACACGAGAGCGACTTCTGCATCGCCCAAGAAAAGCAGTTGCTGCCGCAGGAAGCACGCTGGCCCGCGTGGAGGGTGTTCGTCGAGCAGCTGGATACGGAGCACATCTATCGAAATATTGATCCGCGCTTCCACCACGGCGAGTTGCGGTTGAGTCGCCTGAACAAGATATACGCCTTCTTGAAGACTCCCTTCCGCGGCTACATGCTCGTTGGAACCAGTAGGGCGTCTTCTTCCACGATCACTTTGCTTGGCTGGCTAGCACAACAGTCTACATCGCCATTGTCTTGACGGCAATGCAAACCGGGCTCGCCACCAGAACCCTCGCCGGTAACGACACGTTTCAGTCTGCGTCATATGGCTTCGTTGTCTTTGCTACTCTGGGCACTCTCATTGTCGCCTCGCTTATTATCCTTGCATTCAGCTGCATCTTTGTATGTAACTGGATTAGGGCCGTTAACGTCTATAAGAGGCGTCTTAGCACTCAATTGTTGTTATCATAGCCGCGAAAACCGACAACGGTTCCAGATCGGCGTTCGGGCCGTTCCGTCCCTAGCGCCATTTCATCCAAGCCGATTCTCGTTTTTTATTGTGTGTCGCGTTGTTCCAGTTCCCCATAGCATCGCTAGGGATTGCTATGGCAGATCGCGTTTGGGAAATATTACCAGGGAAATCGCTCCAGGAATCATTATGTTTTTGAGGGTCTGAGCGACGCGCACATCTGTGATGCGACACGGCTCCGCTAGCTGAATCCAGCTCTTTCCTCACGTCCCTGCGCAATGCTTTGATCTTCTTTTTTCTTTCTCTTCTTTGCTGTGGATCTGATGAGGCGCATTTGTGGGCTAAACATCTCTTTGCGTGACTGAAAAGTGTGCCGCAAAATTGACAGCATTCGTGAAGTTCTATGTCTACACTTTTTTGTTAGTGATTGTCTTAGGGTTATATGGAGTTCGTCCCGTACATAAGGCATAATGTCGCTCGAGACCCTGCCTTCTCGAGAAGGTTTGTTTCTCCTCGCGGCAGTCTTCAAGGGGACACTTGAGGTCGAGTATCCTCGCTCTTCTATTGTCATCAACAGGCGCTGACGATTCTTTAACAACCCCCTTTACCGGTTGTACGAACTCGACTGACTCTTTCTCAATACCAACTGTGCCGTGGCGCTGTAAACGACAATTTTCGTCTGAGATCCTTCAAGCGTGTAACGGTCCAAGCTGAGTTTATTAGCAACTAGCTAGGCGATTGCTTCGAGTAACTCAAGGCTAAAAAGGGAAGAAATGTGGGGTGATTGTAGCCGTTGCTGAGCCCAAACACAGCCACAATAGGCCTAGACTTCTCCCTATGACTGTAGCAAACTCCTTCCCTCCTAGCAATATATTTAAAACCCACCCACTTCGCCTCTTATATTACCAACAATCCGTGCTTTCTTCGATTTATTACAAGGTTAAGAAAACGAGACCGCCTACATCACTCTTCAACCATGCCTAACAAAAGGGCTGACTGCCTCGAGCACACGCGAGAGATGCAGAAACAAATAACTGCAACGGAGGGCTTCGAGGAGATTAAGAACGCGCTCGACAACGACGAGAGCGCGACCGTGATCGCGAGAAAGGACCCGATTGGGACTCTGACCGCGAGGGTGTCCACGCCTACGTCGAAGAACGCGGACTTGGAGTCGTGGGTCAAGCAGCTCGAGAACAAGATTGCGGGTCTGATCCCGTGCAGGTCGAACGAGAAGACCCCGGTCAGGGTTATGAAATTGGACACTGACGCGGGCAGGCCCGGGTCCGTCAGCGAATACAGCAGCACGTACGAGCGCCAGTTCGCGAACCCCTTCTCGACCCCCACCAGAGACGACAGCCCTAGGACGGTCGTAATCAAGAGCACATCCGCGACCGCCGCCATGGGCTACGACAGGACCGCGTCCGTATGGAGGACCGCGTTGGCGTCGATGCTCGTCGCCGCGACCAGCTACTACAATGGAAGACGAACTACACCGGGGTCATGATCGACAAAGTGAAGTTGAAGAACTGCACCAACATCGTGCCCGTGTTGTACGAGATAGTCATGCACAAGGACCTGCCGGGGGTCAAGGACGGGGTCACGGAGTACTTGTCGGAGACCGTGTCAGGGTGGGTTAAAGGCGACGTCCCGTTGTCAACCGCGGAGGACTGGCACTACATGAGCTCGAATCAGTACGGGAAGGGCATTTTGAACGTGCTCAACAGCCTGATCATGATCGCGAAGCAGGTCCCGGAGGCGGTGATACACCCGATCTCGCAGGTGGTCTCAATTTTAGTCCCGCCCATGGTCAGGGAGATCGACGGGGTCGTGAAGTTCACCATGTACAGCAATATCCCCGTCAACCCGATCCCGAACCGGTGGGGAAAGTGGTGCCTGTTGCTGAAGGATGCCGCGTTGAAGAAGCACATCATCTACAGGTTGTCGGTTATGACGGAGTGCGCGGTCATGAGCAAGATGACAGCGAGATGAGGCAGTCGGACCTGGTAGACCAAAATAATCTGATGATGTTTATGGAAGTAGGATCATGAACATGGCGAGGATCCTCGCGATCGTACCGACATACACCTGCCTCGATATCACCGCGATCTTGGGCGTTTGCCCGACATGGACAAGCACAACTACATGCAGAAGTGTACTGCATCAGGAATAGGCTCAGGATCGTCAACGAGATATTGCACAACACCAGGAACGTTGTGGCGGACACGACGTAGTATACGTACAGGACCCGAACACAACCAAAACCCGAATTGGCCGTCCACGCGTAGATGAGGATGTGGTCAATGACGTACAACCACGCGACAATGTGCGACGACATCTGCGACAAGATCAAGGTGAATAAGTGCTCGGACTGGCTCGTAAAGATCGACTGGGACGCATACTGGTGCGAGGAGATGCCGATGAACGAGAACACGGACTACATCACGGAGATCTACAGGGACGTCATCACGGTTACGGACATGAACTCCGACTCGATGAGCCTCATCAAGGGCATCAACGTGATCGCGGTCTGCTACGTGCTCAAGTACACCAACGAGAAGTAGGACATGAGCGCGAGCGAGTACATGGTCGTGTTGGTGACCATGATCTTGAACGCGCTCTCAAACGTGAAGACGAAGATGTGGACGTACGATGACAGGGGCGTGAAGGTGGACATCGCTATGACGGCGCACATGATGATCGTCGCAGCCAACAGCATCAAGTTTCAGACGAACTCGCACCCGAACACAACGCCGAACAAAAACACGTACGACATCGGGACCAGGATACACGAGACGAACACCACCAACGAGATCACGACCGCGTTCGCAGCCTCGCTAGACCGCCTACTTGTCTTCTCACGGCGGTGTGACCGTAAGAGTGACCTGGTCTCCAACAAACATGGGGCAAATGAAGGCGACTGCGGAATAAAGCGATGGCCAAAACCCTTGGAGTCCATAGCAGGCTGACGGCGACTAGGAATTGTGCAAGAATCTCCAGAATGTAGAGGCAGAGGAATTTCGACTCAGTCAAAGCACATGTCAATACAGAAAACATGAAGGCTCCAAAGCAGCACGAAGGCGGGTTTTTCGACTATAGTCCCTTCAAGTTAGCCCCTGTCCACAGAGCACCTGAGCCCGGGGAAGCTGGCCCCCTGGGAATCTCGAAGGATCCCAGATTGTAGAACATATCTCTTGATGCCGATAAAGGCTACACTTTCGTATCGGGAGGCATTATCATCCACTAAAATTTACAGCGCTAGAGGTACTTAGCTATACTAGTAAATTATATAGCGCTAAAAGTATATAAAGATCAGTAGTTACCTCATTACCCCTGTATTTACACTTTGAATCGCTGTGGCAAATGTACTCGCCCGCTTGCAAGGGCCTGTGGACCACCGATACCCAAATATAGCCTGATCGGCATCAAAAAGATGAACTGGTCGCTCGGGATATTGTGGAATCACTGAGCGCCATACGCAGTGGCGGCAAGAGGCAGCGCTTGTTCCTGCGACTCCACTACTCTTGCCAATAAAGTGGGGCGTGGCACGAGTAGCCTTCTGTCCAGGCCATCTAGGGATATTCCCTCCAGGCGAAATAAATTCCGTATCCGTATTAGGTGCTCTAGGTATGCCCAAAAAGACAGGGGCACCAACTTTTGGACGATTTGGCATTGGCGCAGGAGGACTGAATCCACTGAGTCCTATAAGACTCAATGCGCGCGCAAAACAGATAGATGAGCAGAAGCCAAGAATTTAAGGTAAGAGTGTGCTTCTTCTCTTCACATGAGCAACTGTTCGATCAGGTAATTTTTGGTGTCATTATGTAAATGTGCGGAGTATATAGAATACTCTTCTTCGCGAGCCCGGTCGCGAAATCGGAGGTCAAGTGGCTTAGATGTGGCTGAATGTAGGATAGTGCGTCCAGATAGAGATGTGGTTGCGTCCGAATAAAGACTATCATAGATATTTACCTGATCCGTTAAAGTTCCCCGGTGTAAGCAGTCGTTCCAGTACACGAATCAGTAAATTACAAAAGACAAAAAAGCTCTGTCACTCGCCATGAACTTGTGGCAAAGCATATAATTGGCTTTCCCTATATGCAAATTATACCCGCCGCCTTTCGGACGCTGTTCCTTACGTCCCTCGAATACCGAGTGAAACAGATCATGTCCACAATGGCGAGAGCACGAAAGACGCTGCGCCAGCGGAGCCACGCCAGTGTGGCTCCCAATTGTCCCCTGGTCGCTCCGCAGGCTCACGTAGTTCTTGGAAAATGTCTGCGCAGCTGGCGAGAGTAGCACGGTCCGAGGTTTAGTCTGCCATATTCTGCAGTACTCTTGAAAGACGTTCTGAGAATGGACCAGGAGGAGATTCCGCCTGGGCATAGCTCGCGAACAGGACCCCGTAACGGGCCCATTCACGCTCTCCAGCTAAAAATGAGATGCTCGAATTTTCGTCCTCGGAAAACCCACCCAAGTGGCAGTCTAGAATGACCAAAACGTCGGAGTAAAGATTCGGGATGCTTAGTGCAGAAGCTAGCCAATGCGATTGACACTCCAAGGTCTGATGTCTAGTAATAGTGGTTTATTCAGTCTCGAGACCAACGGAAGTTGAAGATGAAGGGACGTACGGTTGTTAGTGAGATACTGCCTGAAGTTTCATCAAACCGTCCCTCCCTGGGATGCTTTGTGCGGCGCCGATGTAGTATAGAATTTGTAAGTCCTCGTCGTTAATTGATGCAAAATCCTGCCAAGGAAAATCATTCCCGACCGAGGAATGTATTGACGTAAGACAATGGCATTCGACTTCATACAGATAAATTCTCCTCAAGACGTCACACAGCCTCTGAACCTAAAGACAAAACCATAAGTAAAAGCCTATCGTGACTTACCAGAAACAAGGGAATTACGAACATACCAGGTAATCTACTCCGTCAACCTTCCAATACACAATAGTGACATGTGCCCTGCGGTAATTCCCTCTTACTGGATGTTGGATTAAAGACCTTGAATTTCTTGTGTTGGGAGCTAGCTGCTCAGCATCTGCTGGGGGCCGTCGAACGATGCGTCTTTGTAGCTCGAATTGGAACCTCTCGCGGGCATGGCTGAGTCCCTCGCCGTAAATCAAGGGCATATAGACTCCAAAAAGACCCATTAAGCAGTAGACTTTGTCTTCCTCTAGCTTGGTCTGGCGAGCATTCGCCCACGACATTCTCTTAGCAACTGTAAATTCCGAGAGATTGCTTCCGAGCAGCCCCCTAGCGGGGATCTTCGTAATCTCCCACAACATCTGAAGCAGACCGTTCTTATCTCCGAAAAGCGCTCTATCCGATGAAAAGAATTGTACCGAATTTGGGGGAATGAGTTCCTGCAGGGTCCAGCCCCTCGTGAACCACCGGCTTGCACGGAAAGAATTTGCCACAGCCTCGACTGCGCGAGCCGTCTTATCGTCTTCGTAAAAGAATTAAACGTCAGCAAGATATACATAGCATTTCGTGGCATCCTGGTACCATCGAAACATCGAATTGATTGCCGTTGACAGCTCATTGTTGTCTGACTTCTTGATACAACAGGTATCAATCCAAAAGTAATGCAAGCCGTCAAGACGGGTTCGCTCTGCGCAGAACTGAATTTTACGATAGCCGGTCTTGTATTTCATCGTCTCTTTGCCGATATCCTCGAACGTCACCTCGTTCTCATCATCTTCCCAAGTATGAGATAGTATGGCATATGGATATTGTTGCGTATCGATCAGATCTCTCGTCAGGGAAAGATCCCCGTTCGGCGATAGTTGCAAAAGACGCATCCCAGCGAAATGGAAATGGCGAATCTGGTGCAACTTGCCCTGAGCTCGTACCTATTGTGTCAAGGTATTCGGCAACAGGGCGGTCGGGAAGATGCTAGTGTCAATATGGTCATCCAAGTTGGGCACGGTGATGTGGACAAGAAGTAATTGCCACGTGGCTGAGCAGTCAATCATATATAATTAATTGCTGCACTCAATTTCGGTCACGAGCGTGGCAGTGTTATATCTGAGTCAATTCTGCAGCTCAGCCGCACCGCCTTGTTTATGTAGCCCTGTTTGCGGTCAGACACCCATCGTAAAACCGCCTCTTCTAAATGCTACAGATGTACTGCTCTGACCATCGCGATTCAGAAGCCAAAAGCCAAAGGCCCAGGGCTACCTGTCGCTTGCATTCTGCATTGGGATTTTTGCGATGTTCCCAAGCCCATCGCGTATTGCGCTACTTGAGCCGCGGAGATTCGGACATACCCTATGACAATGTGGCTAACAAACCGACAGACCCAGACCACCTTCCTTTGTCATCATACTTTCTTGGCATGCAACTGTTAAGAAAGTGCACCTAATTACACCAATTTGCTTGACATCACTTGTAAACTTCACTTTCTGCGCGTTGCGCAGCTGCGGCGGCGGCGATGCTAATGGCCACCTCCAGCCCGCCATCTGAGCCGGATCCCTTTGATATCGGCGTCTACACACCCAAGAATTTAGCTCGAGGCGCCCGCGCAGCCCACCTGCCTCTGCGCCGTCCTACAGCAGCATCGCCACCAACGCCGCCACCGTCTCTGCTGCTCGATCATCTACACCGTCTACTATTTACCCACAGACGCAACCTACAGCCACGCATCGCCAAGGGCAACCAGTACCCGCCCCACCCCGGGAAGACCTCCGAGTCTTACTCCGTCTCGAGGCCGATGCGCCGGCGAGGAACCACATCGGTTATGCTATCCGTGCCGACGTTGCCAGCAAGACCGGTCTCGAACTCCATCAGATCCCGCAAGTCGTCCAAGTGAATACAGGATGGGCCATTCGTGCCGTAGACAAAACTACTGGTGATCTCCTTGTGGAGCGCCAGGCCGAGTGAGCGGATGATCTCAGCCCAACTGCCGTGGAAACCAGTCAGAAATGGTATACATACGCCGTGAATAACTACCCTCGGAGACTTAATGATCTCTACGGGAGCGAATTAAACTATAAAACTGCCGTCCGTAACGAAATAGACCACCAGACAGGGCTCGCGCCAGTCAGCATTCGAGTCCCTCGCCGCGATAATGAACAGTTTCCCTACAAGACACTCATCATCTCCTTCCTGGAACCAACGAAAAGACCTTGGAGCCTATTCGGCACCAGCCAACCAGCCAGGCTCAGCGAGAACAACAACGCTCCCAAGCAGTGCGGGAATTGCTCGAATTTCCATACACGACATGTATGTAATAGACAAGCACGATGCAAACGCTGTGGAAAGACTGGCCATACCAGCGATGACTCTAGTGCCGCTGAGCAATGTGCCAACTGCCTCGGACCACAAACCGCAGACCTCGCGATCTGCTCGGCGCAGCCAAAGAAGGTACATGGCTTATACCATTGCCTCTCAAGAGAACAACGATCAGTGATCAGACAGATGGGGTCTCAGCTCTTCCAACAGAACCAAGCGGCAGATCTGCGACAGCAATCGCAGACGGCGCCCAATGAACAAGCGACGACTGAAGCTGCAACGCCTTTAACAGAACGGCGCTCCAATGGCAGTTATGGAATCGCCACAAGAACATGTCAACCCTCAGGAGCTGACCAACCCCTTGGCTTGCACCTTGCCAATTTTGCCGGCTTCCTCTCCGCTGCGCTCCAGGGCCTTGGGGCTGGGACCGGAGACGGCGCCGAGACGACCACTGCCGACATCTCCCAAACGACTCCGCGCGAACACCAATCCGTGCTCTCCATGAGTAGACGGCCAAGGACATACAACAACGACAAGAAAACGCTGAAAGTCTTCCAAGCGAACATAGGCAAGATTCCACCAGCTCATGACTGTGCTCTGGCACTTGCCGACTCCGAGAAATATGACGTTGTCCTCCTTCAGGAACCCTGGACCAAAACAAAGAACTCCCGCTGCCTCACCAAGACTCACCCAGCCTACGAGACGTACTCACCCGTAGACAGCCGGGATGGCAATGGTACGCGGCCGAGGGTCATGACATACATTCGTAAAAACTCATGTATCCTGGTGGACCAGAAACGGCCGGCACTCACCCGCGACATTCTGTGGCTCACAGTCAACGGAACTACGATCGTGAACTTCTACCGTCAACCACAGCATGACGCCGCTCTAAACCTCTTGCTGCGGTGGTCCGCCCCGGAGAGGTGCTTGGTAGCTGGAGACTTCAACGCCAAACATTACTCCTGGCAGACAGGAAGATTGGTGGACCGCGGAGAAGATATTGCCGCCTGGGCAGCTAAGAATGGTCTGAGTCTCTTGAACACTGCGGACGTGCCTACGAACCCACATGACAACACAATCGACCTGGCTTTTTCCAACATTGCTCTGGCAGTCGCGGTCGTAGAAGACCATCTTGCTACTAGCTCTGATCATTTCACGCTCAGCCTCACGCTTCCACATATTGCCCTGGCCTCCCCGCCGGTGCCGGGCAAAGTGCGTGTCACGTCTGAAGAGGAAATGCAACGCTTCAGGGAACTCGTTATCGCAGGTGCTTGCCGAATACCACTTGACACTGCAACGGCCTCGCAACTGGACACACTGGCCGCAACGCTTGTTGATATTCTCCAGTTGGCTGCCAAAGCCGCTGGCCGTCCGGTACGGAAGGGGACACGAAGTGCGCCTTGGTGGACGGACGAGTGCGCCGAAGCTGCCGCGGAGTACCGCTCCCTCAGAAGGGTCTTCCCTCTAGGATTCAACCACGACGTTCAACTAGCAAGAAAAGAATTCCAACGCGTGATTCGCCGTGCCAAGCGGCAGTATTGGCGCAACCTCATTGACGGCTTCTCAGATAGCGCATCAGTCTTCAAAGCGGTTCGGTGGCTCAGGTCACCGGGCGCCTTCCAGCCCCCCACCGTTGCAAGTTGGCGATCTGGTTTACGAAACCCAAATGGACAAAGCGAACGCCCTGAGACGCAGTACCTTGGAACGCCGCACCGCAGCGGACGATATCGCAGACCCATGGGTTCCAGTCAGTCCAGCCCGGAGGATACCTTTCGCCCAGGAAATCACTCTTGAGGAAGCGGAGGAGGCTACAACGAGAACAGGCAACACTTCACCCGGAGCTGCCAACATCACGGTCAAGATGCTACGGGCAGTGTGGGACATCATTGGGGAACACGTCCGACGTCTCTATGAGGGGTGCCTACTAGTCGGCCATCACCTCCAAGCATTTCGCGAAGCAGAAGTGGTCATGATCCCCAAACCGGGAAGAAGGAATCTATCCACGCTCAGATCATGGCGTCCTATCTCTCTGCTCTCCTGTCTTGGCAAAGGCCTTGAGCGACAGATTGCTCGCCGCCTGCCGTGGTCATCGATCCACTACGCAGTCCTTCATCCCCAGCAAGCGGGCGCGCTTCCGAAACGGTCGGCCGTCGACCTGGTCGCTGCTCTGATCCACGATATTGAAGAAGCCTTTGCACGCAAACAAGTAGTCACACTGGTGACCGCAGACATTCAGGGAGCGTTTGACTCGACCCTATGCAACCGGCTTGTACTAAGACTCCGCGAGCAAGGCTGGCCGGATAACGTTGCACGCTGGGCGGGCTCATTTATGAGTGGCCGCTCAGCAAGAGTTAGATACCAAGACGTAACGACGCCGACGGCACCTTTGCAGTGTGGCCTCCCACAGGGGTCACCAGTGTCTCCAATTCTGTTTCTACTATATACCGAACCGATCTACCGGCTGGGCAACCCTGAAGGACGGTTCGGCTACGCAGACGATACCGCCATCCTTTGCGTTGGGCAGTGTTTAGACGAAACAGCAAGAAAGGCATCGGGATATATCCAAGAACTCGTCAACTGGGGTGCCGCCAACGGCATATCATTCGATCCTGACAAGACAGAGGCCATGCACTTCTCACTGAGGACGCGGGACACCATGCCGCCTATCCGTCACGGCGATGTAATTAAGCACCCAGAAGGGGCCATGCGCTGGCTGGGGCTTTGGCTTGACCGGAAATTGACATTCAAAACCCATGTCGAGAAGTGGACAGCGAAGGCCCAGGCAGTCGCACACCACCTCCGAGGCTTGGGAAACACGCGTCGTGGCCCTCTACCCAGTGCTATGCAGAGGGCTGTTGGGGCCTGCGTCTCTGTGTCTTGCCAATGCCCCCGAGGCCCTCGATGACAGTTCTTTGGCAATCGTCCTTGTATTTTTCTGGTCAGATTCTGTTCAAGACTTTTGTCAAGATCGCCTCTCTCTTCGCGAAGCTCTCGTTGCGTCCAAATGGCACCATGAAGTGACTTGGCTGCGGTTTGTTCACAGCGTGGATTTGAGACCTGTCGGTCGCGATGTATCTCTCCAGGAGTGCTTTCGCCGCTGCTGCTGCCAAGTTCTGCCACCTCTTGTTCTTATGGCAATCCGCGTAGTCGCATACTCCTTTGACTACAATGCTTGGCACTGCTTCCCATATCCCGGCGCCTTCCATCTCGAATGCAATAACACCGCTGGACTCTGCGATTTCGTCTTGGTCTTCACCTGACTTCATCACGGTGTCACCAGATGCAATCGCGCCAATGTGGATGATAGGACTTTGGGCTTCCACAACATTGTCTTGTTCCAATGTGCACCTCGTGACAAGACACTCTCTGTGCTCCAGATACTCTTCATCACGTCCCAGAACATCGCAGGTCGAATCAAGAGCTTCTTCACACACAGTATCCCCCCTTCCGTGGCAGTTGCTGCAGATACATAGTGGCGAGATATGGTGCTTGTGTCGGTATGCAGCATCTCCATCTTGATCGTCACACAGCATGGGACAGTCCTCTACCATCTTTTTCGAGATATTGGGTATTCGTGATCCCTTCAGTCGATGGGCCGCGTTCAGGAATTGCAACCGTTTGAGCAGGATTTCTGGCGGCGCATCAAGCTGGCCGACTCGCTCAAACCTGTTGCCGCCTCTTAGTTTCCCGAGGTCAAATTGGATCACGCCGGCACTTGTATCAGAAGGATGACTGACCACGACATCCCCGATTAAAGCTCACCCATCCAAGCTATCCTGCTTTGAAGTTGAGGATGAACGCTATGGGCCATCAATTTTTGCGGCGCTGGCTACCAACAGTGGTGAAGCAGTTGAAGCGTTCATAACAGACTAGGCGGCGATGCAGCCCTGGACATCTCCGCTCCACGGTTTTTGCAAATAGTATGATCAGAATAGCGATAGTCGACCCTACTTCGGGCAAAGCTTCATTTTCCTCACGACGGCGGGGCGTCCTCTCATACATTGCAGAGAAAGGGGATGAGGCAAGGTCGACAACTTACAGAAATGACAGGCCACTACAAAACCGCTGCAAAACCTACAGTCTCGCTTTCCTTGCCTTCCTCTTCTACTTGGAATGACCAAAGAGGCAATTTTGATGCGCTGTGCCGCCAGACAGGCCATCATATGTGAATCTTTGATAACACATATTTTTCGGCCATTTTACATCCTGGATGGCATGAAAGAATCCGTCGATCATATGCTTGAATTATTTGCCGCAGACAAGGAGCAACAACAACTATTCCGCTATCAGTTTCTCCAATTGCTGCAGGACGAGCACACAGAGCCATTTCAGGAGGCAGTGACTGAGGCAGGATTCGCTACATCCATGGCACTTGACCGGCCAGTATCAGCAGCGCAACTAGAGGGTTTCCGTCGCAGAATTGAAAGTTTTTTTATCTCGTGCTGCTAGGATATGGGTTGTTGAGGCCCATCCGGCGGATGATCTCGTTGAGGTGATAGCCCCGGGGACTGAGAATAAGCCGCCGCCACAGACCTATCAGGAATACGGAACAAGAAGCACAAACAACGTTACCATGGCAAATCACCAGGTAGCAGCTACGCTTTTCCCTCGAATCACCGTCAATGGATAAATTCTGCACGTTGGTCAAGTCGTTTGGTCTAACTCACCGGCGGTCATGATTGCGAAAGACCAAGTACCGAGTCCGACATTTGGCCGGACTGGCACAGTTCGAAAGAACGGACGTCGCAACTCTTTAATCGGACGTCCAGCGACTTAGCAACCTCGCCTCTTGTACGCCTGATAGGCTAGGCGTAGCCCTCTTGAAGCAGATCTGCGTCTATCTCACCACGAAGATAGACAGCAAGGGGGTTCGTTACTGTTGGCTTGAAGCGGTGCGTGGCGAGCGGTCACAGGAGGAGATGCAGACCAAACAGGCGGAGTTAACTCATACAACCAATTTATCCCGGCTGTACTGTATGTACTGTGACGGAAGTGCTGATCCCTTAGATGTGGAAACAAAGAGGAGTGACTTGCAAACCAGTGTAGCTTGGTCAGAGGTCTCGGCATTATTAGGCAAAGGTCAAGACAGCTCGAGCTGGCGCGAGCATTCTAGTCAGCTGTATATCGACTACGACGAATGCTTAATGCACAAGCAAAGAAAGCCAAATATATGTGCTCAAAAGATTAGCCTATGTAGATGTTCATGCACCACGCCAAAAAAATAATCATCCACGACTCTTTAGCTTTGTGTAGTAACGCACCTGAAGAGCCTCTTTTGTACGTCCCGCAAATTTGTCGCTAAACTGCTCGTGTATCTGTGCCCACGACAGCTCGCGCTCTTTCAACGCTATAAGAAGCTCGTCCTCCTCATCCGTGAACCTTGCTCTGGTGACTGGTCTTCGCTTCGCGGCGCCGGCGTGCGGTCTACAGCTTTTGTCAGACTTTTGGCGCAACGTGTGACTGTCTTTCGTGCACCAGCCCCAATCAAACTGTAGCTGAAACATTGCTCTACCATCCACAATAGTACGCTTCAAAACAACATCCTGTAAGGGCCATTCATCGAACTCTGCTTGCACAACTTCAGTATCGTCGGCGGAAAGGGACGACGTACTCGGTGGGGCGAGGCTCCACGGTCGATGTGCGCTTGCTGAGTGTCGAAGACAATCCCGGTTGCTAGGTGGTTTGCGCCAAACAGAAGGCTTACCGAGTTTGCGGCGCTTCCGTGATCCCTGTTGAACTGCTTCATCCTCACCGCTGTCCTGGAAATCACTGTCTTCGTTTTCATCATCTGTTACTGAAGGATGATACTCTGTGTCGCTTTGTATACGTGAGCTGTCGTGTCCACGTGAACTGGCCCTATCTGGGCCCTCGAGTTCTTCTTTCAGGGGCCTACGTCGGTTTCACCGGCGACTGTAGGGCGATCTCGGCCCCGCCTCTAGTTGGCTGTCGATTTCTCCAGATCCATTTGGGTCAAGCGCGGAGCCGTCTGGAGACCGAGATGGAGCCGGAGATGAAGCTGTAGACATGTTCATGCCATTGTCACATGCCATCGGGGACGAAATCATTTGTGTCGACTTCATGTCAGATGAGAGATTTTTGGGTGGCATGCTATCTCGTAGCAATTCTATCGACATTGATGGCGGTGGTGACGCTGATGTGGGAAACGAACGAGACAGGTCGTGCGGGGAGGAAGTTGTAGGCGCCACAGAAGTGACCGGACTTGGACTCTGGCGGACTTCTTGGTGGGATTGCACTGAAGCGGAAGGTGATGCATTGACGTCCTGGCGATACTCACCATGATCAAAAGTTCCATCGTCAAAGCCTGGCAGCGTTGTCAGTACCGATAACCGTCTCGAATTATGGAATTATCACTGCCACGTACCTCTATATTTTGCAGCTGAGGCCTTTTTTGTCTTAGGTGCTGCTAATGTCTTGCCCGGTCGGATGTCACTCGGCTGCTTGTGCTCAAAGTTGTCGGCCCTGCTTGCAGAGTCACTCACAACTGACAGTGCGTCGACGGAACGAGCAATTTCGTCACTACTGTCTTGAGGCAACTCTGATCTCCCCTCGATGTGCTCTGTCGGAATAGAATCAAGGGACGTAAATGATGGCCGCAGCGAAGTGGTTGATGCTGAACACTGCTCGCGGTTGATGTTCGTGTCCTCTGTCGCAGATTTTACCCGGGGAGACAGGGAGTCATATGCGGAACTCGGGGCCACTTTTAGAGAAGCCCAATGGGATAAAGCTCCTTGATTGTCCTCGTTCCTGGTATTTTCATCACAAGTCGATATAACGGTTTGTCGGCTTGTCTGGTGACTGAACCCAGCATCACTTTGACAAGCGTCCGTTGTGGTTGACGAAATCGACTCATGCGTGAGACTCATGTGCAGCTCTTCCTCATCGCTACCCTCTTCCATGTCAGACTCCTCGTCAGATATGGATATAATCTCGTTCGTGTTCAGCGCCTGGCGGTCGGGTGTACGAGGGCTCGACCGTAAGCGCGATGCGCATGGTTTCCCAGCATTATCTAATGATTGAAATCTCTGCTGCTGGGAGGGTGGCGGTTTGCTGCCAGCATATTGGTTCTGAACGTGTGCTGATGGGCTCCAAAACTGCTGGTTATCGAGTAAAATGGGAGCTGTCATGGTGATAGCATATGCGCATGTCTGCCCAAATCAACATCTGAGAAGCCAAGGTCTTTGTTTGGATAAACACAAGAGACTATATCGAGGTTTTTATATTCGAAACTGGGTCTCGAAGACTTTGACATCGCCCTCTTTGTATGACTGCGGCTCACTCGCCAACACCAAAATTTCATCACACCGCGATTAGCGTCCCAGAGCCAAGCCTCGTTGCCTCTTGCCCGTGGTCTGCGAATCGAGAACATACCGAGCCATACCTGCTGAGACACAATTCCGGACTTCCTTCCTGTCCGGGCCGCATCACCGCAGAGTATGCATATGTAGCCATGACTGGGCGCATCGGCCAACCCGAATCTCCACCAAAGTCGTTCTCACGACCAACCAGAGTTGCTGTGACAATGCACACCTGGAATTCGCTGGAATATGTTGGGCCAGACCGCCGACAATCGAGGCCTCCATTTTCAAAAGTTCCTGTCCACTCTATCATGTAGGTGACGTGTCATGCGCCGAGAATTCCGCAACCCGGCTCAGTTTGACCGTCAGGCCGGTAAAGCCTCCATTCTCGAGGAACCCTTCCCTTCGTCATCGCTGATGACGTGTCGTGTCACAGGCCATTTTGTGGCTACATTCAGCTTGCCTCAGATGGGGGAGGACAGACTGATGAAAAGGGATGTGAGGCATTTTTGTCATTGGAGGAGCTCCATGTCGTCGATGGAATCAAAGCACCGCTAGACGAGACCTGAAGGGATTCCTGTTTTGAAGTTAGCATGACGAAGAACAGCCCACGAAACTGACGATTTGTTTACCACCTGCGTTGGACATCCTTCTTGTGGAGCGACTTGCATGCTGATACAAGTAAGTGAAAATAAGCAAGCCCACCGCTCACTGTTGCCGTGAACTTGGCGGCGAACAGATTCAGCGACAACGGAAGGGGCAAGCCGCAGGATTCAAAGACTTTCCGGACGGGGCGGTGAAGTGGAATGAAAGGGCCAAGTCAGCCCACATGTTGAAACACGGACAGGGTAAGAAGCCAGGATACCAAGCCCTTGGGAAAGACAAGTAGTATTATATTGAGGGGATCAAAGTCAAGAATACATTCTTGCGAGGTGGTGGGAAGTCAGGTCTATATATGCTGTCGCGTGCGAAAGGTGGGGCGTCCACGGCGGGCGCACCTTGCCCGTTTGGGGATACCACCATTTCCGGGTGCGGCAGCAGCGTGTTCTGTTTTACTAATTTTAATATTAAAAGTATTTTTTATAATTATTATAGCTTTTTAAAGATAATATATTAATATATTATTATTATTATAGTGACGCGACTAATGTGGGGTGGATACAGACTTTTGGCACACTAGTGTACCTAGGTAGGTAGTTGATGCAACTTTATACAAAGTGTGCACAAACTTGTAGCTTTTAATTCTAATTTTGAAAAACCTCAACTACATTGAAAGAGAAACCACTTGGCACGGTGGGGTCTTCTCGACTTAAAGGTTTCAATGATCTCCTTGGGTGTAATTCCGTGGCGCCCTGCAGACTCATTCATCTAAGCTGTGAATCGCCAGCCCATAACCACCAAACTCACATCCCACCTCAATCATAATCGCATTCACCACCTCCAACAACTCGGCATGGCTCGCAAACTGCCCTGGGAAAACACAGACAACGCACCTCCACCGCGCAGAGTACACGCGCCTAAAAGAGCTCACGAGGTCTCAGAACGCTGATACCATTCGCGAGATAGAAAGACCCGTTGTTGGACGCGCCACGAGCGCAGCAAGGACGAAAAAGGCGGTGGTGGTGAGGAATGGGAAGCAGCGGAGGGAAGGATCGTGGGGGAGCTTGCAGGGGTTGATGGAGAGGGGGGATGAGAGGGGGGTGGGATTGATGAGGGATGTTGTTGGGAGGGGGAATACGAGGACTGGGGCGGGTTGTGTGAGGAGGGAGGGAATGGGAAATGTGAGGTCTTCTGGGTTGGATCGTGGGCGTGTTGAGAGGGAAGGTGAAGGAGGGGGCGAAGATGGTGCGATGAGATTGAGTTCAAGAGGGAAGAGAAGAGCTGCGATGGATGGGGATGCAGACCGGGATAAGGGGACAACTGAAGCTAGTGAGGATGAGAACGAAGCTGATGATGATGATCCGTTTGGTTTGAACAGACGGCGGGTAAAGAGGATTCAGTCGCGGGAGCAGGTGAGGGTCAAGGTGGAAAGTAGGGTCAAGGAGAGGAACACAGATGCGACGCGAACACCTGATACAATACCTTCATTTTTGTAAGATGGATAGGGATGTGGCAGTGAGCAGTCCTTGCAGTTGGTTTAGTAGCGTCAACGATTTATCACGAGAAATGGGAAATAGATATTGTGTTCACACAAACCTGATTTCCAAGTTGGCGTGTAACCAGGACACAAACAAACAACACAATAATACAAGGTTCAAAATCAAACGCCAACTTTTATTCTTATTCAGGCATTATATGACCCCCAATAAATCAAGAGTCCTTCATCGTCAGCTCGTCAAAGTCATCCAGCAACTCATCCATATCTACCTGCGGAGCACCATCGTCCTCGTCATCCTCCGTCTCCGCCACACTCATTTCCTCCTGATCGCGCTTCTTCTCGTTCTTATACAGAGCGAGAGCCGCGCGAAGCTCGTCGTCCTCCTCGACATCGCGCAGGAACTGCTCGTACTCACGATCCATGCGATCCTGGTCGGCCTTCTTGGGCAGCAGCTCGCCTTCGTCCCGGTCCATGCGCTTGAGCTTCCAGTTGCGGCGGCGGTTCTTCCTGCGGCGCGGGTAGTGTTTCTTGACGAGTACGACATCCGGGATGGTGGACGAGTAGACGTTGGACTCCTCGAGTGCTTCGAACTCGGGGTTGTTGAACATGGTGCCTGTGAGTAAGTAGCCCATTGCTGAATCCCCTGGCTGCAGGTAATGACCTAGATGCGTCCTGGTGAAGTACGTCTTGTCGTTGACGCCCAAGTCTGAAGCTCGGACGACGGTAGCTTCCGACAATACCCACTTGCCTCTGCGAGTGTTGGTGGGTTCAATATCCATGATGACAAATTCTACCAGCTCCTTTGCATCTGCAAGCGATCGGAAAGGGGCACGCCAGTATATCGGTGAGCTAATGTCGGCAGTCTGCAGAGTCTGAGGGTCCATCAGGTACACGGCTGTGCCAATCTTGTGACATAGGACCAGGGGTGAGATATTGCCGTGCTGTTTGGCGAGCTTGATGGGCATCGCCACCAAATCATCTCTGCATATAGGCACAATCTCGGCCGAGTATGTAAACTTGTATGATCGTTTGCTCGTGTGCGTATCCATGGAAATCAGCTCCTGCGAATTCTTCACCTTGACAGGCACAACCGAGTTGAGAAAGTCGATAAATTTCTCCGCCTGGTTCTTTTGT
Organism: Periglandula ipomoeae IasaF13; assembly: GCA_000222875.2. Taxonomy (NCBI): domain Eukaryota; kingdom Fungi; phylum Ascomycota; class Sordariomycetes; order Hypocreales; family Clavicipitaceae; genus Periglandula; species Periglandula ipomoeae. Next base: position 138,828 of record AFRD01000018.1, on the reverse strand, counting down.
GAGAAGAAGAAGTCGATACCGTCCTTCGCCTCTTTGATGTTGAGTGTGTCCCTGTGTGCGCTGTGCTTCATGATGAGCTGCTCCAGGAACAGGAATGTTCGCTTGTGCAGAACTTTTTGTCGGACCTGGACACATGCTCGCCACACGTTCGCCGTATACGACTTGGCGCACTCCGGGCACTGCTGGGTAGCCACCACGTATACTACTTCGAAACTCTGTTGCAGCAGTACGCCGTCCTGAACGGCATCCTGAATGGTGAGCTTGACCTTTATTCTGCGCGAATGGGGTTCCGTCCACACGAAGCTGGCATCTACGATGCGCACTTTATGAAGAACTCGTAGTTTATTTAGACACAGGGCGAGCAGTTCGCGCGATTCGGGCGTGGCCACGACCCAGCTGCTTGGGGGAGAAAGCCATCGGTCGCAGTCGCGGCAGAAATTCAGGGTCGCTTCGCGCTGGATGCCTTGGGAGATGTCGACCGTAAGTTTGACGCAGTTGAAGCAGAGAGCGCCGGTGGCTGTGGTTCCGTCGATGGGAGCACCGCAGTTGCAGCAGAGAATCCTGTCTCGGAAACGAATATTAGCCTCTGAACTCATCATGCCCAACATCTGAACCCCAAAATTCAACAACCCACGAGACCATCGCTCAATACTTACGTAGCGGCGGTTTGCTGCTGCGTCGCCACAAGGGGGACAGGAGCATCGTCGAGGTCCATCGACATCTTGACCAGTTGTTTCACTAAGAATGATCAGGATGTGCTGTATTTGGAGAAAGGAGGGAGGTTGAGTGTTATCCCAAGTCCACCACCCAGCAAGAGTCTGGCCGTCGCGGGGGTGCAAATGGCAAAGAAAAATATTTGCCCCGCTGCTTGATAAGCCGTCTGAAGGCTCTTATCGAAGGATCTGGCAGTGGGAGTGGGAGTCATAGTGGCGGCGACGGCGGGGCCTAAAATTCTACCTGAAGCGGGAAGAATCAGTGGGTCAACGCAGATGGTGAAATCATATCAAGTCACTAAAAGTTATCAATCCCCTTTTCTGGAAGCACGACTTTTGGCTGGCACCTGGGAGCAAATCGCCATGTTGTGGTCTTTATATAAGCATGGCACACGATTTCACGATATTATCTTGTCTGTCTTTGATCTCGACGTCGATTTGCAAAATGTACAGCGCTATGCGGAAATCATGAAATAACACCCGAACTCCCCTAGAAAATCTTACTCAACACCCGGCTAACATGATCCGGCTGGTCTTTAGACGCCTCAGCCTTCTTCACCTGCGCAACCTGTCTGAACGAACGCCCCCTATCCTCCCTCTCAGGTTCTTCGTCTACCACATCCGCAGCCTTCCTCTTTTTAGCCTTCGCCTTTGCTTGCATTCTATCCAGCATCTTAGCACTCTCCACGTTCCTGACAAACTCTTTGTTCTCCTTCGTTGCCTTGCTAATTTCAGCCCTCATACGACTGGTCCTCTCTGCATTCTCTGCCGTAATCTGTTCCGTCAAATTAAACCACTTGAATCCTTTCAGGTACACCAAGTTCCAGATATCATCACGGAAGAAAGACCCCTTCTTGCCGCCGATGTTGCGTCCGTTGAGGAACTCGCAGGCCGCCTTGGCTTCTTTCTTTTTGACAAATTCGATCCAGCCTTCTGTGAATAGGACTCTTTTGTTTCCACCTGCCTTTTTCCGCCTTGCTCGCACTGAAGGGTCTTCTGGTGCGAGGAATATCCTGTTCAATTTTCCGTAAGGTGAAAGAAGAGGTCGCAGGGCAGAGGATTTCATCCCCGGGGGAATGCGCGATATGTAGACGACTCCAGATTTCTTGATGGCTGCTTCCGAGGTGACGAGGTTTTTTTTTGCGAGCGGTTGGTTGATGTCGAGGACGCTCGTGTCCAACTTTGGAATTTCTTTCCGACGTTTTGATGTTTCTGCTTTCGAATCTTGAGCGGTTCCGTCTTCTTCTGCGTCTCCATCAACTGACTGTTCGTCCTCGCTGTGCTCTCGGTTGGCGTCGCTCGCGTCACCGTCATCATCGCTGTCAACCTTGCGCCGCTTAGCGCTGCGGCCCCCTTTGGTTATCTCGTCATCGGAGTTGTAGTTGTCGAGCTGGTCATCCTCACTATCGGAGACGTCCAAAAAGTCATTCTTCTTTTCCGGAGCCATTGCGTGATTGTGCGGCGCTGGCGACAAGGCAGGTTGTCGGTATATGCCTTTGAATGGCTTCAGGGATCACTGAAGGGATCACTGAATGTCGACCAAAAAAAAAGTTGCAGGGACGATAAGATAAGAAATTGTGGGGAGCTTGGGGGAGCGGTGGCTGACAGTGACGGCTGCGGAGACTGGAAAACCTCAATGAACAGGCTGCTCAGTCCAAATCTACGAACATGTTGATCTACTAGAGCTGGGTCGCGGGCAATTCAACGTCTATTCCTGTCCTTTTCCCCACGATGACATTTCGGTCCGCGCCTCGTCGCCGAGATGCAAGAGCTCTAGACAGATGTAAAATGTCACGGGCGCAGGCAGAGCGTCGTTTGCCGCCCTGCTTGCCACAGGCTTGCCGCGGCGGAGCATTTGAGGCGAGGGCCGCCTGGCTGGCGCATCGTCACTGGCGCCGAGTTCGGTGCGCGCCAGAACGCGGCTACCAGTCGCTGTAGGCGTGCTGTAGACAGGCGTGAGGATGGAGGGGCAGGAAGGGTAGCTTCTGTGAGTGACGTGGGGCATCAAGAAACGCATCCGCACCGAGGTCACCGGCAAGCTTGCTTTGCCACCTTTATCTATCTGGCATTGATCCCTCTCACCATCTCCTCAGACATTCATATCAAGCCACAAGTCACTTGAGAGACATTCTTCAACTCCTACCGAGACGAATTCATAGCGGCCAGCCAGCCAGCCAGCCACCTAGCTGCCCATCATGTCCGTCGAGACCATCACCACCATCTCGCCCAACACCAACGAACCCATCATCACCCGCAATGGTGCCTCCGCCGCCGACCTCGATCTCTTGCCCAAGGTCGCCACTGAGGCGTTCCAATCCTTTCGCAAAACCTCTCTCAAGAAGCGACAAGAAATCGTGAAGAAATTCCTGAAGGAGCTAGCCAGCCATGAAGCTGAGCTTGCAGAGGAATTGACCGTTCAAATGGGTCGCCCAATCGCTTTCACGGGCAAGGAGATCACCACGGCCATCAAGCGAGCCAAATACCTGCTCAAGATTAGCGATGAGGCTCTCAAAGACACCGATGGCGACACAGAGAAGGGTTTCAAGCGTTTTATTCGAAAAGTCCCCGTCGGACCCGTACTCGTCATCTTCGCATGGAATGCAAGTGCTTGATTGCCCACTTCACTCCAACCATTTATTTCCTAGCCTGGGTGAAGTTGTATTAACTCTTGTCTTAGTACCCCTACCTGATTCTCGTAAACTCTTATCCCGGCAATCCTGGCCGGAAATAGCGTCATTTTGAAGCCTTCCCCCCAGACGCCGACAATCGTGGAACATGTGGCAGAGTACTTCACCAAAGCTGGTCTTCCTGACGGCGTGCTTCAGTACTTCCATTGCGGTTCGCCCAGCGTCATGGAAACCCTCGTCCGAGACTCAAGAATAGCACAGGTTTGCTTCACCGGCTCCGTGGCCGGTGGCCTCGCTGTGCAGAAGGCGGCTTCTGACCGCATCGTCAATGTTGGTCTCGAGCTCGGTGGCAAGTGGTGCCGTCTTCAATTCCGGACAGAGCTGCTGCTCGAGAGAGAGAGTGTATGTGGATGAGAAAATTCACGATGCCTTTGTCGAGGCCGTGCAAAACGTGCTCAAGGGCTACAAGCTGGGTGATCCATTCGACAAGTCAACGCATGTTGGCCCCGTCATTTCCAAGCGTTCCAAAGAAACGATTGAATCACACATCAAAGACGCTCTAGCGAAGGGCGCCAAGGATGCCACTCCAGACAACGAAAGCTTTAGTAACCCACCACCCAAAGGCAATTTTGTGAAACCCACGCTATTGACCGGTGTCGATCACTCCATGACTGTCATGACGGAAGAGACATTTGGCCCTGTTATTCCCGTCATGAAGGTGAAGAGCGACAGCGAGGCCATTAAGCTTATGAACGACAGTGAATTTGGCCTCACCGCCAGTATCTGGACCAAAGACAGAGCCAAGGGATACGACCTGGCAGGGGAGGTGGAGGCAGGCACTGTCTTTGTCAATCGCTGTGACTATCCTAGTCCGGTAAGTCTCCCCGGAAGTAATTCATCGCACCGGTTGGAATCTTCATCGTTGTCGGTCTTACGAGCAGATGCTCTTCCACACATGATTCTTCGATCCGGCTCTGACGCTCGCTCCCTTATCCTTTTTTGCACGTGCTGACCACTTTTTTACATCATGTAGGATCTGGCCTGGACAGGCGTCAAGAACTCGGGTAAGGGTCAGACGTTGGGCAGATTTGGTTTTGAGCAGTTCGTCAAATCCAAGAGCTTCCATGTCAAGGATTATCCGAAATAAGTACATGGCGACGCGACTTGAATAAACATGCAGCGAATATCGGGGTTTGCGGGTACAGACGAGGAACGATAGACATCTGCTATGGACTTGATTACGGAACGCAATCGAGCCTAATGGCGCCCTCGATTGTATGACGGCATCGTGGACGATTTTGTTAAATTACTTGCCGCCAGAAGATTAGCCAGATCGCTCTCCTGGCCGAGGGATACAAGTGGCCCATGCCTAAGGGAGGTTAGTGAGCCGGGATCCGGATCATCCTAGTGCAGCAGCGCATTTTTACGTCAAAATTTGGGGGCTAGACAACAAATCTGGCACCAGGTCTGGAAGGACGGACAAACGAGTTTTTGTTTTGGATATCGCAAACGAACTTGTAAAAAGTAAAGAAGAATAAGAATAGTGTCACTGTTGAACGTGCAGTAGGGCGAGTACCGTTCGTGCGTAATCCAGGCAGAGATTCCCATCAGTGCCCCCATCAGTCCCACGGCTTTCGCCCGGTGAGCATCTTCCCTGCAATTAGCTTATTTGCTTTGCCCACTCTCACCTGAACTGAGATGCACGCTGTGTTACGCTGTGCGGGTAACTTTGACGTCGGGAACCTCATTTCGTTTATCTCGTCGATCTCCCTGGCGTAATGCTGAGTGGATTTCGTCTCGTTGGGTCGGTCTCCAATTTGGGTCTCTCCATGTCAGCTCCGGAGGTCGCACCGGCTGACCAGAGCTACTGCTTGGGCTTCGTAGTTTGGCACATGTCGAACCAGGACTCTTTTCCAGCGACCTCCACTGAGCGCAAAGGGGTAGAGCTCGTCCAGACCAAGAATCTAATCTCCTGCTGTTGGAGTCCTCTGTCATAGATTGAGCCTGTTTAGCTGAACTATCGAAATTTGCTTTGTATGACCCGGTCCGGACTATGATGAATATATGGCTCCTTCTTGGAATGATGGTCGTCACTCGCTAAATGGGTAAGACAGGCTCGCGAGCACAAACGCAAGGGATGTCTGCCACTACGCTTTCGACCAGTCTAGCAGCTACGACCGAGCCGCCAAACCACGAACCTGGCTTTGGGCCGTCACCTAGATATTGTGTACGCTGATTCCGTCGAAGTCGAGACCATGAGTTCCTTCAAATTCTCACCGTAGCGCGCTCTGAAGAGAGAACCAGTCCGGAGTGATGGATCACATTTCCACACCTTCGGTGACCTGAATTTCCGACTGGCATCAGCTTGTTGGTTTCACGAAGAACGTCACACGGTCCCGAGCCCTTGGGCCTGGTATCGCTACGGCCAGTTCGTGGCACCTGCTGTGAGGAAAACATTCGACTTTCGTATCTGGTGAGAGTAGCTAAACACGCAGTAGCGATTTTTTGATCATGCAGTAGAAGCTAGTCCTAAAACGGAAGAAGTACCTTTGTATGTATTTTTGTATGTAGAGGTATATTATGCATTTCTACGCGTTCTATACTGTTATTTTCGAGCATTGCGAGTCCCCGCTACGCAATATTATAAGTTTGGCTTGCGCGATGGCCTTAGAAATATCTCCAATGCTGTACGTTGTCCTTATATCTTAAATTGAGTGTTAATATTATTAATTTAAAGATGCTATAATTATAATTCAAGACTATTAGCGTCTTAAGGGTTTTGTGTGTAAATTTATATGTAGTATATACTAAAGAATATTATGCTTAATATTAAGAAAAAATAGAATAGAACCCTTAAGGGCTGTGAGATTATTAAGAGCTATAAGATGAGGAAAGCTTGTAAAAAGTAGACATAATAATGTGATAAATAGAATGATAGGGATAATAAGATTAAGCATAGTTCTCCTTCTCTAGTAGATTATAAGGAAGAAGAATAAAGCTGTATTATAGTAATCTAAGCATTTAATTTAATGGATTTAGCGAATTTCTCTTTATTTAATTATATAGCTAATGGTATTTTTAATGCCTAGATGGCTGTAATGAAGGCTCCCTTTAAGGATAAATTTTTAGCTTGATAGTGGTATCTCTATGCCCTGTTCTTTAACTAAGAGTGTATAATAAGCCCTCTGTAATTATTCTATATGTTCTACTGCTAATTCTTATATTTTAGCTATTCTTAATTATTTTAATAAGATCTATATGCTGTGGCGAGACTAATTTGCTGATTATGCTTTAAAAACCTACCTTAACTTTGGCCTTTAGGCTATATTGCGAGTTAAAAGCATATATTATAAGCTAAAGAGATGTATAAGGTATCTATTTATTGATCTCTTTAAGCTTTATATAGCGATTTAGGATATAATGTAGTATTATAAGTAGTGTTTTACTATATAATTTAACTTTGAATTCTTTTGTAGGAAGGTAGCTTAGGATAAATATGAAGTAATTTAGAATCTTGTGCTTTATATTAGGTAGTAAGTAATAAATCTTATGATATAGTAAGTTAAGCTAGCCTGCGATATGATTAAAAAAAGGGCTTAAATATAGCGTGCTATAGAGCTCTATAGTGGCTATTTTAAATTATAGTTTAGGCTCCTTTATAAGCATATAATTGTTAATAGAATTAATAGTGGATTGCCTTTTAAAATAAAAGATATTTACCTTTATTAGTAGCTAAAGGTAATAATAGTGCGTTCCCTGTGTTTTTTATAATATATTGCTAATAATTATTATAGCCTGATAAAGAAGAGCTTCTTAATTGTTATTGTAAGCCTAATTCTGATGTAGTACAACCTTGAATTTAATGATTTAATAAGCTAAAGCCTGTCTTTTTAATTGAGTTTTATATAAGTAGAATTCTTAGTGTTAATGAGCGAGAAAGGAATGCAATTCTTAACCTTATTTGTTAAGTTAAGGCTTCTATAATAAGGGTATTGTTGGTGGCATTATTATTAAGCTATAGCAGTAGCATGAGATAAGGAAAGAGATTATAATAGTAGGAAAAGGCCTATAATAAGGGTTTAAAGTGGATTAAAAAGCTTTAATATACTATATTAAGGATTGTGGGCACTGTTAAGGCTCTTTAGGCCTTATAATATACTATATAAGTTGCTTTAATGTATTATTAGCCTTATTATTATTAATTAGCTCTCTTAGTGGCATATTAGCTGCCTATATCCCCTTATATAGCTTAAGATAGCTGATATTTTCTTTTAATAGGCTTAGTACCTTTAGCTATATATAATTTTAGCCCTAGGCTAAGTCCCTTATCTTTTTAGATAAATTATAAAGTAGGCTCTAGCTAGCCTACTGTATGGCATTATTAAAGGCCTTAATAGAAGCTTTATATTGTTAAAAGAGGCCTAAAAATGCAATTTCTCTTGTTATGTGCACATTAAAGAGGCTCATAGCAGCGTATAAAGTAGAGAAAGTAACTCTATATATAAAAATATATATAAAGGTACTTTTTCCGTTTTGGGACTAGCTTCTACTGCATGATCTCATCTGGTGAGGTCATGAAGGGTGCTGTTCGTGCTCACCCTCGATCGCAAGGCTATAGACCGTCACTGTTCCAGTCAAGGGTGAGCACATCTAAGGTCTTGGCTGCCTACTTGCCGGGATATCAGATGTCCAACGAATACCCAGACTCCGAGCTTCAACGCTGGGCATCTCGTTGGTTGGCCCGGCGTTCAATACATATTGAGAAGCCTCATGCCGCACATCACGACGTGGATAATGCCCGGCAGTTTAAATGAGCTCGGGCGATGTTATTCTTGACACCAAGTGACTCATTTTTACAGGCGGTCTCTGAGCGGCTGGCGTGCCTGCGTGCCTGCATGTCTGCTAAGGCGTGTGTGGCGACCCTTCCTGCATAACTGCGACTGCGACTGCATCATGTATCATGCATCCTGCACCCCCAATATTTGGCTCATAATTTCCATTGTATCTGGAGCATAGTACAGTACGGTATCCGAGTGCACATTTGTCATGGCGTCATTCAAAGAGCGGCGCTGTGTGCAAAGGAAGCGCGGATGTCGCTGACTTCCAGCTTGGTCCAAAGGAGACGAACTTAAGCGTGCCCCATCCAGGCGATTTGAAGGTTAATGACCGGTCGCATTCCAGCACAAGCCACCATTCAACCACGCCGGTGGCAGTGTGCCATTGGGCCCAGGAACTTGGGAAGAAGCCTCATTGACCTTGCTATTGTGACACAGGCACACCCGTAGTAAGATCGTTGGCGCCGTTCTATCGAATCGACATGCTTTTTGCCCAGCGCTGTGACCCTTGCGGTCTTGACTGACGGCCCAGACTCAACACCATGTTGTGGCAGCATCCAGCCCAGCCGGGCTGCCATCCCGGAAAGCTGGAATGCATTCTGATATATTGCGATGCACTGGTTGTACGTTGGCCCGGGCTGCGAAAATTTTCGAGCAAAAGAAGGTTCGAAACCATGAGCCAACATGGTCGAGCGCCTGGCTCTCGTCGCCGCTCATCTCGGGGATTGCGGTGGGCGCAAGGAGGCCGGCTCTTCCTTCGTGTTCCTTTTTTCTTTGTACGACGCTGCACCAGACTCGCACACTCGAGAGGTTGACAGCCTAGGGAGATGGTGTTTTGGTGGTTCCTTCCCTCGCCAGTGGCCAGTGACAGGCAAGACCGCACCCCCTTCCTTCCCGATTGGGCGAAATGCCACCTCCCCTTGAGCTCCTCTTGGCTCAGTTTAATCTTCGCTGCGCATTCTTTGTGGTTTGACGCCAATGCAGGACCCTGATGCCGTCTGCAAAATACAAATGAAGACGCATCTGGATGGGGACTTGTGTGACCAAGATCCGAATCCTGATCCCTGGGACGGATGTGCCGCGTATGGATGAATGGGTGAATGAATGAATAACTGACTGACTGACTGACGGACGACGCCTAATCACCGAAGCGACCAGCAGGCCAATTGACGCACACAGCCCGCCCTGCGCACCCGTCTCGTCATCGCCTGCGTCGGCAGGAGCGAGCGAGCAGTGCCTGATGCTTTGCACCAGGAGACACGGAGCATGAGCGTCACCGTCAGGCCTGCCAGATGGCTCGTCCGTAGCCAATGGCCCGTGAATCAAGACACGTCTTGTTTCTGCGCCGCCCTTCGTCATCGCCACATCATTGGTCCATAGCTACTATGTACTTGTAAGCTTCGATGCTCGCGTGTCTTATTCTTGGTGCCTCCCGCTGGCACTCGCTGCGTATAATCACTCCTCCCTCACTTCGCCGCTTTCTCACGCTTTCTCACGCTTTCTCCACACGCCCCCGGTTCATCGAACGCTGTGCCCAGATCTCAAACAACCGTATGGGCACCTGGTATTAGCGTCTCATACAATTACGACCTGACCTGATGACCTACGTGGTACTAATTGACCAGCCTGCTCCTCTTGCAAAGACAATTCGATGCCGTGTGTAACCCTCCCCTTCGACACATGCCTGACCGGGCGATACTTACTTTGGCGATGTCATGATATATGAAGTTGCTCCCCTCCACCTCAATACCCGTTTCTTTTCGCCTCACATCGATCCATCAAGCCCTGTCCAGGCGCCTCGTTCCCTACCTCTCCTCCTCGCCTCGCCTCGCCTCATTCACTTCCCGCCAGACCTTGGTACTAGCCAGAATAGTCGGCGTGTCACTCTTTTTGAATAGCCCGTCTCAGCTTTGGTGTAGCCATTTGATTCTCGTCTCTCGTTCTTTTCAGCAGCACTTGTATCGCTTAGTTCCGAATATTGCTTTTTATCCGCCTGCCAAATTAGCTCGTACTATTTTAATTGCTGAACCCTTACTCTCTCTCGCTCCGGCTTGCTCGCACTATCAACTTGGGGGATCCGACTGATGCACGCCACGCCGCGGATTGGACCCTGAAAATCGTTCTAGATATTTGGAATATCTTCCTCGCAGAAGCAGCCACATCGCCCTTTTCTGAAACACCAGGGCCTGGACACTAATCGATCTTATATTATTATCTCGCTGGCTTATACCAGTGCGCATCATCAATATCATCATCATTCTTACCAAACTACACCAATACTATAATATCCCGACGACAACCCATCACCTTGACATCATAGTCCTTCCGAATCGGCACAATACAACACAGTTAAATCAAACCTCACTGCCTGAAAAGAGGGAACATAACTGATGCCCTATATGCACCTCAAGCAAAACTTCATCATGTTGTATACTCGTATTCAAAGCATTATCCGCGACCGCGCGAGGAAGCAGCGACGAGAAGTCAAAATTGTAAGCGGCTATCTTTCCCCGAGAAAATATTCGAATTATCAAATTCTTGTGCTAACAACTTCTAGTCTGCCCCATTTGGCCTGAAGCTCGAACCCGTCAGCTTGCCCGGTGTTTCTCAAGAAGAGTAAGTTTGAGCCACAAGACATCCTCCACAGTAACGCGGACAAGACTAACCATTCACAAAGGATTGCCATCCTTCGCGAAAAGGCGGCCGCATCACAGATTGGTGTGCTCGAGCTAAGGCCAGAGTCACCTTTTGAATACGAGTACCACAAGATGTCGCGGCCATCACCACGCCTTCGACCAGCACTCACATCCACTACTGGAGATGTGCCACGACCAAAAGAGGTTGAAGCACGACCTTTGTGGTACTGAGGGTTTATGGAATATGAGTTAGGAAAACTACTATATCCGTGCCGCACGCACACAGCGGCACTTGTACCAACATGTCAAATTTTCTATGTCTAACTAGGTGAATGTTTGGTTATTTTCGGGGTTGGCAACGGAGTCATATCGTTTAATTGGAAAATGGCACAGGTCAAGGCGAATTGGATACCTCGTATAAGAGATGCTGCGAGGCCAGGCAGCGTGGTGGAACAAATAAAGGCGATCGGGGTGGCGTAAGGGAAATTCACTTCTTTGAAGTAGCGTTATGACTTTTTCAGATAGCATAGCTAATTTACAAGTTCTGGTAATTGACAAAAAGCTGAGCCATATGCAGTCGAATGGGTGAACATGGTAGGTAGTACAAAGGCGATGCTGGTACGCAATGAGTGGGAGCTAACATTGACGAATAGGAGCGGCATTTTATCAGTGACACACTACCCAGGTGATTTTATAATAACGTGCCAAGCTTCAATCTACTGTGCTCAATGTATGTGCTTTACAAGTGTAAGTCCAGGTCCCAAAAGACGCACGTCCCGCATTCACACATCTACCCCAAACCTGCAGCGGCCACCTTGGCGCGCGATTTGTACAAATCGCACCAAGTTATGCATCACCCGGCACAATATTGAAGAAGGAAAGCAAAGCTTTGTCTCATATTGTGCTGGTACCAGATAGCAAATTTTAGTACGTTGCTCAGCTGAAGTACACCAGCGTCGAATCGCAGCGAACGTCAACATACGCTCATAAAGTGAGTGCTGACGTGAGATTCAAGCCACTTCCAACACCCTTCAACTGCCAGGAATCTTACCGGACAACCATCTAGTTCACCTAAACATTTCCACTACCCATCGCAATTTATATAACCATATTTCCCATCGTCATCGAGTTCCCACCGTCATCAGAGTTCATCCCCCTCCCAAGCCGATTTCCCAAATCCCACCCATCATGTCTGTCACAAAACCAACCCTAATCCACCTCCAATCCTCCTGCTCCCAATCCGTCCTCTGGCTCCTCGAAGAACTCCAGGTCGACTACGACATCCGCCTCTTCGACCGGCCCTCAGGCCAAGCACCACCCGGGCTGAAGGAGACTCATCCCCAGGGTAAATCGCCGCAGCTCCTCCTACCCTCCGGCCGGGTCATAACCCAACTTAGCGCCATCCTTCTCTACCTCATCCAAACATTTGACACGGATAAACGCTTCCGCGGAGAGGACAATGATCCCGTCCGAGAAGAACAGCTTGTGTGCATGGGCGTGTGCGATTTATCGTCCAAACTGGGCTCTAAATTCATGTTTGACGCGTTAACGGCCATGTCGCCGTTTTTTATAAGGCCAATATTAAGTCGTGTGCGGTCGACGATTAATAGGTTGGCCTTGGATCCAGATGTCAAGGCTGTATTCGGGGTGTTGGAGAGCGAAATACAGGGACGCAAGTGGTTTCTTGGAGGCGAGGAGCCGTCGAGGGCGGATTTCGTGCTACACTTCAATGTGGCGCTCGCGGTGCAGCCTGGATATGTGAGCATCGCGGAGTATCCTGGGTTGAGGGAGTGGATGGAGAGGTGTGATGCGCGCGAGGCGTGGAAGAGGTATTTGGAGAAGGGGAATGGGTATGATCTTGACTTTCCCAGTAAGTGGTGAGGAAACTTGGGGACATTACACATGATTATTGCGAGGGGTTGTATCGACATGAACAGATTCGAAGCGTTTGGGTGTTGGGTTCATTTTGTGATACGAGCGTATCTTTGCTATGATGATGATTTGCAATTTTTATACTATAAGCTGTGTCACTTTTTGGGGTGTCTTTTTACTTTTTACTTTTATTTCTTCTTTCATCACAGCCATCCCTCATATATATCCAAATTCTCACACCTCACACCCTCCATCTCCCCCTTCACATCCAACAGCCTCACCTTGGAGTCCTTCTCCCGACTCCATTGCGCAACTCTCTCCTCCACACGAGCCTTGGTCTCCTCATCGTCCTTCATCACCAATGCCAGCGCGTCGAACCCCCCTGCGCCGGGGACAACGCCGCCATACACACCGTCGACTTTGCTGATCGCACCGAGCAACTCAGTCTGCGACTCGGGCTCGATGGGCACGTCGCTCAATTTGCCCATTTCCTTGATTAATTCGCGGACTGCGTTGATGGCCGCAGGGAGATCCGCGACGTTGGCGTTTCTCAACTTGGCGGCGAGTTCGTCGTTGCGCTGTTGCAGATCATTCCAGAGTTTGTCGGATACTTGGCTGTCCTGGCTCCCCCATGCGAGCACCTTCTTTACCATGCCTACCGTTTGGCTGCCGCAATCGACGTCACACATGCGGAGTGCTACGCCCTTAGGAACACTCAGCCCTTCTGTCTTGACCTCGACGTCCCATTGCAACCCGTCCACGACGGACGCTAGCTTCTCGCTGAATCCTGGGGCACCAGCTTCGGGAAGCTGGCTCAGTAGCTCAGGTGAGAACCTCCTATACAGGCAGGATCCGTACACTGCTGCTGCAACATCGAATCCAGAACCAACCTTACCCTGGGCCGCACAGTGAGCGGCCTGGGCGAGGTTGTGCAGAGTACGCCGTCCAGCAGGTGAGGAAACGTCGAAGAGACTCAAGGGGAGGTAGTGGCTGAGCAACGATGCCGTGAGAGACGTGACTAGCGCGGCCGAAGATCCCAGTCCAGTCTTGTTCGCGCCGCTCAGCGGCACTGTAAATTTAGAGAAGCGTCCAGATTGGTTGGTCTTGGGCGTAGTCTGAGAGTAGTAGTCGTTGTCAGCGAGGATGATGAGGCGCGAGGAACTCAGACTCTGACATGAGTGCTGGTTCTGGAAGCGTGAGATGTAGGTCAGGGCGTAGCTCAGAGTTGTTTCGACGAAGGAGTTTTTATGGATAGTAGAGCCCCTTCTCACAATGTCAGTATCCATGGTTGCATAACTTATAAAAGAGATTGTAGAGAGTTTTGCAACTGCAAGGACATATCTCTCATTGACAGCTGGGCTTCCGGAAAATGATATAAAGTAAAAATTCATCCTATCAGAAGAATAAGACAAGAATATAATACTCACACTTGCAGCTGCGTCACTTTGATGCCACCTCCCTCCGGCGCCAAATGATATCCATACCGCCACTGTGCCTCCAGGAACTGCGGGCTGTCAACCACAATCTCGTTCAACTGCACTCCCGGACCGGTATGGATCTCCCCTGCGATGACATTGATCCTGGCGCTCAGGCCAAACACCAGCCCAGAGTGCTTCCTGTCAAGGACGAGGTATCCTCCTGCGAGAAGGACTTTGCCTGGTGCCGAGACAGCGACAGTCGGATGTTTGGGTGACATTGTTGTGCAGTTCACCTGAGTATGGTCTTTTCAGCGTCTGCGGGTGGAATGAGGGGTTGGAGGGGAAGCTTGCGAGTGAGGTTTTTGAGCAGTGTACGAGAGTCGGGGGTCGGGTGATGGGAGGAGAGCGTGCTTTAGAAGCTCAGTTATGATCACAAGAATGCCGATTGAGAATTAAGGATGTTTTTGGTTTGTTGTTTCATGTCGGATTGACGTTGACGTCGGGGACTGAGCTTGACCTGAAGCTTAAATGTCGTAGCTATCAAAGGAGGAAGCTCGTGGTGGAGAACATCAACAGTGCGCTTTATGCGGGATGGTAGTGACCCGAACAGTACAGCGACCACTCATGATTGTGATTTCCTGTTCGTCTCATCTCGAAGCAGCACGCAAGTCACCATGAGAATGTTCGAGTTCAAGGAGTTGGCAAGGAAAATTAGATCTTATTCGTTGTGATCTATATGATACAAGCAGCAGGACCCATGTCCTCCATCTATCGTGGTATACTCATCAATTATACCGCGCCTCCAATACCGTCCCGATGGGACCCCAATGCTGCTTCATAAATGGCTTTTTTTGTATGCCGAGTGGAGTTGTGTATAAGCAGATTCGCCGCCGGCCAATCCATTGCCAATCCAAACCAGTTGTAACCCAGGCCTACCCAGAGGCCGTCCCAAGGTTTTAATGATCCTCAAAAGAAACGCCATGCAAACATATAACCATAAATGCAGAAAGAGACAAAGTCAAATCGCACGCAAGCTCAACAGCCTCCGATATAGACAGTTGCGACACCCCATAACACCTCTCAATCAATGCAATAGGGTATCAAAACAAGAGGCTCAAATGACAAAGGAAACCACCTCCTTCCAAATTTCAGCAACATCGTCAAGTCTGAAGACAAAGATGTCTGTCTACTCGACGGAAGCTTCCTGGCCACCGCCAAGAAGCTCGAGTACTTTGTTCACTACGGCACTGGGGTAACCACGAGTGAGCATCTCGCCCACAACTGCCTTGGCTTGTTCGCGCTGCTCCACTGCCAGGTAGGCCCTTGTCATAGCTTCGTACGTGCTAGGCTCGCGCTTCTCTCGAACAACAGCATCGTAGATTTTCTGGGCTTTGTTGATGTTCTTCTGGCCAGCCCAGCCGTGAATCAAAGTGTTGGCAATGTAGGGTGTGAGCTCGACGCGGTTCTTCCGCATCTGAACAAGAACTGCCTCGGTATCCTCCACCTGATGGTTGGCCACCATTACTTCGAACAATGATTGGTATAGGCTCGCGTTGACAGGGAGAAGAGACTCGTTGACGACAGAGTCAAAGAGCTTCTTAGCTCCCTCCATGTCGTGAAGGACACAGCCGCGAGCATGGATGAGGGACGCATAGTGGACAGATTCTGGTTGGCCCGAGGCACGGATCATTTCCAAGACTTTTTCGGCAGCATCCATGTCAACTGGTTCCAGGGTGGCATGAGTGTCAATAAGAAGCTTGAAGGTGTGTGACGTCGGGGCGATGCCCTTGGCCTTCATGCGCTCATAGTAAGAGAAAACCTTGGACTTGTCGCGCTTCGTGGTGAGGAAGAATTGCATCATGCTGTTGTACGGAGCAGGCCGAGCCTTGTAGTTGGGCATAGCCTCCATCTCGTCAAAGAGCTCCTCGGCAAACTTCTCGTCACTGACGCGGCAAAGCGCGTTGACAATGGTGCCGTAAGTGACAGACGTCGGTTTGATGCCCAGAGCTCTCATCTCGGCAAAGTAGAACAGGCAGTCGTCGATTCGGCGAGCCTTGCCCAGCTTACCAATCAAAGCATTGTATAGGAAAGAGCTCGGTTCCACACCCTCAGTCTTGGCTCTGTGAAAGATTCGAACAGCTTCGGAGGCCTCATCGAAAGTCTTGGTAGAGTCTTTCAATGTGGTGATATAAAGTCCGTATGTGTTTGCCGAAGGCGTGGCACCCATTTCCAACAGTTCTTGGTGGTACTGCTCGGCCCGGCCACGGTTGCCCATGGTCAAGCAGGCACCAACCATGGCATCCAAGATAGAGGACCAGCCGTAACGGACGGTGGCATACTGGGGCATGAGTGGCATGTCAGTTCGAGCCATGGCCAGGATCTCGTGGCACAAATCCATCTTGCTCTCTCGAGCAGCGACAGAGATGAGCTTGGCATAGGTGATGTAGCGAGGATGGCCGCCGCCGCGGCGAATGTTGCGGAAACGGCTGAGGGCGTCATTCAGACGAGAGTTCTTCCGACCTTGGGCACCCTCGAGGTCATCAGCAATGAGGGAAGATCCCTTGAGGTCCGTGTTGTGAGCATAGGGATCAAAGGTGTCCTCGAAGCTGGAGACCGAGTTTGTTGACATGAAAGGGGAGCCGTTCAAAGTCTGAGCAGGCATATACGACAACTGGGAAGCCATTTCGCGAGGATCAGTGATTCCGCGACTTTCCATATAGCGATGAATGAAGTCGACGCCCTCATCAATCTCCTCGCTCAGCTGAGACTGAGAGTCAGGCTCCGACAGCCGAATTCTCTGGAACATCATTTCTGATTGCGCCAGACCCTCCGCAACCTGCCCCGAGCCAATCAGAGCGACAGCATACATGGCCGTAGGCTCAATGAAGGACGTGGTGGCCTTCATCTCCGGGTTGCTGAGAACATGCCAATATTTAGTAGCAGCTGCAACATCGCCAACTCGCACGCTCATAGCCAATAAAGCCATCGTTGGGGTAGCCAGGGCTTGGGGCTCAGCAACAATGCTGTCGTATGCCTCGGTAGCAGTCACCACATCGTTGTTGTCGGCAGCAGACGTGGCGATCTCGGCCAGGGCTTGCGAGCGAACCTCAGCCTCCACAGACTGGGCCCAGTAGAATGCCTCCTGATGAATGCCTCGAGCAATGAAGCCCTTCACAAAGCCAGTGCTGACCAGAGCATCCTTGATATCAGCTGCTCGAACACCGTATTCCTTGACAATCTTTTGGAAAAACTTTATTGCTCCTTCGATCTTGTCCGAAATGACGTAGGCGTTGATGACGGAAGCGTACACTTCCGAGTCCAAACGCTCACGGAGAGTGGTTTCGCCATTGTCTTCAGCGACAGCCAGGCTACGGTATTCGTTGTAGCACTCAACCGCACTGATAAGATCACCGCGCTTGGCGAATGCAGTGATCATGGTGGGGAAGATGGACGAGAAAGGAATGGTCTTGTTGGATTCCATGTGCTCAAACAGGCGGAGCATGTCAGAAACACGGCCCGACTCGGCGCAGGCAGAAATCAGCTGGTGGTAGGTCTCTGCGGAGTACACGGCGGTATCAGCATCGACTGATGAGTCAAAAAGTCTGATTGCAAGGTCAAGACGGTCATCCTCGCACAAGATGGCATGTTCGAGCTCGTGAGAGCCAAGCATGAACTTGCCAGCCTCCTCCATGCCTCCAAATCGCTGTCTCTTGTCCTCGAGGGCAGCCTTCATTTGAGAGACTTCGAGAGATCGGGAAGCAAGCAAGCTGACGAGGATGTCATAGGTGTCACAGTCTGGAGCGATGCGGCGACAAATCATGTCAGCATAGACATCGAGAGCTTTGGAGACAACCTCAATCTTCCTCGAGGGAATATGGATGGCTGCCACGAGTAGAGCATTGTATGCGCTAGCAATCGGCTTCACGCCGGTGGCAAGCATAGCCTCGAAAACAGCGGGAATTTCGGCATATCGACCGGCTTCGGAAAGTTTGTACAAGTGATCCGCGTAAGATTGTGATTGACGGTCGACGTCTGGCGTGCGAGACCTTTCCAGAGCCGGGGTTCGAACTTTGGACAGTGGAAGCGAAAAGGACTGCTTGGTCACAGAAGCGTTGTCGGTCGTCTCGGTGGCCTCTAGCAGCTGTCGTGCTTCCAGCTCTCGCTCAAGCAGTGCGTCGATATGGGCGAGGGCGGCTTGGTCTTCAGCCGAAATGGCTGAAAGGGACTCAGAGGCCTCGACAGCCTCGGCATTGGCAGAGGCTGCTGCAGCAGTAGCATCTTCATTCTGTAATACTGATGAAGAGCTGGGCTTCCACTCGATTCTCTTGGGGAACTCAAACTGCACCCACTCCTTCTCTGTTTCGTCTGCGGCCTGCTTGCTCTGCAAGGCCTCAAAGTAAGCCTCTAAACCTCCATGGTTCTGGGCAGCGCGGTGCTCAGAGACACCACCGGTAGCTCGGTCGGAGTGGAACGCGGAGTGAAGCTGGAGAGTAGATACACGGCCAAGTCGGTTAGTGTGTCGGCGCCCGAAAACTGGTCGGTTCTGTGAGTTAAGGACGTATGGGTGAGTGGCAGCTACGACGGATTGTGCGTAGCCGTGTGTGGTGATGGACTTTGCGAATGTGGATCCTTGGCGGATGAAATTCGAGTACAGCGAGGAGTAGATGGTGGGCATTTAGATTACACCTGGGGGGAAGGAGACTGAGGCAGAAAGTCAGTAAAACGTTCGCAATGCGTTTCCTTGCCACCAGTGTCGCTGTGCATTGTAAACAGGGCGGCTGAGAAAGCGCGGTGCAAATGCGCTGCAAGGCGAGCTTTCAAGACGACCGCGGATTCAAGCTGCACGACATGTGGCAACGATTGAAGTACGTACGGGAAGATTAAGTATTAAAGTCGATTGCAGGTTCATTTGACAGCACTGCAGCCATCAAACAAACGCGCGGTCCAAGTAAAGGGTGTAATGGTGAGGGTTTGGGGGGAAGGAAGGGAGGAAAGAGAGAATGCCAGAGATGGAGAAATTTTTGCCTTGGGTCAGGTCAAGGTGTCGAGTGTGATGACCACAGAAGTGTGAGTACATAGGTGAGTAATACGGAATGGGAATGGGATGTGGGAAGGAGGGCCTTGGGAAACAGGAGCGAAGTACCGTGTAATAAGGGGCCCGAGGAGTGCCAGCAGAACGGGACACTTCGACAGGGATGCCGCAAGCCCAGAGTGAGACTAGAGGAAGACGAGGAAGACTAGGGGAGAAAATAGGGGAGCATTATCTGGGGCAGGGGGGCTAATGCCTGCTGTGGGCTGTGGCCCCTCGCTGTCATTGCACCCAGGGCTGGGCTACGGGGCACATGCACGATGACTTTACGGGCTGTGCCAGAGAGCCTTTGTGGCCATCATCGACTCGAGACGCTGGAAGGGTGCGCACCTCGCTCACCTTGGCACACCTTTCTTGGCCGCTGGGCAAAGACGTGATATTATTACACGCATATCAACGAGTTTTCAGTGTCCTGTCCTCTCCTGTCCTGTCCCGTCCTGGCTTCGAGCAGTTGTCTCGCCTGCCATATGAGGATTGTGCTTGCTGCGCGATCTCTCTTCTGGCAAGGCGCGTGCCTCGACGAAGCTTCAGGGTTTTACGGAGCAGGCATTTAATCAGTAGGCTATTCGGACCACGGAGATAAAAAAGAGCTTCGGCCACCCAGCACCAGCGCAGAGTGCGTGTGCGCTCCCGTCCCCATCCAGTATTATCCATATTACCCATCCTGTCAGTCTAACCTCGAATCAAACCAAACAAGGACTGACGGGGTGGGCTGGGGCTGCATTTTCTGCACTGCGTTCCGAAGCCTTCCCAGTGCTTCTAGCGTCTCTACACGATCCCAGCTGGGTTGAGCAGTGCCGGGCCCAGTTGGGGACCGTGACGTGACTCATTAGCACAGGAACCGAGAGCTGCAGGTCCGTTGGCATGTGCAATGCTAGCTCTACAGGATTAGGCCCATCAAAAGGGGTTTATGACTGATTTTATTCTCTACGCTCGTGCCTACATTTTGAATGGATATACGTGTATATGCGCAAAACCATTGTAGACCAGAACATTCGTCAAACCCTTCCAAGCGAGAGCAGAACAAGCAGACGGGATTATCCAAGTCCCCCCGATCCGCACGCGACAGCCCCAGGCTGCCAGGCAAGCGTGCGTGTCAACGACTGCTGGATGGGTGACGAACAGAGGTGTTCGCTTGGTGGCCTGCGCGGAGATCGACGCAGCATGGCAGCCAAACTCGCCCACCATCGAGAACAAACCGGCCGCTGCGACGAGACATTCCCTGCTGGTGGAGTCTGAGGAAGAAGCCGGGAAGTTTTAGCGGCCGCCCATCCGCCTGTCGGGACGCACCCAATGGCAGCCCGTGGCGTGCGATGGCTCAGCTCCACCACCTTTTCTCTCTTGAAGGGGGCGGGCCACAAGGGGCTGTCACTGTCAGCAGCATTGATTCAATCTTGGAGAGGCCCAGCTTCCCAGGAAGTTCTACGTAGTATTAATTCTCCCCCCTGGCGGCCCGTATGTATGGGAAATCTTAACCACTGCAATTTCGAGTAATTGTCATGCTTTCCGCTTTCCATCCATGCACAGGGTTCAAAACGGGACACTATCCCCCCTGGTGGATCATCTGGCAGATTGGGAAAAGAGATTGCTATAATTATCGGGGAGCCTGGACGCGGTGGATGATCTGCTTGACCAGTGTCACGTGTAGCATTACCATTAATATGTACACGAGTAAGCTGAAAGTGCCTGCATGCAAAGAAAACAATGCAGGTGCCAAAAAAGCATGTTTCGAGACAATCGAGTTGTATTCCTCAGCCCAGCAGGCGTGGGATTGAAAACCCAGATCCGTCGATGCTGAAAACCGATCTGCAAAAAAGGAACCAGACCAGACATGACACCTAATATCCATGCGCTCTGTACGCCGCCTGCGCCTGCGCCTGCTTACGCGTGCCAAACATCGAACAGGAAGCGAAGTGCCTTGCAACGCCCAGTTTTCAGCGACGGTCGTACTGTAACACAACCAGCATTTCCATGTTCGTGAAAAAAACAAGGGATTGGCCAATGTCGCTTGACGTTTGGCTGCTCCAAAGGCTACGTACCTTAATTGTCTTAGCGTCACATGGCCAGTCCCACGAAAATCTACCGTCACGTCAGTCGGATGACTCGGAGACCTGAGGATCCCAGCACTACCAGCACCACCAGGCTGACGGAAAACGGGAAACCCACACATCCAATTCACCGAGCAATAATACTTACTGTACCTTAATACCTACCTAGGTAGGTGGGTAGACGATTCTGCTCGGTCTTCTCTGACGTCCGATACCCGTTCGGGTATGTCATCCTTCACACCGGGGATTGTTTTTTTGATCTGGACAGCGCTTCGTACCCGAACGCACTCGGAATTAGGCCAACGTCAGGATCCAAAATTGCGAGACGCGGGATGCGGGTGTTCTTGAATACCCCGCAAGATCAGACACTGTTCATATCTGCGTATTGGACACGGATCGTTCTGCCGGAAGATTAAGGCTACCAGCAATATCGTCGCGGGCTCAACATGACTGTGTACGTATCAGCTGAGTGGCAGCGTCTTTGCGAAAACCGGTTCGATCATTGTCTCCGCAGGCGTCTACGATCAGCAAGTCCACCTCCCGGGCCTACTAAAAGCAACGAGCCGCATCCTGGCAACAGTAAATAGGGTAGCTATGATAAAACTTTCTTGATGAGGATGGTCCAGCCTCTCGTCAACCCAGCAAAATATCATTATACCGGGGGGATACTTCACCAGAATCTATCACTTTTACAACTGCCCTAAAGCCAGATGCGCCCGTAGATCTTGTGGGTTTCCTGGTCGGAATCATCGCTTTTTTTGTGGTCCTTTGTTGTACTAGATTTGTATATACTTGCCCAACGGCTTTGAACCGTCTCCCATGTTCTTTCCTTTCTTTTCCTTTTTCTTTCTTTGCCGCATCTCTCTTTCTTCCTCCACCCACCTTAAGCTTGGGCAGCAGCCTGAGACCCTCACAATCACGAGGATATATCTCGATGGCGAGCAAAGGTGCAGGAAGGGTAGAGTTCAGCTGCCATTGATTACGGAACCCCCCGAAAATGGGTTTCTGGTCAGCGCTCAGGTGTTTTAAACCACTTATGCTATGAACTTTGAACCTGATTTAATATTGACTAGGCTTGGGAGAGCGTCTAATCATATGCCTAAAAAGAAGAGAAGAGCGCTGGACCAAACTGTCCCACATATACCTTCGTGTTTTCCAAAGCACATACTCAAGACTTTGTATGAAAGCTCTTTGAGTGGATTTTGGGTTCGATGTTGAAAACTTGCTCAGGGACTCTAATGTCTTTATACAACTCATCCCACCGAGGCTGTAATGGTTTTGGAGTATCCCAAGCCAATTCCTCATCTCGAAGCCATAGGCGGAGCAAATGGCGCCTGATGTTTGATCAGTATCGAGAAACCGAGCGACTCTAGAACAATCGACATACCGCCTGTCTTGAGTGTCTGTAAAACCATCTCGCGCGTGAAATAATGCCAGATTGTTGATGTATTGAATATCTCCCTTCTGAAAGTTGAGGGTGACTCGGTGCTTCTCAGCGACGTAATGCAGTGTATCCAGTGCTTCAGCTTGCTCCTCACTGATCGGTGGGATACGAGGATTTCTCGGTACTCCTAAATATCCGGTGAATCCACGACGAGCATACTGAATGACGACGCGTTCAGGCTTATCTCCTAATGCTGGCTGATGGAACAACAAGGGCCTCACAGTGTAAGGCGTCTTCGCATTACCAAATCTGATATATGTTGTTAGCAGTCAACCTCGTTAGGTTGTTTTCTTGTACTTGCCCTTCAATTACCCAGTCATCAGCTAGAGTTTTAATGATGTCTGGCCTCGTCTTGGCGATCTCATTATATACCTTCCAGCTACTTGAGAGCTTACTTTCACCTCCTTGCGCTGCAGTACTAAGGCAGTACAAGGAAACAATGTCTCCGCTATCATTTTGAAAGACCTGATGATCTGCCGTGTACGCCGGTGCACCAACGTTCTGTGCCATGGGTGTGTGGCTAAGATCCGTTATGTGGTTGATCATGGATGACTCCTGTTCACCGCCCACAACTTTACTGTCTTGTCACCCGCGAACATCCGCAACGTACGATGAAATTCCTGTATAAATAATGATGTTGTCTTCCTTTGAGTAGTCATCGACTTGGATCCCACGTAAAACGAAGAATCCGCGACCGAAGTGTAGGGTGCGCGACGCCGTTCTCAACAGCGACCCTAACGTAGGTAAGGGAAAGTTGTGTCGGTTCACGTATGGAATTGGTGTGCGAGCGCCTGTCCCCTTTTAATACGTTGTTTGATATGTTACAGTCAGTCCAGATCCTCCCCTTCATCTGTGTCTCTCACCTTTGAAAACTTGCAGGGCATTGTGAATTTCTCGACGGTGAGCTGCGCTGAGCGATATCGTCCAATCACTCTCGTCTTTGAAGTCTCTCCCATCCCAAACAAGATCGCCAGTCAACTCATCCGGGAAGCCGATGGGAAGTGAGCAATCTGAAGGGCGATGAGCCTTCAGTCTCTCTACTCGAGCTTCATATTTCTGGAAATTTGGCTGATACGAGATATCTGGCTGCTTCGCTGTGGAATCCATAGTACTTCAGATGGAAGTCAAAGTGTAGCCTTAAGCCTGGAGAATGCGGGCAACACAAAAGGTACAGAAGCTGGTGAATGTGTCCGCATGTCATCTGGTCAGGACATGAAAAAGCGGTCTTTTATCAACGATGCTAGTAAGGAGGTCCCCGAAGTTCATGCAGCGATGCTTGAACAAGTGGTTCGGAAGCTTCCGAGTGGTCTATCGTCGAATTGCGTACGAATAGTTTACACGACGCTTTGGATTAACATATTAATGGAAATGCATCCCGAAAATGAAAGTTCGTCTTGTTTTTTATATTCCATCTGGCTTATGTATTCTATTACACTGCCAGCCAAGTGCAGTGAACTGATCTTGGTGAAGTTTCCGTGCTCACTTTGATGTCCTTTGAAACACCTTGTGGCATGACGCCGAGGGTAATGCAGCACATTCTACGCAACTTTAAAGCCAAGGCTCGATTTTATGAGAAATTGAAAGGCTGGGATAAGAAAAAAATGATAGCACCGGACGAAAGGAAAGAAAGCGAATCGCTATAGTAGCCGGGCGGCATACCGCGCGATTACGTACGTGAGTTGATTTCCTCCAACAAAAGTTTGGTGTTGTCAGATCCTGGCACCCTCAACAATGCAGCACAAGCCAATTGTTGATAACCCTCTCACAATTTTGGGGAAACTGACAAGGGGTAGAGTAACATCCATAACTGATCTGCAACACTGATAGCGTTTTACTCCACAATCAGTGGCTACAGATTGGACCGAGCAACAGTCGTTTTACGGGAGCTGCCGCTTTACCCGGAGCCCGGCTAGATTTTTGTGTGTTGACACTTGTCGCAATGATGACCAGATGTGATCGTTCCCAGGTCGATCTTGCCCCAGGGTGCTTTCGTGAACATGAGGATGTCTAAGAATTTTCCACGATTGTGGCTGCGGGTGTTGCTCGTGTCTTCGTCCTTCTCCAAGACGATTTCTACACTCACTGTCATTGTGTGGTCGAAGCAAGCGGCAGCCCTCAATCGCGGCTTGAGGCAACATACATGTATTCGACGGCGTGATCTCGGTATAAGATGACATGATGAAGTACATAAGCCATCATGGATCTGATTCCATGTCCCGACCGGCGTATGCGTGTTGGTCCTCGCCATCAGGAGCAGCATGTCCGCATCAACCAACATTTGCTGGCTATTACCACTCACACTATGGGCACAGTCAGCCCAGAACAGAACAGATGGTGACCTCCTGCTGACAATGAGACTGTAGGTTTAAAGTCCAAATGTCAGATTTATATTCAATCCGTAACCCTTCTTGTCAGCTCTTTATATATACGTATAGACACAACGAGGTGAATTCTTCGACAATGGTTTGTGCCCGTTCGCCTTAGCATCGACAAGGTGGTTTTTCTGACAATGAAACCCAGAGTAGTAAAGCGACTTTCACCACCCATAACCCGGCATGTGACCGGTGTCGGTCAAAGAAAATTCGTTGCGACCGTGAACGTCCAAGTTGCCACAACTGCCAAAGGGATCAAGCCTCCTGCAATTTTACGGGTAGGTGGCCGAAATCTCCGCCTACAAGGTTAGTGCGCCTCTTGGTTGATCACCATGGTCAGGATTATCAACAGGAAGAATCCTAGCAACGAGTCCCAAGAAGATTTAGGGAATCGACTAGCCTCTATCGAGACCAGACTATCAGAACAAGAGCAAAAAATCAGCGACCTTGAACAGAGAAGTTGTTTGCGCCTTCTTCAGTTTGAAAACAAGATACTGAACAACATCCTGTTTTCCCGGGGCGAAGACGTCTCGAGAAGACACGTTCGGGTTCCTCGTGAGGATGACATTCGGATCAACTTGAGTGATTGTGGTAACTCATCATTCCAGGATCGCCGCGGCGCAAGTCAGATGGCCCGTTCTGCGGCCACAAACACTGCACAGCCTTCAGCAAGCTACCTGTGTCACCTGCCCGCGGGTGACACGACAGGAGCTCCGGGGTGGTCCTGCGAAGCGGAGATGGGAGCGTACAACCATACCGAATCTCTGTCTGATATCTCGGGCATGTTCGGGGAGTCGGATCTCGTGGGTTGGGTTAGGATGAGCCCAACCGAACTGGAGGCGGCTGCGGCGTTGTTCGGTGTAAGCACTAATACGGTTCAGACCGACGCAAGAAGTCCGTGAGCCTGATCTGATGGGGGGGCCGATCTAGAACCCTATGGTTCTTGTGCAAAATCTGGAGAGATCAAGAAGTCACTGCGAAACGGCGTCTCACGCTCGTAGCTAATCTCGATCCCGGACGTTGTGAACCCAGGCATTTTCTGTCGCGGAGCAGGGTCGAGCTTTCCGTCAAAGCCAGCATAGGAAACGGCAAAGTGATCAACCAATCAATGTCCAAGTTTTCCGGGCGCTATGTACATCTCAATGCAAACTCCTCGATCCCTGCCTGGGGAGGCAATTTGTTATCCCGCAAAAAGCTGCCAAATTCAACGCCACCGTGGTATTAGCCGTGGCTGATATCTATCCACTGGGCATGTATGTAAGACTTTGAGCTCCAGAGAGGGCAGCCTGGTACTCCGTAGGCATGTAGCATCCCTACACCGATTGAGCATTGTCTCGGAAGCCTCCGAAATGGAGCAACTTTCTGTGAAATGGCAAAAAAAGGTATTACACAGCGTTGGCTAAATCGTGCAGAATGCACCTCCACGGGACTCGATGCCGGCACATACACGGAACATGTTTTCGTAGAGCTGTCTTTCTTATGCAAATCCAGTCAACACCTCCTGTGATCCAGGAACATCTTGTGCCAACAACAGATACGTCTCTAATCGTGGAACATTCATTTCTTGTACTTGGGGTAACGTGCAGCTAGGCCCATAGCTACACTTGCGCCCAGTATGCACGATTCCAAAGCATTCAGAGAAAGATCCAAGCATAATGGTGCTCCAACATTTCTTGAAGCGAACAGTCCTCAAAACGCCGCCGAGAAAGTCATGGGCGATACAGTTTCAGACCGGGCACTTGACTTGGATCCTTCATCAAACTCCCCGGAGCGGAAGCAATTGGCAACTCCTGGTGATGCCCATCACAGGTTTTTGGTAAGTTGTCAGGATGTTGGGCAATGCATCAGCTTTGAGCTAAGGCGCATAGGTGACTTGGGAAGATGAAGCTACTGATCGAAGGAATCCGAAAAACTGGCCCTTGAACAGAAAAGCCAAGACCTTGATCACAACATCTTCCTTCGTCTTCATGAGCCTGTTCACCGTCAGTATCGCTGCCCCTCTGTTGCCCGCAATAGCCGCCGACCTCCACATAGAGCAACCAGCAATCCAACAGATGGTGTTGTCAATTTACTTGCTTGGTTTTGCTGTTGGTCCACTGATCGCGAGCCCGCTCTCTGAGGCCTATGGACGTGTTATAATTATACGATCCTGGAATTTCCTTTACCTCGTGTTCAACGCCGCCTGTGGTGCAGCTAAAACAAAGGAGGCACTGATCATTTTAAGACTCGTCTCGGGCATCTTTGCAAGTGTGACTTTGGGTGTAAGTACTCCTCGGGTTTCCTAGTGCATACCGCAGTAACAATATTCACAATTGCCGCAAGATTGGCGGTGGTACCATTAGTGATCTGTTCCGACCAAGAAAGAGAGGTAAAGGCGTTGCCATCTACAGCTGGTGCTCGATTCTCGCACCATTGCTAGGTGTCATTCTCGGGGGGTTCATCGCCAAGTACTGTAGATGGTCCTGGGGATTTTACGCCTCGTCAATTCTTGGCGCATGTGTTCAAATACTTGGCTTTGTATTCCACTGCTCTTGCGGAGAATAAAGCGCGGCCTGGTGAGAGAGACAGGGAACACAGCATACTACACCAACTTTGACCACCTCGACAACATTGATCTGCATGTCCTTGGACAGAACTTGAAGAGGCCGTTCAAGCTACTGGCCACTCAGCCAATCGTTCAATGTATGGCATTATACAATGCTTTCATCTATGGAAATACTTACATCTTTTACGCTGACTTCATCACTGTTTGGACAGAACGATACCATCAGAGCGTTCAGATTGCTGGTTTGAACTACATTTCTGTTGCTGTGGCTTCCACTATCGCCACTATACTGTACTCCCTGACCATCGATCGCATCTACGAAAAGATGTCCAAGAGACATAATGACACTGGTCAACCCGAGTTCCGTATACCAGTCATGGCGCCTGGGACATTTCTCATGGGCGTCGGCATGTTTTGGTACGGATGGAGCGCCGACGCTGTGCTCCATTGGATTATGCCCAACCTTGGCGTGTCATTCTTCGTCGCCGGCGCAACAATTTGTACGAGCTCAATCAATGCTTACATAGTCGACAACTATGGCCAATTTTCTCCAAGTGAAATCGCAGCTATTTCTATTCTGCGGTGCTTGGCTGGTTTCACATTCCCCTTATTTGCTCCGTACATGTGAGCAGACCTTCGTACAAATTGCCCCAATTCCCCACTGACGAACAGCAGGTACCGCACTTTGGGATACGGATGGGGCGCCTCTTTGCTCGGCTTCATAGTGTTGGGTCTTGGTGTACCAATAGTAGGCCTCCTGTGGCGGTTTGGGTCTTCTTTGAGAGCAAGAAGCCCCTATGCGAGTGCCATACACAACATGCAAATGTAGTCTCATCGAATGTTAGTAAGAATGTCTCTTGATCAGTCCATCTTTCATGAAATTTGCGAAACCTCTACTAAGATTCACTCTCGTCTCTAAGCGTCGCAGATGGATCTTCAGAATGATATGATGTATAATTTTCCGACTCAGCTCGGAAAGCAGTCCAGGACCTTCCGGTCAGGCGTATATATGGGGTACGCAGAAATGACAATTTTAAGAATCTCTTCTTATGTCTGACTTCCAGAAAGATCGCCGCGGAAGCTTCCGTGGGCAAAGCTCGGCAACTCCCGTATTAACCACAAGAACTGGGAAGGACTTCGGCCATTTATGACATCCTTCCTCGGGGCCGTTCCGGGTCCTAAAAACTCATTCAAATCAATTGATATCATTGTGCCGCCTGTCTCCGATACATTGTGCCTAACCCCTTACCGTTCGAAGCATATATCAACACGTACTTGACTCAAACCTTGACTGTTTTCGTACTACATCCAACGTCTTTCAAACAGAACTATATCAATCTCATTTTCCCATTCAAATTTGAAGTGGCCACCTAAGACATCGGCAGGAAGAACACCGGCAGAGACTCGTACAATACCAATACCACCACTACCATGTCCCCTAGTTTAGAGGTCACGGATGTCCTGCCATCCAGCACAGAATTAGTCTTTTCCAAGGTCAATGCTTGGACAGACCCAGGGGCGGCGGCGTATGACTTTCGATCCGACTATGTGACGTCCCCGTCCACTGCAATGCTTCAAAGTATCATTGAAACTTCGTTGCTCGACGATGTCATGATGGAGGACCCCGTAACCAACGACTTTCAGTCCTATGTAGCAGATCTGACGGGGAAAGAGGCGGCTTTACTGGTTGCATCGGGAACGATGGGAAACCAGGTCGCCCTAAGGTCCGCTCTTCAAACGCCTCCATATGCCATTCTCTGTGACTCGCGAGGTCATATTCTGCACCTGGAGGCGGGTGGAGCCGCCACACTCTGGGGAGCCCTTGTTGAGGGAGTGCTCCCGTCCAACGGGCACCATCTCACGGTCTCGGATGTGACTGCCGCAGCCGTACTCAAGGAGACCGTCTATGACTGTCCAACGCGCATTATAAGTCTCGAGAATACCCTTTCCGGCACGATTATGCCACTGAGTGAAGCTCAGGCTATTGCGACATGGGCAAGGTCCCAAAATCCCCCCCTTCACATGCATTTGGACGGCGCCCGCTTGTGGGACGCTGTGACAGCTGGTGCCGGCACGTTGAAAGAGTTCGCCAAGTGCTTTTATGGCGTGTCTCTTTGCTTCACTAAAGGATTGGGTGCCCCAATTGGATCAGTTGTTGTAGGATCCTCTGACTTTATCAAAAGGGCAAGGGGGGTCCGTAAGTTCCTGGGTGGCGGAATGCGTCAGACAGGTCTCATTGCAGCACCAGCAAAAGCCGCAGTAGAGCAAGTTTTTCTAGGTCGGCAACTTGAAAAAGCGCACAAGACGGCCAGATTCATTGCTGACACTTGGATCGCACTGGGAGGTCGGTTGAGGAAGCCAACTGAGACGAACATGATATGGTTGGACCTGGATGCGTCTGGGATCGACAAACAGTACTTTCTCAAACGACCCATGAAGCAGGTATAAAGACGATGAAGGGACGTTTGGAGGATAGGCTGGTCGTTCATTACCAGATTAGTCAAAAGGCCGTTGATGCCTTGATTGACGTCTTCCATACGGTATTGAAGCATCCGTAAGGGGTGTTGCACGCTTTAGAAGCAATAGTGTTTTGATATGAATGGATCATGTTCTCTTACACAACGAAGACTCATGGGGGTATGTTTCAATTACAGCAGTTCGTAGGTTTTAATAGCCGCGTAAATAAACATGGAGATCTAGGTGATTCTTCTTCATTTGTTGTTGAAATGGAAATTCCCTGCCCAATATTCACACCAGCCCATCCGCTGGCAAGTCAAGATTTTCGAGGGAAAATCAGCATTTATACCCGTGGTAGTGTGATTTCTCAAGGACCACAACTGTCGCGACCACATTTGGCACGGCGGCTTGTTCGCCATACCTAAGAAAATGCACACGAAGTCATGGATCAAACGATTCCAGTTTGAAATGCAACACAATTTAATGTATTTTTTGAAAGCCTATTAAGCCCGAGCTATGGGGATCATTGTGGTTGTTGAGTGACTGACGATGTTGGAAGTTGGAAGTTGCAGGTTGTGCTTGGTTGGCAACGCGGCGCCGCTTGTCGCAGGGAATCATAGCGCCTTGGTTGGCGCTGTACGGCCTCTGGCTTCCCTCAGTTTCTGAAGTTAGGGCACTTTTGCGATTGCCATAATGTCAAATAAGGACAGCAGGGCATGGTGCCGAGAGTTGCTAAGCGGCTGTCAAAGAATAGAGGGTCGCATGCAGCAGGGGTCCCCGTATTCACGCTCTGCGTCATGTTGTAACATCTCGGATGAGCAGAATTAATTATCGGGCAGAGAAGAGCCTGTTCAAAAGAAAGGACTTCCAACGATTCCAGATCTCTATTCAAGATCGACGTTTTCAGTGGCATTGTGAAACACAATCAAGTCAGAAAGGAAGACAAAAAAACACAGCTCTCCCATATTGTATATTAAATCCACTAGTACCTTTTCTCCAAAATCTCTCGCAATTTACCAGAAGATTCAATGACTGATAATTCCTGCACCGTGGCCCAGTCAAGCTGAAGTGGCGCAATAAAGCCCTCGTTCTTTCGTTTGTTCCACGCTGGTGAGACTTCGAAGATGCTTTGCTCAATCTTACTTGCTATGTCTTCCGAATCTTCGTTTTCTTTAGAGGCAATGCGAATGGTTACGACATTGTGGCTCTCGGAGCGATGTACCACTGTTTGGCAGGCAATGGAATTTCCAGGACGAAGCACATTTGTAACGATGTTTCGTATCGACTGGCAGCCCAAATGCGCATTGCCAATCTTGAGACCAACAGCCTCTCGTCCGCAGAAGCGAAAAAGACCGGACTTGTAGTCAACCCATTCTGCAGCATCTCCGACGGGGTATCTGATCTTTGGTTGCAATCTCATGATGAGGTTGGTCCCGTGTAGCAAACCTCTTTTGCCATTTTCTTTGATAGAATCCCCCTTTTCGTCAATGATTTCCACAATCACCAAAGAGGAATTCACCTTGTACAGAGGTTGAACGTCGGCGTCCTCATCATTGGGATCATTGACAGGAAACCCAATGATTTTCAATTCTACACTGCCATAAGACAAAGGGCGGATTTTTGCGTTCGGGAAGACACTATGGTGTAGCTCTCTGAGATCTTTGTAGAAAGCCTCACCAGTGAAAAGGAGAAGTCGCACACCGGGCAAGACGTTATCGTTACTTCGCAGGTATTGTGCCAGACGAGTTGAGATACAAACGTTGCTGATGATAGCCGTGGCTTTGAAGTCCGTTATAAGCCTTGCAATAGTGCTTATAATTTCACCTCCACTTATTGGCAAGTTGACCAGAGGCGTCGGGCAATTCATGACGGTATATCCAAAGGTCATGAAACCAGAGTACATGCCCCCTTGGGCGGAGAGGTTGGCAACTCGGTCACCAGGTAAAAGCCCACTCGTTTGGGCGAGCAGACTACCGTTGATCTTGGATGTGAGGTGAAATTCGGGTCGGGTCATGAGGACTGTCTTTGGAACGTTTGTGGACCCTCCACTGCGCAAGACGACACCATCGGTGAAGGGCTCAGTTAGAACTTCATCTTTTTCCTTATTTGCCGCATTCCAGTAGGCGTCATTATTTGCCACGGGCAGTTTTTCAAGCTCTGTGACGTCGGCAGGGAGGTTCTTATAAAGTGATCGGTAATACGGCGAATGTGTTCTCACGTACGACACAAGCTCGTGCAAAGAAGGAGTTAGTTCGACGCTCGCCATCGTTCTCAAAAGGCACCTGATGTGGCATCTTGTCCAGAGGGGAAATTGCTGCTAGTTCGGAGATCAGGTATTGTGAAGTATGTATCTTAATGATCCCGAAGCGCCGTTGGACTTGACGTGGATAATTTGTACTTCAACGTACTTGTATGGAGGTAGATGCGTCTCCTCATCGGCAATGGCTCCGCGGAAGCCTCCGACTGCATACTTCCTTGAGCCGAGACAGCACGGAAGATTCCAGATTGTATTACGGTGTCCCGGAAGACACCACTGACTATTACTTCTCGGTATCATCGATGATCTTATTCGTGCCTGCCTCAGCGAGGACCGTTGCGATGCAGTTATCTGCTTACCTGGCAAGATCGCTTGACTCTCATTGTCGCTACCGCGAATCGAGTAGTGACAAAACCCTCTGGATCATAAATGTTCATGCAATCCATAAATCTCTCGGCTCGAGGGATGCGCACCCCTAATTTGGTGCGGCTGCTATGTTGGTCTTCCCAATTCTTTCAACCGATTGCGCCGCGCCGCGCCCCTTCGTCCTTCATGCATAGCTACTAAATGGACAGTTTCCAATCCGTGCCAAATCATCCCTCTGATAGTCGATGCAGGCCCTTCACAAAGTTGACCATTGCAACCACCCAGAAACCATCGTTGGGCGCACGACTATATCATGTTGCATTTGCGTCCTGCGGGGCTTTATGCTACATTATCTTCTTCACAGGGTCGTGGTCATTCTGCAGAAGCTGCGTTGCATCAAGACAGGCTAAGTTTCTGGAGAGGACGCAGCATGTGGCGTTATCGATAAATTTTTTTTTTTTTTTAGGCTGGACCGACTTGACACTACAAAAAAAAAAAAAATCCCTGAACGGCACTGCACTGATAACCGCCCCACCAACTACAGATACCGTCAACATCAAAGGCAGCATTTCAATCATGGCTGATGATGGCATGCTGTTAAACTTTGACCTGGGCGCTGCGCCGATCAAGACCCAGGTCAAATTCAAAGGCGGAAGATGGCGCGACAGGAAACGCGCTGAGCGCGGCGCCAAGCTGGCGCAGGCTCCTGCCTATGACAGACCGCAAAACGACGGTGCCTACAGATCGAGCAAACGACAAAGGTTGAATGGCGACACCACAGCGAGCTTCTCAGGTTACAGATCAGCCCCGAGGTTTGATCGACCCGGCCATGACAAATCGGCAAACGAAAACTCCGGAGCGCACAAATCCGATCCCGCCAGCAAGGGAAATCGCCAGGTGATCTCACGTCTCTTCTCTTTCAATCCCGCCCAGAAAACGGAAGAAACCAAAGAAGAATGGACAGCTCCTCAACCAACAAATGCGCCTCTCAGCGATGTCGCCAATTTTGGCTCCCTCACTCTCCCGTCACGACT
Organism: Periglandula ipomoeae IasaF13; assembly: GCA_000222875.2. Taxonomy (NCBI): domain Eukaryota; kingdom Fungi; phylum Ascomycota; class Sordariomycetes; order Hypocreales; family Clavicipitaceae; genus Periglandula; species Periglandula ipomoeae. Next base: position 105,115 of record AFRD01000018.1, on the reverse strand, counting down.
TGTCGAGTCTCTGACCAAAATGAATCTCGAACGACCCACAGCGATTCAGCAAAAGGTGATCCCGCACCTGCTGAACAATTCCTCCGATGTCTTCGTCCAGGCCGAAACGGGTTCCGGAAAGACCTTTTCTTACCTTCTTCCTATGCTTCACCGTGTGTTGGAACTCAGCGGCAAAGGCGATGGAAAACAATTACACCGAGATTCTGGCATTTTCGGAATTATCGTGTCGCCCACACGTGAATTGGCAAAGCAAACACACACTGTCCTTGAGCAACTAATCCGGCCGTTTCCATGGCTTGTGTCGACTGCCATTACTGGTGGAGAATCCAAAAAGGCGGAAAAAGCGAGAATTCGCAAAGGCGTCAATTTCTTAGTCGCTACACCGGGTCGTCTCGCGGACCACATCGACAACACCAAGGCTCTGAATTTGGGGACCGTGCGCTGGCTGATCCTTGATGAAGGAGATCGATTGATGGACCTCGGTTTCGAAGAAGATTTGAAAAAGGCCATCGACACACTGAAGCAGGTCTCCATCGTGAAGACCACCGAGAACGGTACCTCTCTGGCAGCGCTACCAGAGCGACGTGTCACTGTCCTTTGTTCGGCCACCATAAAGATGAACGTGCAGAAATTGGGCGAGATGAGTCTTGCTGATGCCACCTTCCTGGCTGCAGAAAAGAGCGAGAACGACAAACTGAATGAAGACGTGGTCCACAAAGCGCCTGCGCAGCTATACCAAACTTATATCGTTGTTCCATCCAAACTCCGGCTTGTCACACTGACGGCTTATCTCAAATCTATATTTTCTCGAAGAGGCCGCACCATGAAGGCGATTATCTTCATGTCATGTGCCGACTCTGTTGATTTCCACTATGAGATTCTGCGAGATCCGAAAGAAACAGACCTCCCACCATCTGCACAAAAAGAAAAGGAACTGATCGAGAAGACTGTATCCCAGGCAGCGTACATTTCGTCGGCGGCGAGCCCAGAAGTCATCTTGCACAGGATGCATGGTTCACTCTCTCAACCGATCCGAACGGCAACCCTCCGTTCATTTTCAGCCTGCAAATCACCATCGTTACTCATCACAACAGATGTTTCATCACGTGGATTGGATATCCCATCTGTTGATCTCGTTATCGAGTATGATCCGGCATTCAGCTTCGCCGACCACATTCACCGTGTAGGACGTACAGCACGAGCCGGTCGAGCTGGTGACGCCACGCTCTTCTTGCTCCCTGGCACAGAAGAAGGTTACATTGAGCTCCTCAAGGCATCGACGCCTCCATCTTCACAATCCTATGAAAATATCCTCAAAACAGGACTGATGTCCAAGCTTGAATTTCCCGTCGAAACGACCGCAGCCCCAACAGATGGGCAGTCTTATCACGACAAAGCCGAAACGCTACAGCTGCATTTCGAGCAAAGATTACTAGAGGACGCAAAACGTTTAGAACTGGCCCGTAATGGCTTCAAATCCCACATCCGCGCGTATGCCACCCACATTCGTGAAGAACGAGTGCATTTCGACATTACACAACTGCATCTCGGCCACGTAGCCAAGAGCTTCGGCCTTCGCGATCCACCAGGTGGTATTGGCGCAGGCATAGAACGCAAAGCCAACAAGAAGGGCGGCTCAAAGGACCGCCAGCCTTCGTCCAAGGAGGATGCGTCGTCCACGGCCGCGGTGGACGAGAAAGCGTCCATGAGTCTCATCAGGAAAAAGAGTATGATGTTGATGAGTGCTGCTGCAGATGAATTCAATATTGGCTAGAATTTTCCCAACTCTTTTGAGGTCATTAAAAGTATTTCTCTCATATCATCTAGTTTGAATGGCATAGCGAAATTCACTAGTCCTTCAATATACAAAAGAGGCTTTTCCTTTGCATTTCATATTTGCTATTACCTCATCCGAGACCAGTAAATGATCATTCAATATTACACTGTCCGTCCCTGCAGATCCTGATGATCTGCCCATTTCATGTTTTGTTTCAATACTGTAAGCCCCCTCTTAGTAAGAGCCAATATTGCAACAGTGCAAGGATAGTTGCCTAATCGTCGATTCGTTGTAGATGCAATTATCACCCTGACGTCATGTGGAGCTCTGACGTGCCCGTTGCCAACAACCATGCAGGTTCACATGCGAGTGATATTTGCATATAAGATGGGATCAAGGTATTTGTCGCATGCACATTATAACGACTGCCTGAATCTACCAAATAATACGAGATATTTGCAATAAGAGCCAAATCCTTCATCCTTCCCCATCGAGTTCATCTCAGATTATTACAAAACAACATATACATATACTTCAAACATGGCAGACTCCCAGCAAAAGGTTAACAGCGCAGCTAACAACGCTGCTGGCAATGCATCAAACCAGGCCAACACGGTCGGAGACCAAGCTGCTGGCGCGGCTGGCTTTTTGACGAGCACTCTTGGTAACGCTGTCGGCGGCATCACTCGCACCGCTGGTTCGGTTACTGGTGCTGCGACGACCGGACTTGGAAACACAGTCAACAGTGTCACTGGCGAAACGGGCAAGCCTCTCGGTGATGGAATTGAGTCTATTGGTGGCGGTCTTTCGAACGGTGCCAACAGCCTCGCAAAGGGTGTGGAGGACGCTGGAAACTGGAATAAGAAATAAGTTGACTGGAGAGAAAAAGTTTGTTGGACCGCAATTGCGCACTGTAACATAGTATGAGATCATGATGGCATAATGGCATAATGGCAAATTGACAAACACTTCTGCTGCTTGAAGTCCATTTCATTTTTGTTCATGCTTTACAGTCCCGTGTGCCTCTACCTATCCTTGCAGAATCCTGCTCGAGTCGCATTTCACGCCATCACCTATTCGTGGCACCATGTGCCGATTCCATAGTCGCATCTGGTCTAATGTTCTTCGCTTCGCGAATTGTCATAATAGTCCCATGATATGATATTCTCAGGATCGAATGTCGCTCTTTCAGCGCTTTATCCTTTCGAAATCTCGTTCGGACAGAGTCTGCTTCCAGGCATTGTTTATACCTGTTCGGCGCCCCATCCAGCGACGTCGGCATCGCGCATGTTGCTGGGAGGCTCAATGGATGGGATGAATTCGAGCGCAACGTAGCCAAGACCGATGATGCAGACGATACCACCGGCAATGTTACTGAGGACCTTTGCGCCAATGAGGAGACCGCCAATGAGGATATAGACTATGGTTTGTCAGCACGGAGGGCAGGGACGGACGGCTACAACTGCGGTTCAACTTACAGATGCCTCTTCCAATGAAAGACAAGAGGAAGTTGGCATATCGAGAGACCTGGGGGGTGATCTGGAATTCTGCCCCTCGTTAATAGCTGTAATTGCTGTGTTGAAGCCGAGAAAGCACCTACCGAGCAAGGCAATGGCCAAGCCGAAAACAATCATATACGCGCCGAGGATGATAGCTTGACTAATACAAAGGCGTCAGTATATCTGGTCGCAGACCGCTAGCTCCCTTCACCAGTTCCCTATACAAGTGGAGCTTGGCTTGAGCTGGCGCATGAATATGATCATTGCTGGGGGCCGACTCACAGCTGGAGGAGGAAGATGCTGGCAATGCCACCGAGGACGGTGATAGTTGCAACGACCAAGTTAACAATGCGGCTATCTCATGCATTAGCGATAGTCAGGATTGTGCGTGCAGGAGGACTCCGGCGCGCGAGACGTATAAGATGTCGGAGAGCTCCATTATGATTGCGGTGACTATGCTGATGGCGTAGAAGATGTCTCGAGCAGCAGGGTCGGTATGAATGCTGGCGGATATTAGCTGCTTAAACAAAACACGAAGCACAGTTTGCTCGAGGGTGTCATACCGATGGCAATGGCAATTGATCGGTTGGCGCAAAGAGGTGTCGAAGGTTGGGAGTAAAGGACGGAAGGTGGCAGGTAGCAGATTAGCAGCCTGGCAGGTAGAAAAGTCGATTGGGATTGGTCTACGTTGACACTGACGTACTGCCCAAGCATTCAGGTCAGGGGCGACGCAAGGCAATGATGGAACGGAAGGGAGTGGGCCGCGCGAGAGACAGCAGCAAAGGCCATAGAGAGCAGCTGTCACCGCCTGCCTCCTTTGGCTCCCGCCCAGTCAACCTGGTTGGCAGAGTGGGCCACGGAATTCTGCCATACAAAGCCCATTCAGAAATGGTTTCTGGTATGGTTCGATGAATGTAAAGATTAGGATTGAGATTCTAGCGCTGCTCCGCCTCAAACTGTGCTCTGGGCAAAACTACAAGGCAGTTGATATCTCAGATGCAGGTTTCTAGTCGCTTTAGCTGCTAGGAGACTGGGGCAGCTTCTCTGTGCACCGCCGTCGCCAGCTCTTTGTCGTGAGCAAAGCATGCTGATCTTATCCTTCTGTCGAAGAGGGCAGCCTTCGCGGTGCTTCTTACATCAGCGTCTCAAGATTGGCGCGCGCTTATCAAATTCAAAAATCATCAATCAATCCATACACGGCAAAGCAAGCGGTCGGCAAGATGGCCAAGTTAAGAACATTCGCAACATTGGCATCATAGCTCATGTCGATGCTGTACGTGACCTGTATCAGGCCACTGGATATTTCAAATCATTGATGACATTACTTTCGAACAGGGCAAAACTACCACCACAGAGCGCATGCTGTACTATAGTGGTGTCACTCAGAGAGTTGGAGGTAAAGGCTGCTGCGCTCATATATCACATACTGGGTCATAGCTGACACCAAATTGCAGACGTTGATGCAGGAAATACCGTCACTGACTTCTTGGAACTCGAAAGGGAGCGTGGGATTACGATTCAGTCGGCAGCCATCACGTTTACCTGGCCAAGAGCGCAGGATTGCCCTCGGGATGCTCAGCCCAAAACGGTGAACCTGATTGACACTCCCGGGCATCAGGATTTCAGATTTGAAGTTGACCGCTGTCTTCCTATTCTCGATGGAGCTGTTTGCATCATCGATTCCGTAAAGGGTGTCGAAGCACATACCGAAAGGGTGTGGGCGTCCGCGCAGGAGTTCAAGATCCCTCGCATCGTGTACTGCAACAAGCTCGACCGCGAAGGTGCATCATTCAAAAAGTCTGTCCTAGAAATTGGGACGAGGTTAAAGGGTTGGCCACTGGTCTGCCAAATTCCGTGGTGGGAAAAGGACACCTTCGTTGGTGTGATCGACATCATCGATGGCGTTGCATATCGCTGGAAGTCAGAACGAGAGAAGATTCGATATGGCCCGGACGAGCTGAGAGCTAAACTCTCGGAATCAAATCCAGAACTATTAGCGGAGATGCAGCTCGCCAGGCAGCGTCTCATAGAAGGCCTCGCTGATTTCGATGAATCCATTATGGACGAATTTCTAGCCGAGAACCCTGCCATTCCCAGCGAGATGATCAAAGTAGCCATCAGACGGACGATTGTAAGCGGAGATGGACACGTGATTCCCGTATTCGCAGGCTCGAGCTTCCGCCATATCGGAGTAGAACCACTCATAGATGCTATCACAGGATATCTACCGGATCCGACAGAGAGACCGGATGCCGAGGTACGGATTGGCTCATCCAAACACCTTCTTCATGATGTTTTGGAAGGCAAAGGCAAAAAGAGCGGAGCAAACGTTGCAGCCGTGGCTTTAGTCTTCAAAGTTTTTAACCACCCCAAAGAAGGGGTTATAAGCTTTGTTCGAGTGTACCATGGAAACCTGACCCGCAATGCGTCAAGTTTCAACACGGTTATGAATGTCCAAGAGCGGCCGATGGGAATTCTCCAAATATCTGCATCAAAAACGCAAGACGTACAGGAGCTTTCAGTCGGACAGATTGGTGCCCTCCGAGGATTGAAGAAAGCTCGAAGTGGGGATACATTAATAACGACTCTGAACGGCAAGGCGGTCGCGGAGCATCTACGCCATGTGCAAATTCGGCCGCCTGAGATACCGCCCCCCGTAGCCTTTCTGCAGGTCGAACCATATGGGAATGTTGCCGCTCAAGAATTGCAGATTGCGTTGGAAAATGCGTCTAGGGAAGATCCCAGCCTCCGATGGAGCCGGAACTCCAAAACTGATCAGTTCACAGTCCAGGGCATGGGCAAGCTTCACTTGGACGTGTCTCTCTACAACATGAGGCAGAAGCACAAGATTGATGCCGAATTTGGTCAAATTGAGGTTGATTACAAAGAGAGTGTGACACAGCCCACTCGACCGCAGCATACCGTATTCGACAGACCCGTCGCCAGCAAACCGGGTAAAGCTGCGTGCACGGTGACCTTGGAGCCTGTCGACGCTGACAACCGAGACGATCTGTTGAAGTCTGGCGTTGAAATTGATGGCAACATTTACGACATTGAAATACCAGAGTCTGCGCAATCCGGTGATGCAGGCTTTGATATTGAGGAGGCGCGACATCAGCTTCTCAATGGAGCTATCGCGGGGTTGGCAAGAGGGCCACGAAGAGCTTCGCCAGTCCATAGCTGCCTTGTCAAGATCACATTGGATACAAGCGAGGGGTCTACCGAGAGTCCTACGGGTGGGCATTTCAGCAGCGTCGCCAGAATGGCAGTACAGAATGCCCTTCGGGACGCCTTCGACAAGCAGCACATTGGAGTTCTGGAGCCAATCATGCTGACGCATATCACATGCCCGGAGGCAGCAGCGGGTACGGTGCAGCACGATATCACTGCCGGAGCTGGTGGACAGGTCCTCGAGGTCAAGAACAGGTCTGCAGAGTCTTCGAGCGACGAACTGATTGACGTGTCCAAGATATACGCACCTCCGGATCCATATGACCCCGTGACGTCGCTACGAGGGAAAAAGTCAACCGACAGGATGGTCGAAATCGTGGCGAAGGTGCCGTACAAAGAGATGTTGGATTATGACGACCACTTGCGCAGTAAGACAGCAGGTCGCCATTCAATGACCATGTCTTTCGATTCCTTTGCAAGGGTCGTAGGCCACAGAGAAAAGTGTCTGTGACGGAGGACCTACCCTGTACATTTTCCCCGTCCTTCTTTTTCCTTTTCTCGTCTGTAACATTAGAGATCTCATCAATACTACGATCATGAACGTATTGGCGTCAAGGAAGTAGCACGATTCTGATTCCAGGTTAACATCGGTCTTCATGCAGTTTGCGTTCTCTGAATAGGGCCGTCAGCGATTGTCAACATTGATGAAAATTGCATATCATTGCGGGAGTGCCTGGGTGCGCTTTGGCACGAAGTTTCAAGGTTGCATGACAGGAAAAATGTGACCGCGTTGAACAAATGCCGAATTACATCACATCCAAGCCAACAACGTCATTGATTCTATGAAGCATCGAAAGGATTGCGATGCATGATCATCGCTCTCCATCCTTGCCCACGGTAAGCTGACTTTGTCGATCGCGAATAGCCCTCCCCGGACCAATTGCATGAGACAAGATAGCTTTTACCGGAAACTATTTCCGGCGAGCGCAGTGCCAGAGCGAACAAAGAAGGCACGTCATATTATGCATGGAAAACAAAAGGAAAGAATTCAGTCTGGAATGCGTCGCGAACCGTTCTAGTTGGACGGGTTCGTTGAGGCGCTCTGGTATTCGACAGTGTGGCATAAGGATGACATGAGGGTGGCTTGAGGCGTAATGCTGTCCCACCAGCCACATTACGCAAATGAGTGTTATTTTACCAGGAGGCCATTTACAGATCAATAGATCCATGCTCAGCATGAGATGGCGTCAGATGGGTTGCAATCTGGCGAGTAATCGTGTCCGTTCCTGCATTTGGGTCGCGTGCCAGGATATCTTCATAGTGAGCGCACGTGCGACTCTCGATCTCTCGACTTTTGACACTTGATGTGAAATGCGTTATTTTGCGCGCCGACATGCCAAGTCAATGCGCGAGACTTGGCTGCGCGAATCTGTCAATTTTGTCACAGATATTTCTGTTCAAACAAACCACGGCCCTTTTTTTTGTTGCTTGGCTGTTGCCACACGCTATTCGGCACTATTCACGCTAGAAGGTTCTGGATGCGACTGCGTAGAATTTGGCACGAAGCGCGGAGCCTTAGCCAACCGCACCATCAACCAAATTTAGGCATAAAACGAATAATGATCCCTGCACAGTAGGACCTAACGTGGCAGCCTTTTGAAGCCGAAGCTTGTCGTGAACTGCATGAGCCATGGAAACAAAGTGCGACGTCTGATTGTCCGTAGCGCTCATGGAGTTGGAATGGTTCGAGAAGAAAAGTTTGTTCTCAATCATGCGTATCGCTCGGTGTCTGTTCGGTCTCCTGGGAAGGAGAGAAGGGGGCTACGATGCAAGGAGATGCACAAAGACATAGGCCAAAGGGAAAAGGTCCTATGATTTACTGTATTGACTCGCCAAGAAGCCGTGAATCAAACGACACTTATTCAGGTTCCGAGTGAGCACAGAATCTGAAGACGGAAAGTGATCAAGTGGTCTTTCGCCCCTTTGGCCAAACAGTCGTCCTGGGCAACAAAACCAGTAATGTTCGAAGCGGAGCAGATTCAGCCCAGCATGGCTCTGACGGAGATGGAGGGCAAGCGAGAGGGAAAAAATCTGGGCCTGGACAAAGGAATGGGAATGGGGATGGGGAGCGATCCTGTGCCTCCTCCGTCTCCGCCTGAGTCCTGAGCAGAGAAGAGCTGATCTATCACAGCAGATTGATTGCGTTTACTGATTTCCCTTTCCGGCGCACGATTTGTTGACTTAGTGTCCTTTTGCGTTCCGAGTCGCGATCTATGACCATGTCTCGGGTATCTCAGCGATCAAAACAAATAGCTGAGAAATGATCGCTCTGGTCCATTCCTCAAAGGAGGGAGAGAGTCAATCGGATCTTGGGACAATGTGTGGCGCGTGTGCACTCACAATGGTGGAAACAAGAGACGAGGGCCGCGTTTCTGAAATGCGCAAAGGACGGCCGGCGATTGGTGTCAAGGCAGAGGGAGAGCCACAAAACAAACATGACACTTGTAACTCGACTACGAGTCTGGCGTCTAGCCCAAGGGAGCTCCCGGGTGTACGTCTGTTCGCAAGAGCCTTACATAGGCCCTGCGATGAAACATTTGCAAAATTGAATTGGAGACGTGGGAAGAAAATTTTTCTCTCAGCACCTGTGGCATTCATCCCATCATGTCTGATTGCCATCTCAACGAGTCGTAAGGTTGAATTAGGGTGTGGACAGAAAAGAAAGAAATTGGGCGCTTGTAAATGTGGCTTGAGCGGCGCAGGAACCGTTGGCAGAGCTTTTTCCTTTGCTTCCCCAGATTTCATTTCCGCCGCGTGCTGTAAAGTAAGGTTCTGATTGCGCTCGATAGCCAGCCGGCAAGACAGCCACCTCGTCGACGACGACCAGACAGGACGGTCGGGTGGATGATTTCGAAATTGAGCAGAGTGATGGCGGTGGCATATTAGAGCAAGTCTTTGTGGCTTGCCCTCATTTCCGTTTGGAGTGAGATCACGACGTGATTGGCTGGTGGGCGCGCTGGGACCTGCATTGGACTGCTGCGTCGGACCGGGGGAGGCGCAAGGCTTCCCGCCGATTGGCAGCGGGCCGGGACCGTCTCATTGAGTCTCACAATAGCGTCCACGCGCAGACGACCACAGAGGGGCCACAAGGGCCTGCAAAGGAACGCGCAATTTTATCGTGCCGGCGGCTCTGTTGACATTGACAGTACGTTGGGCTTGCCATTGACATGTGCTGCGGTCGATGCTGGACGCGCTGGAGCCCAGAAGGGGACGTTGCCCCCAGGGGAAGGAGGTACCCAGTCGCCTGCCCACCAGCCCACCGGTCCCCATCAGCCACCAGGAAGGAGCGTTGAACCGACCAGGCCCTGGGTCCCAGGTCCAGGTCACAGTCTCCAGCGTCTCCAGGTCTCCTTTGTTCGTGGCCCCCGTCCGGCAACAAGACGGAGGGCGGTCCTCTCTCGTGCCTCTTCTTCCCTCTCTTCCCTCATCCCAGCCCACATGGATCGCAAACCCGTCTTGATGCCAGGTTGCTGACCTTCCTTCCCTTGTGCCAACTTTGCTTCGCTCTTTTCAATCCTGTCACTCCTTTATTCGCTCGATATTGACTGTCCGACGACAACGACGCTCCCTTATGCTATAACAACATTCGTTCATTTAACAACAACACTGCGAATTTTCATCAAGACTCGAAACAGTCCCTGACCCAGCAGGTCCACGCTCATTTTTGAAACTCACCCCCGTCCATCTGTCGCCAGGTGTCGCCCTTCTCGAAACGTCCCCGATCGTTCGAGATATTCGCGACGGTACCTGGCGCGGAATTCATCCAATCTTTGATAGACGTATTTACAGCCGACGCTATCGTCTCTACCCGACTTCTCGAGCAATCCAGCAATCATCTCGACATTCACCATGAAGCTGTCAACTCTTCAAGCCGTTCTCGCCACTGCGGCGTCTCTCTTCGCTGGCTGCGATGCCAGTGCCTCTCATCAACGAATGCACCAGGTTCACAAACGACTGAGCCGTCCTCATGGTCATATTCACTCACGTGCGGAGACCAACGCCGTCTTCAAGCGTGGAACTTGCGCCTTCCCTTCCGATGACCCCAACCTCGTTGCTGTCACGCCTGGCTCCAAGAACGCAGGCTGGGCCATGAGCCCCGATCAGGAGTGCAAGCCAGGCAGCTACTGCCCTTTCGCTTGCAAGCCCGGCATGGTTATGGCTCAGTGGGATCCTGACTCTACTTATACCTATCCTGCCTCCATGAACGGTGGATTATATTGTGACAAGAGTGGCAATGTGAAGAAGCCTTTCCCCAACAAGCCCAACTGTGTTCAGGGAACTGGCGCCGTCAAGGCTGTCAACAAATGCAAGAGTAAATTGTCTTGGTGCCAGACTGTTTTGCCCGGCAATGAGGCTATGTTGATTCCTACTCTTGTGTCGTCCGAGGCCACCATCGCGGTTCCTGATTCTTCTTACTGGGAGAGCACTGCCGCACAGTAAGTTTTCACTACCGCCCTGAGCATACCTTTTGGTTGCCCCTGACCCAAACTATCAAGAACAAATTCTAACTGAGGGAAACACAGCTTTTACATCAACCCTCCTGGTACTGGTGAGGAGGGCTGCGTCTGGGGAACATCATCCAAGCCCATCGGTAACTGGACTCCTTTCGTTGCCGGCGCTAACACCGATGGCAACGGCCAGACCTTCGTCAAGATCGGTTGGAACCCCATCTGGCAAGCATCCAACCTTGCGGGGTCTAAGCCTGACTTCGGTGTCAAGATTGAGTGTCCTGACGGCGGCTGCACTGGATTGCCTTGCCAGATTGACCCATCTTCAAGCTCCAGCGGTAGTGTTGGTAGCAAGCTCGCTGCTGTTGGAGCGGGCAACGCGGCCTTTTGCGTAGTGACTGTTTCCAAGGGCGCTACTGCCCATGTTGTCGCTTTCGATGGTTCTGGTGGCAACTCTGATGATTCGAAGCCTGAGCCCAAGTCTGAGACCAAGAAGACCTCTTCTACTCCTCCACCACCGCCGACCACAATTCAAGTACCCACCACTAGCCAGGCCCCAACCACGACCTAGAGCCCGTCGTCCACCTCAACAAGCTCAGTTGCTCCAACTACCTCTTCTGAGCCCTCGTCCACCTCGGTGCCTTCAATCTCGTCCTCAGCTACCCCAACTCTTCTTCCTGGCGGTATCTTCCACGAGAACGGCACAAGCTCAGATTCTGCCTCGACCACATCGCCGCCATCATCAAGTGAGCCTGCGGCCGCAACTACCGCACCAAACGCTCCCAAGACCTCTGAGAAGAATGAAGCTGGCAGACAGCAGGGCAGCGCTGTGGCTGGCCTGGTTGTGGCTTTTGTTGCCGCTGCCTACCTGTTCTAAGTGTCATCATGAGCCACTCGACCCCTTTTTGGGCATCATCTAATGCTTCATGTCAACGGCCAGCTGCGCTTCCTTCTTCATTGTCAATTTTTGAAACTATTTGAGACGGCTACCAATTGTACAATAATCATGGTAGTGCTGTTCTCTCCTTTTGGTGTCTGGTGGGAACTGTGGCCGCATCTGATGCGGCCCGCCCCTTTTCTTCTTCCATTCTCGGAAAGACATACTTGAATACTTCTTCCAACTTGGACTACATGTAATCCACTTGGATTTCGTCACCTTCACTTCTCTTAAATACCTACCGAATCCTATCGGCGATAGTGTTTATTGTCTTTTGACACTCCCAATGGCTGATGCCCATAGGAGCAGCTCGATTCACTCCACGGTCTTTCGACACCTTTTCATTTTGGTTTTCTTTTCTTGGAAAGATCCGTATCTTGAGTTCTTGCTTCTTTCTTCATCGATACCCTCTTCTTAACGGAAGAAGTTTCACTTCGTTTCAACTTACCATTTTGGGCACATTTGCTGGGACAGGATTATAAAAGCGTTCTGTGGGAATATATGATTGATGTATTTACAACTTGACAAGACAAGACGACAAATAAAACCGCTTTTGTTAGCTTGCTGGTCTAGGTGCTCATTAGACAGCCTGGTTTTCTTTGTCTCTTTCTCTTCCTTTTGAACTACTTCCTACTTTCTTCTCTTGAATCATGATTGGGGAATTTATGCTCACGAGTATGCATTCTGTGGCGCTTAGGTAGTTAGGATAAGTGGAATGTAGCACCGATATGGCGAGCTTTACATATGATTTCTTTACAACCTTGCTTCCTCATCTGCAACGACAAACCCTGTGCTCAACAATTTGAAACTCTTCAATGGGTATCTTAATCCAACAAGTCCGTACACTGAAATTTCTGAAATATGATGTGGGCAATATCCGCCACCTGAGTCAACCTTTGACAGACGATGCAATCACACCAATTTGTCTATCCTTTCACCCATCCAGGCACCTCGTTTATATCAAAGTCCTCCTCATACCGTCTCTCCGTGATCGCTTGCCATATGTTCGGCCACCCTGCTACCACAGGACCCTTTGCCTTGGCTCCGATGATTGCGAACCTTGCCTGTCCATGTGCGACAAACCCATGCATGAGTCCCTGCTGGATTAGCGTCGCAACCATCATCTCCACATCCTTCAACGTAACTTCTGCATTACCCCAAACCATCCCCTCGTTGGGACGCAGTCTTTTCGGTCCGCCCGGTGGAGGAGCCAGCGTCGTCTCAGGCGAGTCTTGAACGTTATTGGCAACGGCTTTCATGAACAGAGGGTTTGCCTGCGATGAAGATCGCGCACCTCGCGTACTCGGATGCGATGGCAGCCAACCTTCTAGCCTGCGCTGGAGATACACCGCCACGGTATGTAAGTGTGTAATGTCCAGCGTGGCCGCTTTCCGCGACGACGCATCCGTAGGAGGAACATATGTCAGAATGAATGTCTTGCGAGCCAAAGACCTCCATAGCATGGGGCGACATCGATGCGTCAATGCTAGCAAGAGGCCCTTTTCGAAGAGCCATGTTTCGTGGACGCCAAGATGAGCCTGGAACTGGATGAAATTCCCCACCCGGATGGCCTGGCACAGCGGTACAAACACAGATTGCAGAGATTGAGCTTCTGGTCTCTGCATGAGAGCTTGCGAGGGAAACCGGCCCAGCAGGATGTTGCAAGGGATGAGGTACGTGAGGATGTTGGTGCGGTGGGAGACGAGCTGCGGCGGTGTCTGAAGGTACGCTTGCTCGAGACATAATGCTGCACGGTGGTAGTGCTGGTTGGAGAAGTTGAAGCGACCTAGGTAGTAGAGGAAAGTTACACGCTGGGAGGCTGGGTAGAGGGAGAGAGGGGGTGAGAGGGTTGAGATATTGACGAAGAGCATTTTTACTAGGTTTGTTCTTCGACACTATGTTTTCCTGTGTCAGCTTTGTTCTTCTCAAGGTTCTATCGAGGAAAAAAAAAAGGGGTAGAATAATAGACGATTTGATGCAGATTAGACACATACCGCAAATAGAAGCTTTAGCACTAAATTCGCAAACATGTACACGCCGACCTTCTTCCCCTCCGGCACTCGGCCCGCTGACCGATCGGTCAGACACGTGGTGAAGATCTTCTGGATGATTTCGGCAGATGACTCGGCGACGGATTTGCCGCCGCTGTCTTCGTCGACGGAGCGGATCCTTCGCGTGAGATCGGGTCGTCTGTTGAGCTGAAGCGTGAAGCGGGCGAGAGTAACGGAGAAGGACATGCTTGGTTGGAGAAGCATGGCTCCGTAGGTTGGATGAGTGAAAGCCGTGCCGCATGAGCTTAATAATGTTAGTTTTTCTACATCATGAGTAAAAAAAAGGACAATTGGCATTGAAGCTGGGAATCGAAATTTTGTTGGTCGAGGTTCAGAGGTTCAGAATCGAGTAACTCACTTCACCAACGTCGTCAGCAGCTCATGCGTTCCCAGCAGATCCTCATAATTGATATCCCTCCACAACGTCAGGTAGTCCTTCATGAAGGACTGGAAGCTCGGCCACACTGTTGCTTGCCCCTCTGGCACGTCATCTTCGATGGGCAGGTACTGCTCCACAGCGTTCTCGATGCCGTCTGGTCCAGCAAACTTGGCGCGCAACTCGGCGGCCATGTCGAAGTATTTTTGATCCGAGCTGGGCTCAACCTGCAGCCAGGAGCGGAGCATGTCGCCTTGTTGATTGCGAACATATTGGCGGATCTGGGTGAGGAATTGAGCGACGAGGGACATTGTTGAGCAACAACTCGTCGCCTGGTGTTTCGTGGAAGGGTTGTGGTGTTGCCTTCGGGGGTGAGTTGGAGTGTGGATACAGGTTTGGTGTTGGCGAACCGAGGTGGCTGGTGTGGTGAGTGGTGGGGTGAGTGAGAGAGAGTTTGAGTGAGCTGCAGGCGTCAACCATTTCATGCTTTACACATATTCACCAACAATGCAATTTTGCAATCATTCATGAAGGTATGGGCCACAAGTACTTGGTCAGACCTACGAGTAGCACGCCGACACGAGATCAGCTTTAGCATAGAACTGTAGATATACTCAACATACACGATATACTAGAATATACGTAAGATACTAGAACATACACTTTCTACAAAGTTGTTACGATGTAGGACCGTCGCCAAAGGTATCTAGGGCTCACTGGAAATGGCTACTATATAGTCTGGAGTAAGAAAAGGGGATCAACAACAGAAATTTATTTTCAGCCATATTCTCAATATGAATGAATCCGACATCCCGCGCGACTCCAACTTCTTAGATGCTCCGTCCGGTACGCAACAGAAGTGAAGTGAGCTACAGCTACGACATAACTATCTCGTATTCAAGACATGATCAACAGCGATTGATTACTGATATCGTCATAGACGAATACCTCTGAAATGACAAGTTCCAAATTTCCGATCAGTATACCTCCTCATGCCAGTCCCCCAGCAAGGAATCCGGCCACTCGCGTTTTCTATACTTAAAATTCTTATCCAGCGCATTGCCCAAGCTTTCCCAGTAGTGATTTGCGACAATCTGACACACTCGCCAGATGCGCCGTCTATTCGCGAGATATACCCATGGCGCGCCGGTTCCGATTTTGGGTCGCGTAACATGGTCCATCCACAGCATGAGTGCCTTGTAGTTTACAGTCTTTACTTGGGACCCAGCCGTGACGCCTTTGTCTTTTGCCTCAAAGTCATCACCCTTGCTATCTGCGTCTTTTATTTGTGACGGGACTGCGTGTACAATGAGATTCTCTATGTCTCCAGCTACCCAGGGCATCTCACGATGAAAGATGGATTTCCACGGGGAGTGTGCCCCTGTTGTGGCATCGTGAAATGCCCTGGAAGCTACTGAGAAAGCAAGGGCATCCTTAGCAGAAAGATTGTGTGCGAGTATATGGAGAATATCCAGAGGAAACGTGCGGAATGGGTCTTTATAATCCCGGCGAAAGGAGTCAATGGTGAAGCTGGAGTCGGTGTGTGGAACCAGGCTTCCATCTGTTAGTCTGGAGAGGATGCCAGCTTTGACCAGCTCCGAAAACACCGGCCGCGCGACAGTGTACTTGTCAGATCAAAAGTCGTCAGTATCGGAAGTGGTCGCTGTATATGAATCGAAAAGCGCGCAGAATATCTTACTTCTTCCCCCGGGTTTTCTTCCCAGCATTGGCCAGAGCCGCTGACTCGGATACAATCGATGTTGAGTGTGATGGGCGGGTCATAATCTGCGAGTGCGGACATGGTCTCGCAGAGAACAAATTTGTCAATAGACTCCTTATCTTTGGTGTCGGAGGTAATGGTTATGATATCACTGAGCATGTCGTAGCAGAGAGTGTGGAAGGGTATCACATATTCATATTCGTCGTTTGTATAGCTCAGGTAACTAAATGAAGATGAGAGGTTAAACGCGTATTCCTTGATTCTGTTGAACTGCCTTTGTGTTTCAAATGAATGTAGCACGAAAGGAACACACCTGCTAGACTCGGTAAGGTCGCCTTGGTTTGAATCTGCAAGACATAGTTGTGAGCTATGCGTCGTTCGACATGCTGTCTAATTTTTGAAAAGCGCCGGCTCCTGTGCGTGCACCTAAGTACCGTCGCCTCGCGTCATGTACATGTCACCCTAAGATTCGAAGTGGAAGTTAGACTTTTTCCGGACTGGTGACAAATGAGCATTCTTACATATTCTCCAGGTTCAGCCGGACCGGAGATATAACCCCTAACAAACGTCGAATTAGACCTGAAGTTTTATGCCCAGGATGTCGCAACGCACTTTTTGGTATCGCCGTTGATTCCAAGACAGCGAACTTGTTCTAACCATTCTGACCCTTGTGTACATTTTGGGTCATAGCAACTTTCAGTGTCGGACTCGTCACCGTCGCAGCGACTCAGGGGCCCTGAGCACAACGCACAGTAGCATTGCCAAGTTCCCATTGTGACGGGTGACTAATTGGACCGTATATCTTCAAGGAGAAGGTGAGAATGAGAGGCTACAATCGAGAAGAGGTTGACAGTCCGCTCGCAATTATATAGGAAATGCTCTGCGTCGTAATTGATCAGGTGCGTTCTTTACCAAGAGAGGGTGCGTGTTGTGGAGACAATACAAGGCAACGAGCCTCACTAAAATGACCGTGAACGTCGTTAGTCGGATGCCAAGTGGATATCAGCTGCATGTGTGACAGTTTCTTGGTCCATGCGGCGATCTCTCAGCGGGTGTCCAGAATACAGCTAGTGGTGGCCAGTCGACAGTATCTAGTACTTTGGCCAGATAAATGTGAGATATTAAGGCCATTTTTACGTAGAAAGAAACACTTTAATATACATTTAAGGATGTAAAAGTACAAAATTATATTTAATTTTTAAGCAGTGTAATATAAAGTAATTTATTTTTGGGTGATTAAATGTGAAAAAAGACTTGACATCTGCTACTTTGACTAGGTGTGTAAGTGCGGCTAAGTATTATGACACCCCATTGTAAGAAACCACCGAGAGAGCAACTCGTGTATGTGTGGAAATCTGTGCAATTTTGGTGGGAGACCCGATCGATTCTATTGCCATAGAGGGTAAGATATGACGTAGTTCAATAGTATAGATTCATTTCTAACAATGCCGCTTAAACTGGTATAGTAATCATGATCCAAACCCTTTACCTGCTACATCCAGCTTGGTACTTTTCCAACAGAAACAAATGGCAGAAGATCTCATTTCGAGTCTCCAGCCATCTAATGCAATATGCCTCTCCAAAGAAAAAAAAAACACCACTTATGCGGACTCCATTCTTTGCACAACCATCGCAGTGGCGGCACCACCACCGTTGCAGATAGCTGCAACACCATACTCACCAGGCTTCAGCTGGTGGAGCAGGGTGGTCAAGATTCTGGAGCCGGAGCTTCCAAGAGCGTGACCAAGAGAAATGGCACCTCCCAGAGGGTTCACCTTGGCGCCCTCGAGGCCAAGAATTTTCTGGTTGGCCAGGATGACAGCAGCGAAAGCCTCGTTGAACTCCCAGACGGCAACCTGGTCCTTGGTGATGCCAGCTCTTTCCAGAGCAATGGGAACGGCCTTGGAAGGCGCAACAGGGAAGTCAATGGGGGCCATGGCAGCATCAGCATAGCTGCAGATCTTGGCCAGGACGCGGGAGCCGGAACCGTACTGCTGGGCGAGGGCCTTGTTGCCCAGGACCAGAGCACTGGCGCCATCGTTGAAAGTCGATGAGTTGGCGGCAGTCACGGTGCCACTGCCGTCGCTGACAAAGACAGGCTTGAGAGTGGGAATCTTCTCAACCTTGACATCTAAAAAGCCCTCATCGGTATCGATGATGGTGTCGCCTTTGCGGCCGGAAACAGTCACGGGTGCAATCTCGTCCGCGAAAGCGTTATCAGCCCAAGCCTTCTGGGCGTTCTTGTATGACTGAATTGCGTAGGCGTCCTGTTCTTCGCGAGTGATTTTGTGGTTCTTAACGGTGTTCTCGGCGCAATTGCCCATGTGGAACTGCTGGTAGACATCCGTGAGGCCGTCCTTGATCAAACCATCCTCCATCTTGACGTGGCCAAAGGCAGGGAGTCCGCTGGCGCGATGTACGTAGAGGGGGACCTGGGACATGTTCTCCATGCCGCCAGCGATCTGAGCCTCGGCCAAGCCCATCTGAATGTTTTGTGCGGCCATGGCAACAGCCTTCAAGCCGGAGGCACACACTTTGTTGATGGTCGTAGCCTCAACGGACTCGGGAAGACCAGCGAAGATGGTGGCCTGACGAGCAGGAGCCTGACCAACTGATCCCTGCATGACATTGCCCATGTAGACGTCCGTGATCTTCTCGATGGGGACCTTGGATTTCTCTACCGCTGATTTGATCGCGACAGCGCCGAGCTTGGGAGCGGACACCGTCAAGAACGAGCCATTGAACTGGAACATCAGCAATTAGCCTGACATGGCGGCTGGGATAACTCAAAAAACACGACAAATCACATACCTTGGCCGTTGGCGTTCTTGAGGCACTCAGGATGTAGGTATCCTGGAGCTCCTTGCGCAGCGTAGCACCGGTCGAAAAGTGGCAAGCTGCTTTCACATGCCAAGCGAGCTGGCTAGCGAGCCGTGGTGATCTGAGCTGTACGACGGGCATCTTGTGAAGAACAGGGAAACCCAATATCCACGGCTACTCTGATGTTAGGGAGGACGAATGTGAGGGGAGCGACAGCGGGAAAGAAGACAAAAAGTGAAAGTATAAGCGGATGGCAGGGTGATGCGCAGGTATAAGGTGGTGGCCATCGCGGGCTGGTTGCTCGGTACGCTTCGGCTTAGAGCGGGGGAGACCGGCATTCCGGGGAACTTGGCGGCGACGGAACCGAAGTGGAGGCTTCGAGCTCCAAAAAGGTTTGACAGACGCGCCTCGCCTCACCTTTCGTTGGACATGGGACATGGGGGCTGGCTAGCAGCCGGACAAGGCTCATGCACCTTATGACGTCGAATTCGGGAGCGGAATCGCGCGAAATGAACTAGTTGATTCTTTCTTGCAACAGTATCTTTCATGTCTTTGTCAACTTTACATGTCTAGGAATGTCCTCATCTCCTTCCACGCGCTAGCCTGGCGTTTGGAGGAATATGCGTCATCACGTGATGTATACTTCGCGATTCTGTCCTGGGCGACATCTTGATTGGCCCATAGTTTGACAGCTCCTGATTGGTAGGAACAACCTGCTGGGGCGGTTTCGGGTCCAGACCATCCATCTACTGCTATCAGTCGGACGGCATTAATGAGCAAACCCCATCTTTGTTCGCCATCACGCCCGAACAGCCTAAGCTGTTCTCAAACTTGAACGAACAAGACATCGACCCTTGACAAGCTCATATCGGCTTGTCATCAAAGAGCTGCCCAGACAACTAGAGGCTGTCCAATACTCTCTCACATCCATCCACCTGTAACCAGCTCCAGGGCTGGGCCGCCATTCACGATGTCTACAGCTGCCCGCCGTCGTCTGATGCGTGACTTCAAGGTTCGCCACGAATACCCATCATGCAGAAATTTGCAGAACCCAAGCTGACTTGCTATGGCAGCGCATGCAAACAGATCCTCCCGCTGGCGTTTCCGCTTCCCCTATTCCTGATAATGTGATGACATGGTTAGTTTGAAGTCATCTCCTGGGATGCTGACCAATTTCAGTAAGGCATGGCATTGTTGCTGACGATCTACCATCCAGGAATGCTGTGATCATAGGACCGGCCGACACACCATTCGAAGATGGCACATTTCGACTCGTGATGCAGTTTGAAGAACAGTACCCCAACAAACCGCCCCAAGTCAAGTTTATCAGCCAGATGTTTCATCCGAACGTGTACGCGACCGGTGAACTCTGTCTCGATATTTTACAAAATCGGTGGAGTCCGACATACGATGTGGCTGCTGTTTTGACGAGCATCCAAAGGTATGTTTGTCGCGCACCTCTGTGGTGTGGACTCTCTTATTGCTGTGATAGTAACATAGTCATGTTCAGTCTCCTCAACGATCCAAATACCGGCTCCCCTGCAAACGTCGAAGCTTCGAATCTCTATAAAGACAATCGAAAGGAATACACAAAGCGAGTAAGAGAGACGGTAGAGAAGAGCTGGGAGGACTAGGCAGCGTTCCAATCCACCCTCGGACTGGGTGATTAAGGAAAGAATCGTTCGGCATGAGTCTTGTACATGGCATCATCACTCAATCCCGATCGACCGACACATTGAGCTTTTTTTTTTTTTTAATTTATATAATTGCGAGTCGAGCCACGGGCCGAAGTTTTCTGTATTGCTGTACAAGCTAGGAAATAGCTGGCCGGCGTTTTTGGTGCGTGGAGTTGGATTGATTATACCATGGGGCCTACATTCTAGGAAGCATAATGCATATTTCTTCATTATAGCTCTTAGCCTTTAAGTGGCCTCGGATGTGATGGGGCTCAGTGTGTGCACGTCTCCTCTGCCTGTGCTTCGAGGCCCTATGATCTTGGCTGCATTTAGCCCCGGTAATAAGGAGCGAGCTTTCGGCCTCAGCGATTCCTAGTCTATGCAACAGGTGGCTAATTCGAGTCGACTTTGATGAAGTCCCATACGCTATGCTAGGCTTTGGCTGAAACAGGAGCCGGAGGTGATTTCCCTTGGCCATTCTGGACTGTGATTTTCCCTACCATCATGTGGAAGGACCCTTGTTTTGACGAGGCATCGTCGCCGCTTTAGGAGGGACACATTGCCGCGCGAACCAAACTTTCGTGTATATGGCAATTTTGATGCAAATACCACAAGTCAAGTACACGAACAATGGATTTTCTTGGTGGCAGTTTCCTTAATTGAGGATATGGAAAGCTCGTAATAAGCTGATCTCGATCATCATACTCTAGGTAGTGATTTACGCCATAAGCTGACGAGCGATGTGGACAACTTCCGGAGCACATGCAGCCAGGTCGCACGAAGATGCATATGCATGTCAGCCAATCACAAAAGATTTAGTATGGGGGAATGAAAGAAAATCGTCATGCACCTTTTCGTGCCACAGAGTTGGTAGTAGTTCTTGTTCATCGTGCTTGTGTGCGCTGTTGACATGTACGGCGGCTTGTGAAAGTGGGCCAACGCGAATTCCATAAGAGCAACACAATTGTATCATGCAGCTGACGAAGTGAGCGAGTTGTTTTTCCTGTGCCGTTGGCTGTTCATCCGTCGATTTGAATACGTAGCACGAAGTAAGCAGGAACGAACGGTCAAACAATAACTTTCAAGCGGATGAAACGTGCGAACATGTTCATGTTAAGACGAACAAGTCGGTACTGCACGCGTGGACTGCCAAAGAAATCGAGGTTAGGGACAGAGTGGTAAGGCGGCGCTCGTGCTAAGCCGCATGGGGCCAGGACAGATGGTGCTCCCGCCCGGGTCCAGGTACATGCGTGCCTGTGTCTGGTGTAAACCGCAGGCCGCTCCCACCAACCAGCCAAGGCTGCTAATAATTACCTGAGAGGCGCGTCCCTCCCAACCAGACCTCAACCTTGCCTTGTGTCTCGATCTAACCGTCGCGTAGTCGATCTCGGGCACTGCACAGACTCCTGTGCTTGCTTTTCGGCGCATCGACCTGGCTGTTTCTGACTTCAACCTTCTTCACAAAAGCGACTTCCACTTGCTTGTTTTCTTTCTTCCTGGAACCATATTAATCTGGTTCGTTGGGTCGCTGCATGCCGCGCGCTGTCTGTGCCCACCGCCCCTGACATCAACACCAAGCTTGAGGGGTGCGGTCCATAATTCACAACACAGCGACATTCAGCACCAACTGCCAAAATGTCTGCCAACAGTATCAAGGTCGTGGCCCGGTTCCGGCCCCAGAACCGGATTGAGTTGGAATCGGGAGGCAAACCTATTGTCACTTTCAACTCGGAGGACTCTTGTACTCTGGACGTACGATTAACCCCTCCCGCTACGTGACGCCCGTTGGCGGGCCGCACAAACATCATGCATGTATCCGGCTGACAGTTCTTTATATAGTCAAGAGAAGCCCAGGGCTCATTCACCTTCGACAGGGTGTTTGACATGGAATGCAAGCAGCAGGACATCTTCGACTTCTCCATTCGACCCACTGTTGACGATATTCTGAACGGCTACAATGGCACTGTCTTCGCCTACGGCCAGACCGGTGCTGGTAAATCGTACACCATGATGGGAACAAACATCGACGACGACGAAGGACGAGGTGTTATCCCACGTATTGTCGAGCAGATCTTCGCGAGCATCATGACCAGCCCGAGCACGATAGAGTATACTGTGCGTGTCAGTTACATGGAAATTTACATGGAGAGGATCAGAGATCTTTTGGCCCCTCAGAATGATAACCTGCCAGTGCACGAGGAGAAGAACCGTGGTGTCTACGTCAAGGGTCTGCTGGAGATCTATGTCTCAAGCGTGCAAGAAGTTTATGAAGTTATGAGAAGGGGTGGGAATGCCCGAGCTGTTGCCGCAACCAACATGAACCAGGAATCTTCGCGATCGCACTCGATTTTCGTCATCACCGTCACGCAGAAGAATGTCGAGACGGGTTCGGCGAAGAGCGGTCAGCTCTTTTTGGTGGATTTGGCCGGTAGTGAAAAGGTGGGGAAGACTGGCGCCAGTGGACAAACACTCGAAGAAGCCAAGAAAATAAACAAGAGTTTGAGCGCCCTCGGCATGGTTATTAATGCTTTGACTGATGGCAAATCATCTCATGTTCCTTACCGAGACTCCAAGTTGACCCGAATTTTGCAAGAATCCCTGGGTGGTAACAGCCGAACGACACTTATCATCAATTGTTCCCCGAGCAGTTATAACGATGCCGAAACTCTTAGCACCATGCGATTTGGCACGCGGGCGAAATCCATCAAGAACAAGGCCAAGGTCAACGCTGAACTCAGCCCTGCTGAGCTCAAGATGCTCCTCAAGAAGGCACAGGGCCAGGTCACCAACTTCGAAAATTATATCTCAACGCTGGAAGGTGAAATTCAATTATGGCGCTCAGGAGAGTCGGTTCCTAAAGAAAAATGGGCACAGCCTGGGGATGGTATCGTGGCAAGGACAGAGGCCAAGACACCGCGCCCGTCAACGCCTTCTCGACTTACAGCCGAGAGCCGATCAGAGACACCAGTTGCCGCCGACCGGGCTTCAACTCCAAGCTTGCAGCTGGAGAAAGATGAGCGAGAAGAGTTCCTGCGCCGCGAGAACGAACTCCAGGATCAACTTGCAGAGAAGGAGTCGCTGGCAACGGCCGCCGAGAAGACCCTGCGCGAGACCAAGGAGGAAATGGCATATCTCAAGGAACATGACAGCAAACTGGGCAAGGAGAACGAGAGACTGACGACGGAAACGAATGAATTCAAGATGCAGCTTGAACGGTTGACCTTTGAGAGCAAGGAGGCACAAATCACCATGGATGCTCTGAAGGAGGCCAATTCGGAGCTGACTACAGAACTGGACGACGTTAAGCAGCAGCTCCTCGATATCAAGATGAATGCTAAGGAAACCGGAGCAGCATTTGATGAAAAGGAGAAGCGAAAGGCTGAAAAGATGGTCAAGATGATGGCCGGATTCGACCTCGGAGGGGATGTTTTCAGCGACAATGAACGATTCATCAGCGAGGCTATTCAGCACATCGACAAATTGCATGAAATCAGTGCGGTGGGCGACAACATCGCACCATATGAGTTCAAGGACCTGCGCGCCCGGCTTGTGGAAACCCAGGGCATCGTCAGGCAAGCAGAATCGTCTATGTTTGGAACGTCATCCGGCGAAGCGGATTCTCGACGAAGAGATGAGTTGGAAGAGAAATTGATCGCCATGCACCAGCAATATGAGGATCTCCTGACCAAGAACTTGAGCGAAAGCGATGTCGATGAAGTCAAGACCCTTTTGGAGAATGCCTATGCCAGCAGACAGTCAACGCAAGCTCAGCTGATTGAGGAGCTCAAGGCTGATGCAGCTCAGAAGGTAAACGAGAACTCGAGGATGAAGCTATTCATCGAAGACCTTCAACAGCGAGTCAAGACGGGCGGCACTGCGCCCATGACCAACGGCAAGACAATTCAACAGCAGATCGCTGAGTTCGATGTTATGAAGAAGAGTCTGATGCGGGATCTGCAGAATCGCTGCGAACGTGTTGTTGAGCTGGAGATCTCACTGGATGAGACGCGCGAGCAATACAACAATGTGCTACGGTCATCCAACAACCGTGCCCAGCAGAAGAAGATGGCATTCTTGGAGAGGAACCTCGAACAGCTTACTCAGGTCCAACGCCAGCTGGTAGAGCAGAACTCTGCGCTTAAGAAAGAGGTTGCCATCGCTGAGCGGAAGTTGATCGCACGAAATGAACGTATCCAAGGCCTGGAGAGTCTCTTGCAAGACAGCCAAGAAAAGATGGCTGCGGCTAATCACAAGTACGTAACCTTTCCGTTTCCCCAACCATCGTCAAGTTTCATAGCTAACAAAAGAACCTACAGATTTGAGGTTCAACTTGCCTCTGTCAAGGAGCGACTTGAGGCAGCCAAGGCCGGCAGCACCAAGGGCCTGAACGCGACAGGTGGAGGCTTTAGCTTTGCCAATGCTGGCAGCCGCATTGCTAAACCGCTCCGCGGCGGCGGTGGCGATGGGCCTGGCGTTCCCACGGTCACCTCACTACAAAACGAAGCCGCTAGCAACAAACGAAGCAGTTGGTTCTTCAACAAGTCGTAGAGTTTGCCATGCAGTCTTTATGACTGATCCTTTCACGAAGACAGCGAGCACGCGGCTAGATATCGTTGACCATACCCATAAGACATATGCGAAGTTCAAGACCTGCAGCAATTGTGTTGTTTTCTTTTCTGGTTCACCACGCAGAATAGATGCTCGATTTTGATATCTTCTCACTGGTTTAGTTTTGTCACACAGACACAACCTCTCGCCTGTCTGCGTGGGCGACTTACCCACGGCGCAGCTTCTCTATGCCCGCGCCTCCTGTTCCTTTTGTTCTTTTTTTTTTTTTTTTTGTTTTGTCCTAGTTACTTCCATACCACAGAGAGCCTCAGCGAGGTATTATCTGGAAGAACATGCAAGCCTCTCTTCTTATGACTCCACAACTTAGAAATCAGCTATCAATGACGAATTGGATTTATGACATGGGATAGTGAAGAACAATGGGATGAGTGGAAGGGTTGAATGATGGGATGAGAAGCCAACGGCCTGGGGTTTCATGGCAGGAGTTGATGGACGGCGGTTTATGAATTACATAGTACAAAAATATTAAGTCACCTATGGACAGAGCAAAAGCACATTAAAGTGAGACTGAGCGATTATATAAATTTTGGAAATTGATACTATATTTGATTGGCGGTAGATGAATCAAGAACAACGCTATTTAATCAAGATATGAGATGTAGGGACAGGTTCTGTCGTTGGAGTGTAATCTGCCAAGCACTGGAAGCCAATAACCCTAGCAGTATTGGGCGAGGTAAATACAAAATGTTTTTTTTTAAACAGTGCGACACGACAGCATGGAAAAGTTGCAGTATATGCCAAGATACGGGTGTCATACGCCGTTTAGCGAACCTCTTTGCTGTGCTTAGCGATGAAAACGACCTGGGGTACGAGGATAGCGCTGAAGAGAAGAACAGCGCCAATGCTCAAGGCAAACATCTTGACGTAGAGAGTAAGCAGTCGGCGCCAGGACTTGCCGAACGTAGTCCAGGCATCCGTGACGGTGGCGTAGCCCTTACCGCCAACAACCTCGGGCTCGACCTTGCCCTCGAAAGAGCGATCAAAGGGAATGATGGTGCTCTGCTCAACGGGGAGAAGCGAGGCCTGGACACGGACAAGCACCACGTAAGCGGAGATGATAACGAAGACGGAGCAGGCAAGAGTGATGATGGTGACAACAAGAGACTTGATGATGAAGCCGGCGTCAATGGCATCCATGTCCATGGGTTCGTTGAAGCCAGACTTGGGGATCTGCAGGCCGATGACGAAGGCGACAGCAATGGGAATGAAGCGGGTGACTTCGCGCGCGAACCAGAAGATGGTGACAGCCTTCCAGGTAGCGTCAAAGGTGCGTCAGAACGGAGGCAGCCGAGACCAGAAGTGCAAGGGGGGACTTCTCAGAGATGATGATGTGAACCCATGCGGTGCTGAACTGGACGAGCGTCAAGGAGGCGAGCAGCGTGGCGATTGGGTAGAGCAGGCCTCCAAAGGCACCAGTGAAGATGCCCATGACGAGAGAAGTCAGGAAGACCTGGGCGAGGAAGCAGAAGAAGCCGCGGAAGTTGGCCTTGATGCCGCCGTTGGCCATGAGCAGGCGGTTGATGGCGCGGAAGGAGGATGTAACGGTTCGTGGCTGGCCGTGGGTGGGCTTGAATCCGTTACGGGTGACGCCGATGCCTGCGCCGCCTTCGGGGTCGGCGGACGGGTCGTTGAGGGAGACGGGTTCGTAGGCGGGAGGGTTTTCGTCCTCGACGATGGCGAAGACGGGGTAGATCATCTTGAAGGTGTATTCGAACTGGGGATTTGGGGTTAGTATTGGAATGGGATGAGAGGTTGTGGACCGCATCGCATGTCGTTCGAGAGAAACAAAAGAAGGGAGCAAAGTTTACAAGACGCAGCCTCTATTTCAACAAGAAGGAAGAACTTACGATGAGAACCATGGGGATGAGAAGCAGAAAGTCGAGGAGCACGACCAGAATAGCCCATGAGGGTAGCTCATAGCCTCTGATGTCGTCGCCGCCCGAGACGGCGCGCTTGACGGAGAAGTGCATGCTGGCGGATACCGTCTTAGTCGCAGTAAACGTGATGCTGCTATAGAAAACGAAGAAAAGAAAGAGACAAAGTACTTAAATAGAGAAAGGCAAGATGGGAAGTCGGTGATGTTGGAGAGAACTGGAAGAGACGAGGTCTGGCGTAAGCATACGTAGGCTGCAAGCGGGGCGGCGAATGGATTTATGGGCCCGCGTGGGTGTCCAGTCAGCGCTGCTGGGCTGTTCGTGGCCTGTCAGATTGCCAGAGTGCAAGAGTGAGACAAGGGGCTCAGTGGCTCAGTGCTTCCGGCTGAGCCGCTACAGTGTCACAGAGTGGACCAGAGCAGAGCAGAGCCGCATGCTGCACAGCCCACTTCCAGCTTGGATGGCACGGCGCCTGCACCAACGGCATGTACTTTCCCGTGGCTCACACACCCAAAGGTGACTTGTGCTGACGTCTCGAATGGGAGGGACTATGTACTCCGTAATACATAATACCAGAACCCAGAGACAACGGGTCCTGCACCCGCTTGGCGCCGTCTCGGCGGTTTCCTGATTTGGCCCACGGGGTCGTGAACTTGGGCCAGACCCTTCGTATAAACACCATTCACGATATTGGGCATCGCTGTGAACCACCAAACCCCCATGGTGCCTGGGTATCTTGGCGGGCATGGCCGCTTTTGGCCGCGACCGACTTTTTCAGCTTTGTTGAGGGTCTATAATGACCGAAGGGGGTTGCTGCACCAATGCACGGCTTGCGATGAGTCTATTCTACCACAATTCCGGTGAAATCATCAGAAACATATCAAGGCCCAACAACACCCTGGAATCGTAGGGAGGACAAAAACAGAGAGAGAGAGAGCAAACATCTTCAAGGTCAGCATTTAATGCAAGAATAACTCATGTCTGTACGTGCTCAAGAAGCAATTTACCACAGGCAAAGCCGCAGCGCAGGCGAGCATTTCACCACAGCACCACTCATTTTTGCACGGCCACAACCTTTTGAGTTGTTCACCGCGGTTGGCTTTCAACTCTCATCTTGTGAACCCCCAGCGCACGAACTGTTCCCGCGCATTTCTCCACTGACAAGCGCCAATTCAGGCAACATGGGCACCAGCAGCACGATCCCCCACTTCAATGCATCAACTTTAGGTTGAAGAAATTGTCACTTGAGAACTCAAAACAGTCGGCTCATCTTTTGTTTATTATATATTCCCAAGATCAGGCGACACTGTCATTCCCCATCTCTTTCTTCTCTGCATTGTTCACTTACAAGTTCTGGCTTCGCAACAATGGTGCCGATATCACTGTCCCAACTTCCGCAGGACGCCATTCGCTACATCTTCTCCTTTGTCCTGCAGCCAGATATTGTAAACTGCAGACTACTGAGCCGCGATTTGGAACCCATGGCAACGCAATACGCGTTTCGACATGTTCGTCTGGAAGCCATCAAGAATGGCAACGATCGCTTCATGTAGGTCGCCCTGTCGCCAAGACTGCGTCCGCTCGTGAAGGAAGTCACTTGCGACACCTGGATCGGTCCAGATTTTACATATAATTCCAATGGCGAGTACCAAGTGCCGGAGAGATTCATGAAGCACCTGCCGTGCTTGCGCTTCTTCTCCAATCTCAAAGCGCTGCTCTTGCGGTTTAGCGAGCACTGTGGGAATAATGAAGAAATGTGGAAACTGGAAATTGAGGAAACATATGACTTCAGATACAGGGTTCTGCATACAGTTTTTCGGTGTCTGGCGGGCACATGGTCAGCCGAGACCCAGCATCAGATCGATGAGGATCTGAACCTCAAGATCGACATTGAGCCATCGGATTATGAGATACCCATTGAGGATAGTCTTGTCAGCAGACCGATACCAATTGAGACAATGACGATATCCAACTTAGCCGACTACAACGACAAACGGCTGACAGCGTCGGGGGCGTTTTTAGATGTTATCAACTCAAGAAACTTGAAACATCTGAAGCTCTTGATTGCCGTGGAAGTGGACGATGCAGCTCCCGAGCAAGGGATTCACCTGAGAGAAAAATACGACATGTTTAAGAGCTTGCCGCAAACTTGGCTGTCGCCCGGCCTGGCACAGAACCTTCGAACACTGTCGCTGTATTGCGCCGATTACTGGGGCTGGAACCCTGCCATGGATTTTCGAACCGTGAATCCTCTTGCAGGGGACGACTCTGGATCCCCCAATCTAAGGATTCTAGCGCTCGGAAACTACATCTTCAGCCACGAATGGCAGGTAGACTGGATTGCCTCGTTGGGGCGCAAGAACGGCCGCGGAGGTCTAGAGGAGCTGTATCTCGACGACTGTCCCATCATGTTTCACGCTCAATACCACAAGCCACTCAATCAATCCACCACATCTCTAGGGACAGATGTGTTTGGCAACGAGGTCGTCATTTCAAATGAGTGGTATCCGGTGACCGAGACAATGACAGACTCTAGGGCTGTCTGGGACCCAACGGAGGTGCTATACGATCTGCGGTGGCATCTCATCCTCCCTAGATGGAAGGAAGAGATGACGGGCTTGAAGGTTTTCAAAATGGGCTCCGGAGCCTGGAGCTTGCCTTCTGAAACCCTCCGTGCCATGGCATCTGTTTATGGAGGAAAAGTTCTCGACAAGCTACAGACGCACCGTGTTGATCATAATGTATTTCGGTACTACAACTGCCCAGCACCACCAAAAGAGAGTGAAAGGCCCAGGTTTCGATACCCCAGTCACCACCCAAATCCTGCTTATTTGCACGGAGTTGGTCTCTCTGACTGCTCAAATCATCTTCTACAGTATATAACTTTCGATATCGGGGTTGGTCCTTCGGCTTGGTGTGAGAGGACTCACGACAAGCTTGACGAGGGGGATGAGGAAGATCAGCTTCGAGTCGGGACTCGCGCGCTCGATGAGGCTGCGCTGGAGGCATTCACACAAGTTGTGGAGTCAAGGAATATGGTGTTTCTGTAGCTGTGCGCCACTCTAAGAATTATCAGTAGGCAAGCAGCAGGACAGAGTTTCCAATTATTATTATTTTTTCGTGTAATTTGAAGGCCGTCTTTCGGAAGCCACATATTGAAGGAAATGAACGAAGGCAGAAAATTCTTTATTGGCTCATATGACCAGCATATAGCAGGAACTTACTACCTCGGGTATGATCAAGGAATGAGACATGTACCTAGTTATATGGATATTCGAATAACTTCGTGAGAACCCAAATATTTTAAGCAATGCTGATTGTGCCTAAGACTTGAGTTACTTATGTAAACGCTTAGTAATACAAGATTGCTATTATTGATCTTACATGACTTTTTGCCTGCGTTACGTGGCACAACGCATAAGTCGAGGCACTGGTGTGTGAGACAGGTCATCGGTCAATGAGACAGCCCAATCGGGCTAGTGCGGGTGGGTCTATTGAAGATTGACTGGCTTCTGATTAGCCACATAAAAATAAGAAGCCCTACTTTCAAGCCAGAATCGGCGTATAAAGAGCCTAACATTGCGCGTTGCAATTGTCTCACAACTTCTTCCTTTCCACATTAACAAGGCCCACTTTCCCACTTTTATTTTTTTCTATCCAATCAAATGGTTTCAAATCTTGCTTTAGCCAATTAGTACGCGCTAATGCTAAGCAAAGTAGAGCAACGAATGAAAGAGGCCATGTATTGGTCCCGCAAGACCAGGGGGTCCGCGCAGGCCACAGCCAAGCTTTTTTCCGTCAGTCATGCCACATTATCCTAACGCTTAAAAAGTAGGGTTTCTCGTTAAATAGCTAATTAGGGCAAGCAAGCAGAAGCTCTTGCCGCTGCAAGAGAAAGCTCTTATTTAGTGGATCTTGACGCAATCAAAGCTCGGCATTGCGCCAACCCATAAGCAGGTTAAATTCCTTGCGGTAAGGGGTTCTATAGCAAAGTAGGGAATTAAGCAATATGATTGGCCAGAATTAGGTCGCCTAGTTTTAGCTATATTATGCGGAAATTTAAACGCTCTAAACCCAGCTAATTATAGTCAAGTAGGCCTACGTAGTATTACACCAAATTATCCTAAGCTAGTTTAATATACTCTAAGACCTATAAATCTATAATATCCCTACTAAATTATGCTTTAATATAGACAAATTAGGAATAGCTAAGGGCTAGGGGTTTAATAGCCTTATTCTTAGCTAATTAAAATTATAGAAATAGCTCTTATTAGCTAGAAACTTATACAATTAGGTTATAATTATTAAGTATATCTTAGTAACTAGGATTAGCCTTAGCCCCCTTATTATTCTTAAGGGTACTATGCTATAAGCTATATAGTTTCCCTAGGAACTAAACTAAAATAGGAATCTCTAGCAATTTATAACTTCCCTAAATAGCTAGACCTCTAATAAAATTATATTATATTAGTTAAAGGAGATTTTTATCCTTAAAACCTAGCTAGAACTACCTAATTAAAAGTAATTACTAATTTTAGATAGTTATAGGTCCTATATAGCTAAGGAATTTATATAGACCTGCTTTTAGCACTAAATATTCCTTATTTTCTTACCCCTATATATATTGCATATTTTGAAACCACTAGATATATTAATTTTTAGCCTAATTAAGCAGGCCTACTATAAAGAGTATAATTCTTAATTTTTATTAGTTACTACCCTAGTCCCTTTAAAGGCACTATTCCTAACTTATTATAGTAAGGTATATAAAGCTAGGCTAACTAAGAAGAACATCCTTACTAGTTAGGCTGTAACTAAGCTTTAGCTAGTTATAGCTTAGAAGCTAATTATTAATTAGTTTACTAATATTAGGGATAAAAGTAGGTTAGATATAAGGACCTAACTAATTAAAGAGTCTAATAACTTTTAAGCTTAATAAGGGTTATTAAGCCCGGTTAAAACCCCATAGAATATAAAGGGATTTTAGAATATAATATATAAAGTATTATAAGAAGCCCTATATAGACCTACTGCCTCTTTAGGAAGGTAGAGAAGCGGCTTAATATGCTAATAGTAGACCTTACACTTACCTACATAGAAAATATAGAACTCCGCGCATAATTAGACTAAATATAGCTAAAAAAGCAGAGTCCAATTAAACTAGACCTAAATCAGAAATTCTTTAATCTTAAGGACGTTAATTGCGCTATATCCTTAAATATAATTAGCTAGAAAACAACAGAATTACCTAAAGAGAAAAAGTTCAAGCACATATATTATAATTGGTAGCTAGGGCTACTTTACGGCGAATCAGAGCCTCCTAATATTATATACTAGTCTCTTTTAGGAAGAAATTCCACTTTTCCATGTTGCCAATACCGGTTAATAAGCTTCAACTTAAGCTAATCAAACGCCGCGATTGATACCGAGCCACGCCCTTGGCCACGCCCGGACCCACCCGCACTAGCCCGATTGGGCTATCTCATTGACCGATGACCTGTCTCACACACCAGTGCCTCGACTTACACCAAGCGTCAACGAAGATGCCTTCCACAAGAGTTGATGGAGCGGGTAGGTTACAGAAAGTGACGTTCCCAGATCTACCCGTTGTTGCGCCGAAAACTGATGGGAAACTTCTGGCATAGATGACCGCAATGATGAGAATAGTATTCATACTACCCACAGCGGCAATAGTTGGGATTAACAGGATGATAAATTGGTGTATTTTCCGCAGGGTCGGCTAATTCTCCGAACGAATCAGTACCGCCTGGTCTGCCGTGATTGAAACAAAAGTTCTCAAGAGTAATGAGCGATCAAAATGTTATGTTTCGATAGAAAGGCAGTATATATTGCTGAGTTAGGAAGATTTTGAAGATGTCGATGGAAAAAAGCATTGTGGTCAATATCTGGATCTATCATCAACGTCATATCCTATGAAGTATCCTCCATTGCAAGGCAACCGCAACGCAGATGTCAATTTCATTACTTTGTATATTGCTTTGGGTTCTTAGAAACGGTATTCCATCGCCAGCAGCTGGCTTAAGTGATGTCTTTCGTGAAACCAAATTCTGATGAAGGTCCGCGGCAGAAACCGGACTGCACAAAGGCTGCGAATTATTGTGCAGCAAAGTACCAAACTGAATTCAACCAGTTATTTTCGCTTTGGAAAGAAAAGTCCATGTACCCAGAACTGTACCAGGACCATCCTCGGCATTTCTAGGCAGCCATGCGTGTTGGGGGACCGGGAACGCCCCAGCCTTATGTTGGCAACTGCCGAAACAAACAAATGACGAAATATTAGCCTACAATCATTCAACCTGACATCAAGCATCGAGGAATAAGGCTGGATTGTTTCGACGTGGCGAATTAAATTGGTCGCCTTGGCGCGTCCCCGCTCGTCCCCTCACTGTTGGTTGAGCTCCGTTGGTCATGTGCGAGAGACACACAGAACAGCCAAGCGCCTTGTTCTATAGTCACTCCCATTTCTTTCCTTTGCACATCAAACTTCTCTGGAAGCTACTTGAGAAGTCATTAAAGCAATCATTCCCATCATGGCAGCCGTCGACAACATGACCCGGGAGGAAGCACTTGAGGAGTTCAGAAATAAGGCCAAGGAGGTTCCTCGCCGGTTCCCAGGACAGAATGCGGACTTTCAGCCATTCTTTGACATGGTAAATCTTGAATACGACTTGAAGGTATGATTTGAGTGATCCGTGCGTCAAAGACTTGTTCTGAATTAATAAATACAGGAACAACTCGATGAGGACACTTACGGAAAAGTGATGCGTTTCATTGATGAGAGTGGCAAGCCTGGCCTCGGTCAAGGGCAAATCGATGCAGAGTTGTCCAATGCCAAGTCTTGCTTTCGCGATCGTAAACAGCTAATAGAGCTATTCGATCGGGCCTATGGCAGACGAACACCAGAAATTCTTGCACTCACGAGGGAGAGGGTGGCTGCGCTGATCCAGAAGAGGGAGGGAGGAAAAGATTAATAACAGGGAGTAGGCTACTATCTACTCCCTCTTTAAATATCTCACAAAACTTGAGGCAAGGTTGTGCGTCCGAACTATCTACCTGACGGGATGCCGCTATGGTATGAGAGAAATAGGTTGAGAAGATAGAGATAGACATGCGCCAGTTGCGAGCTAGGTTCCAATGCCATCTTCACCACGAGACTCCTGCGCAACCACAAAACAGTTATGCCTTGCCAATTTAAATCGCCTCACAGCTTGTGGCATGGCCCTGTGTTGCTGGCGGAGAACAGCCGGCCAACAACGATATCACATCCTAGTCGCCCACTCCAAGTGTCGAACCCTCCCCGGCACCCAGCTTTTATTCCTTGTCTGTTTTTAGGAAAACGCCTTGGGCATGCTGCTTGCAAAGGGAGGAAGTCACTGAAGAGTGAACCCCGATCGTGCGATGGACAGCATCGTTTCTTTTTACATGAGTTCTTTTCTGACCACCAGTCGTAGAGCATGAGCCCCCAGACGCGAGTGCACCTCATCATAGTTATATTAGCTTGCTCCATACTGATATTCCACATCTGGGGGCTCTTTCTAGCTACTCTGTCGACTGTGAGAAATTGAGAAGCATGGGAAAGCTCGGGTCGGATGATCCGAACTCAATTCCTTGGCCGAAAAGCCCCCCGGCAGCAGCCAAAAGTGCACTTCCGTGATAGCATAACGAAGACTATCGAGTTACTGAAGATTTCCATAGATTGGCTGGATGGAGCCGTTGCACCAGTGAAGAATCGCAACAGCTACGATATGTTTCGCCGAAAGGTCAACGGCACGCTGACTTAAGGAGAAGCTCGCCTTGGCCAGATGCTGCTCAATATGAACAACGAACAGAGCAAAACACAGACAAAATGATGATGCAGAAGCTGGAAGGAACCCATCGTGCGATGCGACAGGCAGTTGGCGTTGGAATTCTTGTTCCATTAGCCCTAGTGTTTGTCTTTCTGGCTCTGATCTGCGTAAGGGCTAGATAAAATTTACGGCAGTGGACTTATGGTCATTCCATACGGTTGTTGAGAGTCCTTTGTGCTTGTCTGCGCGGGTGCTGTTGCCGTTGGATCTTATCTTGGAGGGCTCCAGATATTCGCATCAGCAAATGTCATGTTGATGAAGTAAAACCAAAATTCGAGCGGATGTGCCACTCAGGCTCAAGGAAACTTGATCGGGTAAAAGGAGGATGAAACCTCACGGGGTCTAATATGAGCCAAAATCCTTGCAATGAGTTGCGGGGGCGACGCTGCTGAGACTGTGAAACCAACAGTATTCACAGCTTCGCAGGCCTTTTCTCAACCTCTATCCAGAGACTTTCTCCCTCGGCGAACGAATGGCCTTCTCCGTCCTCAATGGTTCCTCTAAGCCACATTTTCCTGCCACTCGATCGCCGTTCTAGTCATGTGCGGCCGAGGATAATTCCAGGTGTGGCAAGACGCTTTTTAAATTTTATATTGAGAAACGCGGTATATCCCGACATGCCTGGGGAGAGGTGCAGATTTACAAGCTCGCCCATCGTCACATCAAGTATCGTAGCAATTACGCCACCATGTGCCACGTTGGTATGGCCATCGACACCTTTGCCAAGTTTCAGGAGGCTAATCAGTTCGCCAGCGATGGGGCTCGAGGGATCTCGGTCAGGATTGGTAG
The DNA here is from genome assembly GCA_000222875.2 of Periglandula ipomoeae IasaF13. Classification (NCBI taxonomy): domain Eukaryota; kingdom Fungi; phylum Ascomycota; class Sordariomycetes; order Hypocreales; family Clavicipitaceae; genus Periglandula; species Periglandula ipomoeae. The sequence goes on along the minus strand of AFRD01000018.1, from coordinate 69,420 downwards.
CATCTGCAGATGGATGTAGCACTTTGTAGAACGACTGCCAGGCGCCAATGGTGTTTTTTGTTGCCAGAGTCTCGGCGACCAATGAATCCTCGCTGGTGTTTTTGACTCGGCGGGAGTCAGTAGCAATGGGCGTTATGTCAGGATCACTGAGGAGCTTCGAGCACCACGCGGGTGAGCTAGTGGATGCGAAGGCAGTGCGTGCATCCTCAGACGCCGGCTCTCTCGAAATTGCCGGTCGCGTTAAGATCACCATCGTCAGAAGTTTGACTTTGCAACGCTGAGCTCAGGTCGGAACAAGAAGCTGTATGGCTGTATCCTTGGTTTCGAGAAGGGAAAGTGACACGAGGCAGCACCTACAGTTGAGTGGTCAAAAGTACCTAGGTATTTGGCCAGACCCACGTATAATATGCCAATAAAAATAAGCTTTAAAATATACTAAGTTATATGAAAATATATATAAAACTTTTAATTTTAAAAAAAATAAAAAATAAAAATACTTTTGATTATATATATTTCTCTAGGCTTATATGATAGCATCTGGCTAGAGTAGGGACATTGAGGTGGTCAAATACTTATGACCCCCCACTGTAAGTTACCGAGGCTCCCAAAGAGGTTGATTAACGGCACACAGGCGGCCGTCTTAGTGGGCAAGAGCGCCTGGGGTATGCACCTGAGTACCTTCTGTATCTGGACAGAGCTTTTCCATCATATCATTGGCCAATAAACGATTTCAGTACACGATACAAAATAAGTTCGAGTAGATTGACCACGGAGATCACACTTCGGCGCGCTGAAGGCAAATTCAGAAGCACTGCAGTTGATTACTTCGAAAGCTATGCATCGGCCAATGGGGTGCAGCTCCTTTAAGCATGAGAGTGGCTATAGTGGGCGGGGAGCTCTAAACGCAAACCACCACCTACAAACTCCATCATCCTGAGAAGCTCCATTTTCAAAACTTCTGTACTGTCTTTGTCCATGGCTGCCCCGTCGATTCCTAACCTTCTCACTCTGAGAGGAGGCGGTCGCGGCGGAGGGCGAGGCGGAAGAGGCAGACGGCCAGAAGGCCCAGGCCCTGCCTCATCCTCAAATGTGTCTCCAGATATTGCCATTCAGGGCACCGATACTGACGCCGCCGTGTCACGCCTCAGCGCCGTGGATTTGGGCTATCTGGACGACCCGTATGCAAGATTGTTCGTGACAGGACCGCCGGCTAGGAGATTGCCCATTATTAACAGAGGTGAGCATTCAACATGCATCATCGCGCATCCCCAACCGACAGCATACTGATGACCTTATAGGGACGTATATGCGGACTACATCATTAGATAGCCTGATCCACGCCTTCCTCTCACAAAACGGCTCATCAACTAAGCAAATCATCTCTCTCGGCGCAGGAACGGATACCAGACCACTTCACATGCTTCAAAAGTCTGGAGCTGAAAACATCATCTACCATGAGTTCGACTTCGAAGCTACTTGTCGGCGCAAGTTGGCCATAACCCAGTCCTCACCTAGTCTGCGACAACTTTTCCGTGAGGTCAGCATTCACGACGATGGCTCGTGGAGCGCTGAACCGTCGAGGGGCGGATCATATCACTGTCACGCCATGGACCTCCGTGACCTTGCCAAGTTGATCACTGATCTACCAAGCGGGGTGCGCAGCGACTTGCCAACCCTTTTGTTGTCGGAGTGCTGCCTCTGCTACTTAACGCAGCAAGACTCCGACAACGTCTTGCAATTTTTCACTTCAAAGATCCCCAACATTGCCGCATTATTATACGAACCAATGCCATTGGGTGACGCGTTTGGTGACATGATGATATCCAACCTGAAGGCGCGTCAAATTCACATGCCCTCACTGAGCAAGTACAAGGATCAAGAGGGACAGGTTTCGCGGCTTCGCAGCTCAGGGTTCGACAGCACAAGTTATACGACGATTGAGAATGCATGGAATACGTGGGTAGATAAACAAGAAAAAGAAAGAGTTGATCGCCTGGAGGGGCTGGATGAAGTTGAGGAGTGGAAGTTGTTGGCTGCGCACTACATTGTGGTGTGGGGGACAAAGGGCGTGAGACTCGAGTCGCATGAACAAGACACGACCTGGTAACTTGGTAGCTCTGTGAGCAAATTCCCCAATAAATCGAGTTTTGACATAATGAATTTGACCGTGACAATCAATCATTATCCTCATTGAAACACACATAAATCTGGATTGTGTCATCAACATGGCGATTGAATGAAAGGCAGCGACCCATGGGAATGGGTCACGTGTCGAGATAGTCCAAGTCGCGCCAACAAACGGATCAGCCAATAGTCGGCGTCGCGCAACCATCCCTCGACAATCCGTGCTCTTATTCATCTTTCATCGTTGGCGACCACATATACCGTTGTTGGGTCAAAAAGCATCTTCATAGACATTCACAAGACATCTTTCAACTGTCATCAGTACATCAATAGCATTGCGACCATAGGATACCACGATACCTGCATCGGTCACTACGTCCTCAATCTCATATGAGCAACTCACCAGCCCCATCGCCGAATGCGAACACCTGAGAGCAAAATTGCATCGCGCGAGAGCTGAGATCATCAAAGGACGCGGCACGCCCGCCAAGCACCTTAAGTAAAAGAACAGAGGCTGGTTCGGCATCAGCTGGGAAGATATATCGCTTTGGAATTCAGTAGCTCATCGTGAGCCCAGTCGCCAAGATGGCCGACTCGAAGGATAACAAGGCGTACAAGTATCGCCAGGAAATCAGTCAGGTACGAGAATGAAGCAGACGGTTTTCATCATCTGATTAACTTCCTGTTCTCATGTATCCTTGCATCAAAATTTGATAGCACTTTGAGAATACACACTGACTTGCACAGATGATGTATGTCTCTGGCGAGACGGGCGAGCCATCCGTCGAGACAACAAGCATCATAGAAGACATTGTTCGCCAACAAGTCATTGAACTAGTAAGCCACCACTTTATTTCCATAGCCCTGTCTCCCATACAGCATATCGAAAGGAGAAAACAATCTCAACTACATGAGACGGCGAAATAAACTGACATTCTTCAGCTCCGCAACTGCACAGAGCTGGCCTCCCGACGCGGCTCCAAATCCATCTCCACAAACGACCTCATCTTCCAAATCCGCCACGACCAAGCCAAGGTCTCTCGCCTCCGCACCTTTCTCTCCTGGAAAGACGTGCGCAAGAACGTCAAAGACTCCGACGACAAGGGTGCTGACGCGGACCTCGGCGCGGGAGACGACGGCGTCGTGCCCGGCGGCCCTGTGGATGAAGCGGCCAAGAAGAACAAGAAGGCCAAAGTCGGTCTGCCATGGGAGCCCGCTTCATTCTACTCTGTCGAGGTACCCGAGCGGGATGACGAAGAAGACGAGGAGGAAGAAGAGATGAATTACATCACGCTGCAGCGTCTGCGGAAAGCAGATGAGCGTACTAAAGCCATGACGAAGGAGGAGTATGTGACGTGGTCAGAATACAGACAGGCGAGTTTCACATGGAGAAAGGGAAACCGATTTCGAGAATGGGCAGGGTTTGGCATCGTGACAGACAGTAAGCCATCGGATGATATCGTTGATATATTGGGTTTCTTGACCTTTGAGATGGTGGCCACGCTCACAGAGGTTGCGCTCAAGGTCAAGGAGCAAGAAGACATGGCGAGAGCGCAGAGCGGCGCTGATAATGCGGGTACTAAGAAGAGGAAGTTGCAGCAGGGCTTGTTTGATCCCCCAAGCGAAGGGAAGACGCCGGTAGAACCGAGGCATGTTCAAGAGGCGTTTAGAAGGTTCCAGGAGAGGCCCAAGAAGACGAGGGCCATGTTGATTGGGACGAGGATGACGCAGAAGACGCCGTTGAACATTATATGACCGGTACTCTGGGGCACTGTGAAAAGGAGTTAAGGAAGAGGTTGTAATATTATCTGCATTTGCGTGGATTTAGTTCTTTGGCGTATTGGCGAACTTGAAAGAATACCTATGCAGATCGGTTTCTTTTATAAGGCATAACATCGCATTATATCCCGTTAACGATATCGAATTGTTCAGTATATTGTGGCACAAGTGGTTCATTGACCAGATGATCTTTGTATTCGTCTCTATTGATGCTGTCTACTCCTTCCGTGACTTGTTGAGAAGGCTCGTCTCCTGATCAGGGTATCATTCCGCCTCAGCCTCGTCCCAAGTCTCTGCAGCATCTGGGTATATCGCACATCATCTCCTTGGTCCTCGTTCATGTCATCAGCCTGTTGCCCACTGGTAACAGCTCTGTGTAGTCGCGAGCTTGAGTCGGCAATGTCGGCGCCTATATTACTCATTTCGATATCGTTGTTTTGTCGATCCCCTCTCGTGTAATGATCCTGCTCAGAATTGATTCTGTCCAGATCATCCTGTTGCTCGGTTTCCAGTTGCCGAATATACTGTCTGTATTGCGGCCGCTCCAACATGCCGCCTCGAAACGCATTGACACCAACCAAGGTCTTGACCAATTCAACGAGCTCTTCTAAATACTCGATTATCTCCATTTGTCCGGCCGTAGTAGCATTCCACGACAGGAACTTCTGCTGGGTGATCATGTCCGCAGTCTCCTCTGTAACAAAAGAATTATGACCAAAACGCCGATACAAGTGATCCCTCTCGGATGCTTTCGTTTCAACTTGCGTTGTGACAAGTTCTCGTATTCGGTTTATCAGCCTCAGCTGAGCCAGGCGAGCCGAAGGAAGAAACTGAGGGAGAGGAAGCCACGTGGTAAGTGCCTCATTAATGGAGAAGAGAATGAGCGTGCTGCTGGCAGCTACATTGCGACGAAAGGTGTACACCTGGGGATTGAGGTCTTCCAAAACAGACGATCCATACGCTCTGCGTAACTGGATCATGTTGTCCATTCTATCAGTGATCTGCTGTAGGATGTATATAATCTGCTTGTATGTCGGTGCAGGTGGCTTGAATGACCCTTTGAGGCGCGGCTCGGTAAGGCAGAACGGTAAAAAAGTATCAGCAGCTCCTAGCGCGGCTTGAGTCTTGTTGCGACAGTGGTTAAATCGATCGAAATTTTGGCCTATAAGGGTCGTCAACTCCAACGGCAACCGCTGCTTGCATTTTCTGAATCTGACGGACTGATGCAGACAATGATTCGACGAGGCGATCTCTTGCTCTCACAGGTGTGATGAATGCCTCGACTATCATAGCAACGATTCCACCTACAAGAAACGCAACTAAGCGTTTGTAGAAGATCTCAGAGGCAATAGAAACGTTGTCCATGGCGGCCAGAGCCACAACGGCCATTGAGACGATGGATATCATCCCCGCTTTCACATACTTGGTCGCGACTTGTACATACACAGAGGGAATGATTCCAGCGGTAAGAATAACCACGGCGACTGCGCGATGTCCTCGCCCGATTTCGACGGAAAGATACCCGATCAAGCAGCCGAATACGACGCCGAAGAGGCGAACAGCGAAGACAAAGAGCGATGTGCCAATGGCAACCTCGAACACGAGTATAAGCTGCAATGGTGCCCAGACACCCTTTACAGTGGAATACCAACCATTCCATGACGCAATCAGAGCTGGCCAGGTTACCAAGAATACTGCTATCGCCAGTTTCAGGGCGTAGTCGACGTCGTCTGACTCCTTAACCCACTCAATTGCATTGGCTGCAGCGGCTCGCATCCTTCTAAGCGGCCGATTCGACCCGCCATGCTTCTTTGGTTTTTGCTTGTGACATTCTTTACGTCGTCTTGCTGGTGAATTTCGTGCGTGTTGTTCTTCACTGACATTGTGAGTGGATGACTCTTCATCTTTGAGGGTCGACGGTGTGTCAGCCTCAGCCAATGGTCCATTTTGGCCTTGACCGGACATTGTCTTGAGTCCTTGACGAGCGGCTTTTTTTGCTCCCTCTGGAAGCACCATCGCATCCGTCTCGCCACCGGTGGCAAGCCATTTGCGCATATCTCTAAGCTGTGGAATCCATATGCGAGATCTTTCATGCCGTTGTTGCCTCTTCACGACAAGCTTCCGTGTATGGCGAAGCATCTCCAGGACTTGGGATGCTGCGCCATGAAAAGCGAGTAGGAACGAAGAGACAAGGAATGTCTCCATGCGTGGCATGAAATCAACCGCCTCATCTGTTTCGCCCAGTACTGCCATCTTCAACTCCTCGGCGGTCCGTCTATGCAGAATAGCAATAGAGCTAGCAAATTCGTCGATACGAATATCGACTTCCTCTATATGGATGCCTTTCGGCGTTGGTGATCCCGAGGGCAGCACCGAGACATCAAAGCAATAAGCAAGACAGGAAACCAACAGATCGACAGCCTCTTTCATCGAAAGTTGAAAATCTTGCACTGGGCCTCGGACACGCCCCAAAATTTGCTCCAAAAGTAGAAAGCTGCCGGCTTCCATCTCCTTCATAGGTTTGGCTACACCGCACTCTGCCTTCTGGCGGTATGGTTGGTAGGTGCTGGAGGTCTTAGGCTGTGTGCGCTGTGCGATGTCCACCTGTTGCCTCGGCATTATCATGACATTTTCGTCTTCAGTCTCAGTGGTTCGCAGACCTTCGTCATCCACAAGGAGATACTTGTTCTTACAAGAACCAATCAGCGTCACAACATTCTGCACAAGATTTGTCATGTATACTGCGCTTATCGCCTTCATCGTCCCCGGTGCCAACGGAGACACAGACACCTCGAAGTTAACCTCGTCCTGGGCTTTCTTGCAACTGGATAGTTGGGAGCGCAGTTTTGACTTCTGTCCCGCCAAGTGGACTAAAGTGGTCAGATGAATTGGTTTGGTCGAGGTTGTCAAGGGCCTGGATGCATGAAACGGGTTCGGAAAATCAGCAAAAAATTGTCGAATGTGCTTCCTAATTTTCCCGCGAGCTCTATTGATGGTACTCCGCGTCCTATGTGTAGTTGTGAGACAAAGTGAATGCGAATGTTGGTCTAGCTCGGGAGGGTCACCGCCAGGGGTAACAAACCAATGCGTCGCCCTTGTCAATGTTTCCATGGTAGCTGAGAGGGTGTCGATCGTGGTAGTACCAAGATAGCTGCTGGATAACTCAGGGAAAATGGCCAAGTTGGTAACGATGAGCACACCGCCTCCTAGAAGTACTGGAATAAAGATTCTCGTAAAGAGAGTTGTCGTTGCGTTGGTAGGTAGCTGTATGGTCAAAAGAGCTGCAACGAGAAGAAACAGAACAAAGTTGAAAAGTCTTGGACTGCTTAATCTAACATATCCATGCAATAACACGCAAACAAGCAGAAACAATGCGCGGATGGTGTATGCAACAGCGGCATTTGAGTCTTCGACAAGACCTGACAAGTACAACCCGAGAAGCGACCACGATAGGCCAAATAGCGATCCAAAGATGATCATGAGAAGAGCCTCGACCATCAAGCCCATACGCTGTCCTGGATGAGCAAAGACAACAACCATAGGCGTTAGGAACATTGACTTGGCTTTGAACTGGGGCAGTAGGGCGATGATGGAGGCAATAGTGCACGCAATGGAGTATTTGAGGATGCGCTGTCATAAAGCATTGGTCTGGCAGTCACCCCAAATGACTGTCACTAGCCTTTTGAATGGATTAAAGGTGGCCATTTTGGGAGGGATTTCAGGTGGCAGATCATTGCTGCAGAAAAATAGAATCCTCTTGTACCTATGGCCTCCAAATATCACAAGAGATATTGATGCCGCTCTGAAAGGAGACTATGCCCTTCTCGTCTGGTGGTCCTCCGGTCGAAATTAACGCGACCAAAAGAACGTGTCAATGAGCAAAGGTTGTGGTGATAAAACGAATAAAGAGAGCAGTGATGCAAAAAGAGGCATTGGCGTGGATCTTCAATGTCTAGTGAAGTCATTGGCGTTCTGGGGTGTATGGGTCCAGAGGTCACGCAGCCATGGGCAGGGGCTGGTCTGCTCGGCACTTCCTTGCCTTGTACATGGCATCACATCTGATTGCAAAAGAACGTTGAGCTTTATGGTCGCGACTTGTTGTAATTCCAAGTCGGTTCCTGAGATGGCAAGCATTGATGCATTGTGGAAGATCCAGTTCGCTAGATAGTTTCGATATGGCGCTCAAAAGCCATTCAAGCAGACGGGTTAGCTGTAGTAGTCAACAACAATACATGCTGCAGCCTCCGGTAGATTGCTACGATTGTCTCCAGAGAATAATGAAAGGATGTTGTCAAACATAGGCCGCTCGCTTGAAACAAAATCAATCAACTGTCTCACGAAGTCCCATCCAAATGCGACTGTGTAACGTCCGTCATCGCATTCGTCAAATGCACCCCGCGACAGCCGCATCACCCGCTGCATCACACCCACACCCACCATTCCCATCTCAACCTCCATCAAACCTCCCACCTCCAACGGCGCACGGCACGCCCCCCAAACCCGCCGTCATGCTGTCCTTCATTCTCATCCAAAATCGCCAGTTCGTGCTACCCGATCTATCCCATCCCTCCCAAGATTCGTCAGTCCACTAACTTCTGTATCATCAGGGGCAAAACCCGGCTAGCGAAATGGTACGCCCCCTACAGCGACGACGAGAAGGTCAAGCTTAAAGGCGAGGTCCACCGCCTCATTGCGCCGCGCGACCAAAAGTACCAGTCCAACTTTGTCGAATTCCGCAATAACAAGATCGTATACCGTCGCTACGCCGGGCTATTCTTCTGCGCCAGTGTTGATACGAATGACAATGAGCTGGCACACCTAGAGGCCATCCACTTCTTCGTCGAGGTGTTGGATTCGTTCTTCGGCAACGTATGCGAATTGGATCTCGTCTTCAACTTCTATAAAGTCTACGCTATTCTGGATGAGGTGTTTCTGGCGGGCGAGATCGAGGAGACGAGTAAACAGGTCGTTTTAACGAGGTTGGAGCATTTGGATAAGTTGGAATAAGTGGCCAACACACTCAAGCGCAAGAACAGTCTGTCTGTTGTCGAAACAAACGCGGGCGATCGGGTGAAGAGCACACATTCTAGGGATGGATGGCATCATGGGACGGCGTTTGGCGTTTAAATATGGGGAGCCTGGGCTTGGAAAAGCTGGAATACTATAAATTCTGTTTTCGAGGCGGGCTTGTCTACTGAGGAATGAACATGTTCTTAACTATGGACCTTTGGCAAGAGTACCTCTTCATGTTTTTTATACTAGCCAATAAAGCTTGTCCAATCCTAGGGCGAAGCATTTTCCTCAGTTCGTTACACTGCTCTCATATGTTGTGTCATGCCACTGCAATGGTATCCTTTATTCACGGCCGGTCTCTTGGCATGGGCCGCTTTCATTCAATGAATCATCCATTTCGTGCGTTTTCTCGGCTAACATCTCAATGCCTGCTTCCCAGAGCTCGATGGCGCTGTGCCGCGATTCTCCAATCGGTGCCTCCTAGGCAACAGTAGGCAAAGGGCTATGCGCACGGTCTGTTGTTCATTTGTGCAAAAAAGTAATTTGACAATTCCAGTACGGAGACTGACTCCTCTGATCGAGGAGAGCCCGCTTCCGTTACGCTGGAGAGACATGGTATTGTTGCTGGGTCGACATCGAACGCTGGCTCTCGACCAAGCGTGGGATCCTGATCACCAGAATCTTCGACTCTTTGCCTCTTTCTGCTGGAATTGTCATCCAATATTAAGAGGTCGTCTTCGTCATCTTCTGTAAATTTTCGCTTCAAAGCCTGTTGGAGCCGGCACAAGAAGTCGTCCGCGTAATGAAGTGCCACTTCCTGGGCGATACTGAGCTGTGGTGACGACGGGGCGGCTGTCCTTAGAGTGCTATCGCATTGGTCCTAACAGAATCAGTGAGCCATAGTCATAGAAAATACCAAGCATACGAAGGGTGCTCTGACCTTCGTCCCTGAAGTCACTTGACTATCATCCTCTGCAAGAAGGTTCAATATCGGTCTGTCCAATTCCTCTCTTCCATATCCTGGCCCGTCCTCAATCTCATCGTGATCCGACTCGACTGGAGCCGAACTGCGATGCGACGGTTGGGAATATGCTGATGATCCATTTATATGGGCAAGAAACTGCATTGTGGGCCTCAGACTTTCAAAACAGGTATCAGTTTGGCATGATACATCCAAAAGCTCTGGCCGAGATCCAATCGTGTTGCTCGTTAATGTCTCCCTCAGCTGATGATGACCATTTGATCGATCGATCGGCGCCGAGTGTATTGTTGAAACTCTTTCTTTGCTGTTAATTTCAACATCTTGGGGCTTAATTGAGGCAGTTTCTGGACAACTTGGATCAATCTGTGAGGGGCATTTCCATACATAGTGTTGCCCAGAGGCACCACATAGGTTGCATATATATCGAGTCGGGGGGGCACTATCGCGTGATGAGTCGTCATTTGTACGCAGCCGTGAAATCGGGTCCCCTATAAAACCTTGAGCCAAAATGTTCATCGAAAAGCCAGTTATTAAACATACCCAAAGTGCTGCATTTCTGACAAACGTAGTTCGTGGCGGACTTGGACTCTATCTCATTGGGATTGATACTCTTCGGGTCATCATCTTCGCTATCCACCACCTCCCCCGGTGAAAGCTCCCGTTCATCACGAGAAGTCGATGTTGGTGGTTTCGAACTCCCCTGGGCAGTTGGTTTCGGGATGTGGCGGTTTTCGCCTCGCCAACCTCTTGACTCGTCTGAGCTTTGCCAAAAAGATGCCCCAGAGCGTACTTGAGCTGGGTTTCGACCTTCGCCGTTTTGAGAAGCATGGTTTTTTGAAAACAAATCACGGTTTACTCGATGGAAAAGAGCTGACATCTGACGCCGGACGTCGGGTACCTTGGTGGATGGCCGAAACGTCTTCCAGACTGGCGGTCCTGAGCTGTGCCAAAACTGCCAAAATTCGGCATTGGTACAGCCTAAGCGGCGAGTTACATGATTGCACCACCCTTTGATGGGGATCTCATTGAGATGGTACTGCATGGCTCGTGCTTGCAGCCATGCAATGAGAATAGATAAAATGTTTCTCTTGGTCAATTTATTCTTGCCGTAGTCGACCCGATCCTGAATCGTATCTAGCCTCATACGACCGATGTCGAAGTAGTCACGGACATGTTTGAAGCCGAGTTCGTCTATGACGTTGTCGAAGATGTCATCCTGGCGATCCATTGTCTATGCGCTCGCTGAAGTGAAAGAAACTGCGTGTGATGGGATGGGAAGAGGAGAGTGAAGAAGCTTGACTTTGGCCGGGGCGAGACTCTTTCCCTCATGAGATGCGAAAGCAGCTGTGATTTAGCAACACCTTTTGGGTTTCGCTTGTGTTTGAGTGTTGCTGCGGCAGCTGGGAGCGGTGCTGCCAGCTGCCATCCTGGACAACCAGCTGGCAACCAAGGTCAAGTTACTCATGGCCCTCAGTCTCGTTAGCAGGTCCCAAATACGCACCTGAAGCCAAATAATTAAAATAAATAAATAAACGTCTCAAGTCAGACATGGTGAGAAGGGCGAACTTGTCTCTCGAGATACAAAAGTAAATACCATGTGATGATTTAATATGAACGCTCAATAACACGATCAATGCATCAGCCTAAGAAACGCCGTATTCACCCCACAATAATCCCATCAATCACCTCTTCTTGAGAGCCGCAAACCTCTTCTCCAAGTCACTAATATCTGGCACTGCCCCCTCAGGCTTCTTCTTGCCCGTCGCCTGCTCCATCTTCTTATTCGGCTTTAGCTCAACAGATCCCAGCGTAACCTTAGGATGAATGTTATCCGTCGTTCTCCGCGGCGGTGTCACCGTCACTGGACTTCGAGGACCTGCGAAGCCCTGCGGCGGCGTAGCCCGATTTAATTCTTCCTCGCCCTTGGATAGCTTCCTTCCCGTAGTCAGCGGCTCCGCCAATATCTTTTGACCTCCCGACGGATTATCGTCATCGGCTTCATCGGCATTAACATCGTCTTCATCGAGCAATTCCGGAGGTGGCGTGACCTTCGCTCTCTTCGGCCAATCTACATCGTAAGCTCTCGCAATCTCCTCCAAGTACCCCTGTACGAGCTCCTGCCTGGGAGGCTCGACGCTCAATTTCTTAATCACCTTCTCGTTCACTTTGCCGTCGGCGTTCTCCATCGCCGTCAGCACGAACTCTTTGCCGTACTTCTCGGCTAAGAGCTGCCGCACAGTTATGAGCTCTTTGATTTCCGTCTTTGGCGCCGCGTAAATGATGCTCTTGATTGCCTCTTCCAGTCCCGGGTCGCATACAGAGCTTTCCATGAGCCCTGCTCGGGCTAGAAGTAGCTCGCAGTATAGCTCAAGCATTTCATGAAGCTCGGTCGTGATATCGGATCGAATAATGTTCTCGACACGAATCGTGGCTGAATCGATCTTACCGGCTTCGAGCAACTGAGCCATTGCTCGCTGCTGCGTCTTTCCGACCTGCTCATCGCGCTGCTGAACCATTCGCAGGCGCGCGATGGCCAGTTTGAGTTGTACTTTCAATTTGGTCTATGTGTGCGACAAAAGAATCGATGCCTCTGGTTAGCTTGCCAGCATCTGGGTATTGCGTCACTGGTCATGCATCGCGGGGCTCTGTGTATGACACTCACCAGGACAGACGTTGCCGGCGCCATAATGGGCAACTGAGCTGAGAGTAAAGGGATTTGACGATGTGATCTTGTCCAGGAGGCCGCAGGCAATATTATGGTTCAGTAAGAGGAAGCCTAGATCGGAGGAAATGGGCCAGAAGCTGAAGTGTGCCTGTTGATGGAGTTTAAGGTACCAGACCTTGTCCCACGCAGCTACCTGCGCCGCCGCGCCTCTTCGCTCATTGCGGGGCAGTGCTTTCCCCCACCATTGCTCAAGGTCCCAGTGCCGTCTCATAAATTTGACTGCCTACGAAAGGAGTTCGAAGCACTGTATCGCTGATATTCGTATCTGATGATGACATGCAACAGTCGGCAAGTCTGTCAGCTTCGTCGGGTCAAACTAGCACAAACATTCATCAAAGTTCAAAATTTGTCCCCTTCAGACGGCGATCGTGATCGACAAGTTCAGTACCAGGATTTTAGATGCTAATCATAGTTGACCGACATGTCACGAAAGTAGGAAATGTACATTGCAAGTACGTATGTGTATATTGTGACACTGGCTTTTGTCACAGACAGAGCCTATTAGCAAGATGGAGAGCAAAATTCTATCTAACGCCTGACTGAGAAGCGGCGAAAACTGTGTGGTTTGGCGGTATCATTCCGAAAAAAGTAAGAGGGAACAGAAAAATATGATGAACCGATAACGCCACCGGGTCACGGCTGGAAAATAGCTCCAGAAAAACTGCATGAGATCCTTCATAGCCTTGTAACGCCTGTATCCAATGCCTCACTCAGGGTTGGCACTAGTCTTTGCCGGCACGCAACAATGCATCATATGTTACGAGCGGCTCAGCTAGTCTCCAATCGTCCAGTACTTGAACATTACTCCATTTCTGTATCTTCCGCAATAGGCGGGATGCCGTCGACCGCCTCTCCCTGGAAGACTTCTTTTCCTTCATAAGTCACTCGTCGCCATCCACATGCTTCTTTGCTGTCTTTGATCCATTCCATGGTCGGGAAGTAGTGGTCGTTCTTCTTCATTGTGATGACCCAAGGCACGCTATCAAAGGTGACTGCCTTGAGGCGGAAGTCTGTGTGATGGTCAGCAACTTGGAAACTTTCGGCTATGGTCATCATAAACTTGACTCACAAGTATTGTCGGGAATCTTTCGGGTAGCAGATATGAAAGATTCAAGATCAGGCGTAGGTTGGCCGTTCACATGAGTAATGAAGTTGGTAGGGGTCACGCCATATTGATACGCCGGTGAGCCACGAATGCGGCTGGACACGTATACCTCACTGTGAAGTTTGCTAATTTGTTGACGAACGGCCTGGTGTGGTCGATGGAGGATGGCGCCGCAAAACGAGACGGCATGGTCAGTCTCAATATCGTCAGCAGGAACTGTGGCCAACTGCAACTTCACTTCTTCGCATTCTCGCACGATGACGGCATCCAATACTTCATTAGAGTACATGACATCAAAGTCAGAGATGGTCGTGCAGATCTTGCCATTCAAAGTCAGGATGATATCGCCTTCCAGAAGAGACACTGGTTGGTTCACACGCTCAAACGTCCTCTTGCTAACCATGAACAGCTGATGATGGGATCTGTTGGCTTGCGTGACCTTCTTGATCCATTCTTCAGACACTCCCATCACAGAGGCTTGGGACATTTGAATGGCGCGGAATTCCACTGACAAGAGACGTAACTTGGGTGATTCGCCTTTTTGGATCGTGGAAATGACGGGAAGCAAAGTGGGAGTGCCCAAACCCAGGTAGTACTCCTCATCTCGCTGACTGCACGGGGATCGTTCGCCCAAGTAAGAAAGCCACAAAGCCTGAACTGTACCATCGGGTGAAACCAGTACACCACTGTTGCATGTTGAGCCCAAGTTACTGTCAATTGTTATGGCATCAACATTAACGGCGCGGTATCGAGGAGCACCGCTATTGGCAGGGATCGCGACAGCTGTGATTTCCGTCACAGTTGTGGCGCCATGCACAACGTGTCCAATCCTATTATGGCCCAAGAAATAGGTCTTGGCTCCCTGAGTGAGGTGTTCGCTACTCAATCTAGCACTCTTGACGGGCGCATCCACCAGAGCAGGGTCATATTGAATGATGGCGTAGTTCTGGAGCGGGTGCAAGAAGACTACTTTGCCCTCGACAATGATCGAGTCAGCAATAGTAACAGTGATGTCGCAAAGGTCGTAAGGAACAATGGCTCGTGAGATGAGAACAAGTCCCTTATCGGCATCAATAACCAAACCCATGCCCCATCGACGATTCTTGGGGAAACCGTCCAACTTGACAGGCATGGTGCAGTTGACATGAACAAAGCTGCGAATCAGCTCAGCGATACCTGGATGAGGCATGTGGTCTAGTTCGATAAAAGCAGCCGAGCGCCGAGTCGGGGGCACAGGGGGAAGAGGGTCGCCGAGGTCAGAGAAGTCCCAGAGTCCAGTTTCGTCATTTCGCACGGCTTGCTTCATTTTGGATGACCAATGCCGGTCTACATAGACGACTGTGGTGTTGAGAGTATGCAGGTCCCGCAAATGCTTATAAGTAACCACAATTCTTGCCTTGTCGGGGATGCCCTTCACGACCTCGATGAAAGTCTCCAGATCAGGAACCTTCCTGTGGTCAATGGTCTGAACAACCCATCCATTATCAGTGTTGTCAAACCTGAAGGACCCTGCAGATTCGCACACGTAAACACCCTGGACGGCTACAGCGTAGAGTCGTGCTTGTTGGTAAGATAGGTTGTGAAAGCTTGCGCCAGCCACCGAAACGAAGCGATCGGGTGTGATCTTATGCAGGTCTCCGACCTGAATGTTGACCTTCACATCCTCGCCACCGCGCTGGAGCTGCAGCTCAATTGTGTCACCAACGTTTGAATCCAGGATATCGTCGAGTCGGATGAATTGCGTAATAAGCTCTCCATTCACTTTGATCAACACATCACCCTCTTCAATTTTGTTGTCAGATGGTCCGGAAGGTAGAACAATCTGGGCGACAAGCATGTTGGTTTCGTTGGGGAAAGCTTTCCGTATCTCGGCTTCCCATTCTGGCGTCAAGCCCAATCTGCGGCATTCATCGAAGGGCTTCAATAGAAATTGACATTGAATATCGCCACGTGTGACCGGTTTGCCTTGTTGAATACATTGCAGAGCACGCAATGGCCGGTCTAGAGGCAGGAAATAATCTGTTGAGGCACCGTCTGAACGACCACCGGCTTGCAATGCGACGGCAGAGCCATCCTTGCTGACAACAGGACTGCCAGAACTACCGCCGCTGGCAGCCGCATTGGCCTGATAGTAGCATGTGTTGAAATCGCTGTAGCCTTCGCCGTATTCGGGGGCGTTCCGATCTAGACGACTGATGACACCGGAAAGAATACTGAGCTTTTCGCCAGCATCGTTACCAACGACTCGAATCTCGACACCAACTAATAGCATGTATTAGTCATCGCCGTAAAGCATTATTTTGTTCAATCTGAGCTGGTTCAAAACACACCTTTGGCTTGGTCAGGGCTAAGGTCCAAACCATCAACGAGCATGTACTTGATCGCCTTCGGGTCATAACGCAAGATGCCGAAGTCATGAACCGGGTCGCGGTAGACAGGATAACAGTCGACTTCTTCGTGATTGTCAAAGACGCAGTGACCCCAAAAAGGCCCTGCGCCAACAACATGTCTGTTCGTCAAGATATACCTGCGAACAAAATAGTTAGCATGTGGGGAAGAAATAAGTGGCCCGTGACGATGCCTCATTCTAAGCAACATACCCCCGTTGAGAGTCCACCACGAATCCAGTAGCCTCGCTCGTTAATGCTGGGTCGGTATCAAAAGAGCATGTTTGGCAGAAGCGAATGGCCACAACGTTTCGCACGACTTTTTGTATTGTATCCTGCCATTCCCCTAAGCTTCCTGGTGTGCCAACAAACATGGTCGCACTGGCATGGATGTCGTCACCCACAACCGACTCTTCATCATATTCGACAGCATCGACTAGGTCGGGGGTGTTATCGCCGGGGGAGAGTTTTCCATTGACGGCCCGTTTGGTAGGTGGAGAGTTGTCAGGTGAGAAGCCAGCTTTTCTCTTGCCTCTTGATGAGGCCGCAGTTCCGTTCATGCTGGACACAGAGGCTTTGTAATATGGACGCCGGATTCCTGCGACGAGACCAAGCCCCGTCAGAAATCCAAGCCGGGACGGTGCTGAGAACGGGAAGTTTCGTTTATGTAGAACTCAAAGCAGCTCTATAGGAATTGATTCGGCAATCTGACTTCGATCGGATGTCTTTGCGCAACGAATTCGACTCTGCAGGGTCGGTGGTTTCTAAGGCAAGTTGAGGCCGCCTAAGACAAAACAGAACTAGGCAAAACAGCAAGCTCGTGATTCTCGTGACGAAGTACCCGGCGGCAGAGGGTGACAGCGCATTTAGATGGAACGAGATAGCGCGCTGGGGACGCAGTAAGTAGTGTGAACGGACGCCTGTTTAAGGGAGGGTTGATGGATGGACAGAGAGTCCATGTGATGTGAGAATATATGGGATGGGGAAAAATGGATGCCGGAAGGGTGGATCAGCAGGATAATTATTGCAGCCCACTTTTTGAGCAGGTGTGGTGGACATAGCCTAGGAGCCATGGCAGGCAGCCAGCGTGCAAATCCCGGGCAGCCAGTGCCAGCGAACGGGTACCTTTACGGAGCCTCCAACCAGTACCAGCTAGCGGCAGCACCGCCCAGATCGACTTTGCTCTTCAGGGAACACTTGCACGCCTAGCGGGACGGGTCAACGGCCGGAGGGTGTCGGCACCCCTGCTCCAGATTCGCCTCCAAACTGGCCATCGCATGGCTGCTTCTTTTTCTCCTTGGACGTGAAGCAGCCGCAACCAGGAGGGGCGTCCTTGGAAGGGGCAAATAGCACAGCCATTCTTGACTCTTGTTTTCACCGACATCGCAGAATAGCCGGGCTTCAGAGTTCCCGCCTCCTTCCTGCGAACCGGATTCTCGCCTCTTGATTCAGCATGGATTTTGCCGCGACTTTTGCGTGTATGTATTAGTAGTAACCACCAAGGTGTCTTCGACAGGTCTGGGGTCGGATCGCGCTTAGCACAAATCATATGGTTGGTTTTATGTATGGCCCACTCACTGATGAAATGCTTTGACAGAGCAGATCAGGGCCGAGCAACGTACATGCACATTTATAAAATAATTTCACATCCCTTACGACCTACCTAGGTAGATATTTAACCTACTGTCAATAATGCTGCATCACGTACGTAGCCCAGCTTGCTTCGACCGTCGAGGTTACCCCAGCACGTCGTGCAAGTGGATTCCCCAAACATCTCCAGGACCCAGTCTCTCGATGACAGACGACCGGACTAGAACCATACAAGGCTAGCAATGCGCCCATCATGCACATCTCCACGATGACACCCCATCGCACACGACCAGACTGTCAGATAATCAAGACGAACCTGGCCTTTTCTCCAAACCCCACGTCAAGCCGTGCACCATCTGGCTTTCGTGCATCTGCATTCTGCTGCAGAGCATTAGCGCGTCACACGGCCCTACGTCAAGCCCGCATGATATTCTTTAAAAAATAAAAAAAAAAAAAAAACAAAATTTACTGATCCCGGAGACGAAATTATCGAATGTAGTCTGCGAAAAAGAACCAAACCACTAGCGGCGGTGACGAGCGGACGAGAGACATTGACTCTCCTCGTGAAGTGTGGCTTGCTCATCATCTCTTTCTTTCGTGAGGGGAACGAGAGAAATGTGAAGTGTAAGGCGAAGTCATCGGCAGCCAAGCTGCATGTCTCAGTCATCCCACGATGTGCTGCAGAGTCTCTCCAGCTCGTGCTGACACCATCTGCGTGGCATTTCCCGTATCTGCGAGCTCGTTCTCACCAGAAACGACGCTTGAGAGCCGGCCCGTAGAGACTGCCGAAATTGTAAATTCGTCAACAAGGTGCATGAACCTCGCAGTCATGTCAAGACACATACATGCCTGCCTCTCTACCTAGGTACCTACCTAGGTAGGTACCTAGGCACAGTCGGTGGTCAAAACCGTTTGACCAGACGCAAGTTTAATATGCTAATAGGGAAGGCTTTAATACATACACAGCTATAACTACGTGAAAGCATAGGACATATATAAAATATATAGAAATATATCGTAACTTGATGGGTCCGTCGTATATTGAGTTATCTAGTTAAGCTCAAATACCAGCTACCTACCTAGGTAGGTAGGTAGGTATCAATTGATGTCTTCACGTGCATATATGGATACGAGATACTCGTCGGATGTTCAGCGAAAAACCTTGTTCCAGGTTTCAATCTCCGCGAAAGTGCCGTTTGTTCATGAATTCTAATGCTTCCAAGAGTTCGTAGTCCATTCCCTGCTTCATCACAATGTAAACATCTCCATTCAAACTATAGCAACCTCTGTGTCCTGCGACGTCTCGTGTCTCTCTTCACTATGATAAGCCTCCTACCCTATCAGCCAATACTGGTCCTCGATTTGTCGAGCCAGTGAATTCCAAGGGCGAGCGACCGATGGCCAGACTACTGGGTCTCACATCTCGGCTGCAATATCATCCAGCTTCATCTCCGACTTGAAGACAATCTCATGGTACTCGAGCTCATTCTTCGATTCGTTCTTGACCTTTTTGGCTCTGCCACCAGCCATTTTGTCTGTGAATCCTGTTAGCAACCACAAATTCTGTGTGCGTCATATTCATCTGGGCTTAGTATCACGTACCAGCACCTCTCTTTTGAGGTGTCACTTTCTTAGGACTTTCCTCGTCGTCCTCGTCGGTCCATGGCGCTCCTGCAGAAGTCATTGTGATAGAAGGGCTTGTAGAGGGCTTTAAATAGAGAGAATGCCGTGTATTGTGTAGTAAGAAGGGGAAAGAAAAGCTGAAGATGGATAGAAGGTAAGAGAAGAGTGCAGAAAGAGAAGAGAATAAATAGAAAGTGGTCTAATCGCGAGGTGACTTGAAAGTGAGCTCGGTAGGCAGACTCGCATGCGGCCGTGCTCCTATCCCAAGCTGCTTGTGAAGATCTGATTCATGTTTGATCATCATTAGCGGCATTGACCAACCTACTGTATACTCTAGTATGTTGTATATACTATGTAAATTCTAATGAATTATATATATTTTAATGGTATATGTGGCATATTTTTATATTTCGTGTATATTTCGTATTAATATATAGGTATATAACCAGTGCTTTGTCCAGCATCCTCTACGCATCTCGTCAAATACGTTTGACCACCAACTGTACATAGAAGATACTGGGACCCATGGCATAATGCATCTATCAATTCTGGGCCGTAGAACAAAACCTCCACTAGACTATAGGTCACGTTGAATAACCATTCGAAAATTCAACAACGCACCTCACAAAGTCAAGGAGTCCACCTTCCCCGCAGCAATATCTCGCAGCACCGAATGAAAGGGTATCGTCATATATTGTCATCACAGCCACAACTCCCAAGCTACACAAAAGCCATCCCATGCGAGCCTAGCTCCAGCCCAGTACAAAATCAGCCAGCTCTTCTCATCTTTTCTCTAAATGCCATGAAATCCCGCATACGATCCTGATGTTCCGCACAGGCATCCATCCAGCGCCGTCTCACATCATTGTCTTGTTGTACCCCATTAAAATATTCCTGTATCTCAGTGTCGCCTCGCGCTCTCAGAAATCCATATCCCTCAGCCCCTCTCTTATCCGCAATACGAATCTGTCTGGTAGCAAAATGGTCCACGACCTGGCCGTTGAACGAATCCCATTGGCGTAGGTAGTCTTGGAACTCAGCGAGGTATTTGCCCCACGATGCGACGTTGGGCTTCATGCCTTCTATAGCAACAGTAGGGTGCAAGCGTGGCGCCGTAGGGGGTTCAGGGAAAGCCAGTGGTTGGAGGTTGGGTAATTTGACAGGCGGGACGTCTGATGCTCTGCTCTCGAACGGCAAATTATCCTTCAATCCATTGAATGAATTAAGTCCTTCTTTCTGCTGCGATAGTGGTGCGATGTTCTTCAAATCTGCGAAACTGGCTCGGAACTCTTCACTATCCTCCGAGCCGACCGCATTTGCATCAAGTGGAATCTTGGCAGGTCGTTGTGAAATCTGATCGGGTGATGAACCATCGATATTGCCAGCCCTCCACTCTGGCCGAGACGGTTCTACATGAATGTTACGCACCGGTTGAGCTGGCGGGGTTTCAGACGACGGCGTGTCGATATCCATAGCTTGCGGGCTGTCTGTTGCTGCTGGGCGTGTCTGTGCTTGTTGTTGAGAACTTCTTCCACGCCAGTCATACGTCTCTTCGTCACTGCTGATTTCCTCAACTGAGGCAGCAGTTCCTGCTGTAGGCTTAGTTTTTGATCTTCTCGAATTTGTTCGGCTGGAACGCGTTGGTGAAGCAGAAGGGCCAGGTACGGGTTGGGGAACAAATGTCTGAGGACCGAATTTGTCACTCCAGCCTTCAGCGTTGAAACCACTCTCAGCCTGCGTAGCATATGATGCAGTATTAGCACTACTGTTGCGGTACATGATAGGACGCTTGATGTGCGATTGGCGATTTCGTCGACCACCAGGGGAAGGCGTGTTACCCACATTCGCATCAGCCTCCCCAGTACCAGCATTGAATTGCCAAGTGTTTGAACTGTCATCATTGGCGAAACGAGTGTTGATGTCGTCTACACTGCTCTTTGCAAAGCCATGTCCCCCAGACGTTGTGCCAGACTCCCTAAAGGTGTCATCATCCACGGGAAAACTAAAGCTGTGGTTGTGTTGTTGGTTAGCAAGATTCTCATGTTGCAATTCGTTTTGGTGATTGATCATCGGCAAGGCTGGTAAATTCTTCTCTTTCATAAACAGACGTCCCGACTTGTAGTTGATGAGATGGTTGAGGATGCTTGTCTGTTGCCGTTCGAAAGACATAGTGGTGGCACTGCCACGGTTTGTTCCACTCGGAGACGTATCATGATAAGAGTTTCTTGAACTTTCAAGTTTTGTGAAAGGGGATGTGCGTCGGAGATCAGATTTTACTGGACCTGATTGAGACGCCAAAAGACTGTGCTGCCACTTAAAGAGATTCCGACGATAAGGATTATCATACATGGAGGGTCCATCTTCGTTACTCGTTGCTGTTACAGTGTCAGTGAGCCGGAGCCGGACAGTCTTTCCAAACAAGCTATCTTTTGATGACTTACAACTGTTCTGGCCCGGCGCGTTCGTCTGGGGAAGGTCGGAGTTTGCATGTTCAACATTCGATCTAGCATCGGCGCGAGACTTGAATGAGCTCGCAGTGTGTGTACCGGTGTTTTCATTTTCAGTCTGCGGCTGTTGAGACCCATCAGAGGGCATTTGAGGATTATTATTAGGAGTCTCTTCCTGAGGGGGTCTTGTCGAGGCTTTAGAATTGCTCTTCTCTCTGAATTGACTCAGAGGATCAGGCATCGGATCTTGTCCAGGTCTTTGCGGCGGAGGAGGTACGTCTCGACGCTCGGTATGGGAATAGCTCTGACTCGCGACAGGAGGCTCATCGCCTGGCATGGTCGATCGGGGATAGTATCCGGGCTTTCTAGAACCGAATGACGCTTCAGCTCGCTGTCTTGCAGATTCGGTGCGTGGAGGTTGTCGAGGCGGCGGTGGTGGAGGCTCAGTTGACCGAGGTTCTTTCTGCGCAGTCTTGCGCATATTCTCGAAAGCTTTCGCAGCGTTCTTCTTGGCCTCTGGATCCGACCCAAATGTCTGCTTCGCGGTAGGTGGCACGCCACTCGAGAACCTGGACTGCCATCGTTGCGCCCCCGACTGTGCATTCTTGGAACTTGGAGCACCTCGTGCCGCTCCAGCATTCGTTCGCCGGGGAGGTGTTGGAAATTGCGCGCCTGCATTGGCCCAAGGGTTCCCCCTCACACCGGATGCAGCAGGATATCGACTTCGTCCAAGAGTAGCATCATATTTTGCCTTCTCGGTCGGATCTGAGAGAACTTCATTGGCCGCCTGGATTATTTGGAACTTTGCGTTGACCTCTTGTTCTCGGCCAGGGTTTCTATCTGGGTGGTACTTGAGAGCTGCACCACCAAAGGATTAGCAAGGTTTCGAGAATCTAAATGCCTCGCATAGCTAGAGTAATGGTCATACCCAGCTTGCGAAACTGCTTCTTTACATCGTTGATGTCCGCATCGCGAGACAGTTCAAGGTCGGCGTAGTAATCCCTTTGAGCTGCCATGGCCGCTAGCAGAGCAGGACAAGTTCCCTGAGGGATGAATACCGGGCGAAACGATCAATTCTATGGATGAGTCCCTCCGATCAGCATAGCAATATTGACCGAAGTGGGCTTCCTAGTATGTCGAGAAGATGTGCGCAGGGTTCGTTTATTCGACCCGCCGAGTTGAGCAAATAGCAAGGACAAAAATGTCGTACCTAAAAGAAAATAAATTTCCATGTCAGTGAATCGTTGGACAGGCCAAGACGACAACGCAGGTCATTAAGCACTTCCACCACTTCGGTCAGATGACGGTAGTGGATTGTCATCCTGTTCTAAAACGTCAGCGCATCAGACACGACTTATCAAAAACACGTTGCCTGGCTACGTCCAAAATCAAGGGTACAACAAGTGCGAGAAAGTACGCCAGAAAGTGAGGAAGAAATCGACAGAGCTGGTCTAGGATGGAGCATGCAAAGAAGCCGGGTTTCGTCACGGCCGTCGCGTTTGCTGCCTCTGCATGAGGTAACCTATGCCTTGTGCCTGTGAAAGGCGTCGATCAGATTGATGGTGGGATGCAACCAAGCCGTGGTCCCCGCGGTGACGCAGTGCGGGTCGCGGATTGAGGCTGGGGCGCTGAGATGTGATGGGTGTCGTGGTCGTGGCAGTGGCAGTGACAGTGTGCGGCAAGCCCCCAACTGCCAAATTTGTTGGATTCAGTGCTTGTGGTTGATGCACCGTGTCGTAGATGGAGGCTTGGGTCTGGTGGCAATCGCAAACAAAGAGACTCGCTGCATCGAATTGTGCGTAGTAGTATGATGTCTGGCGCAACGATGGCACATTGCGCCCAGATCAGGGAAGTTCTGCACCAAGAATGCTCTTTTTTCAGGGTCTAGTCTGGAGCAGTCAGCCCTGCCCATTCAGTGCCGCCAACCAAGAAAGCCTGTCCGCTTGCCCAGAGTCCACCTGCAACACCGCTCACGAGATCCTGGTACATCTAATGGTCGTTATTAGTTCTCGCCATCATAGACTGGCAGGGAAAATCAATCAATCTCAGAATCTTTGAGGATTGGAATTCCAATGTACACACTGCTTTCCCCTTTTGCTCAGATGAAAAAATTACTCCCAGATATCCTGGAGCAGTCAACTACCTAGGTATGTAACGAACAAAGCACAAGCAAAAGAGTAGCACCTCGAGTCCGGCCAGCACCAAAACACCAAAGAGTTGCAGATGCTAAAATCGCTGAATTATAAGTTTCTCACATATAGAAACCGAGAGAATCCTAGCTAACCCTCTCGGCCCTCCGCCTGTGCCTTCTCCGCCGCAATCTTGGCCTCCATCTTCCTTCTCGCGGCCAAAATCATCTCGTCTCGTCGCTTCTGTAAAGCGGATTGCCGCTCTTCCCGATTCGAGCTCCATCCCTTGCCCTTGCTCTCTTCATCCTGGGGCCCTTCGGCGATCTTGCTCTTGAGGTTGTATCGTGTTATCAAGTCCGGCTGTGATGGCTTGTCGGCCTGTCTAACCGCAGAAGCTGTGCTCGCGCCAGAGTGAGGTTGTCCCGGTGGCGGGGGAGGCTGGAAGGTGATCGGGGGCTACGATTGAGATTCAACATCAGTTAATAGTCCCTAGAAACATCATTGCGTTGGTGTAGTAGCGCAATAACTCCGTTGCGCTGTTATCATGGCATTCAAGGACCCATGAACGTACCGTATCCAAACGCCCAGCCAAGATGCGCTCTGTCGTGTTCTGTATGCTTCCACCATTGCGCTGCAAGTCCCATAAGATACTCTGTCTGTCCGTCTGGGGAAACATCTGCTGTATGCGCTCAACCGCTGCTTCGCGCGACCTGCGGACATCCTCGGGTGATCTTGACGGACGAGATGTTTGGGCACCAGAAAAAAAAAGGTATCGCAGTATCAAGCCAGATATAAGCAGAATTCCAGCCAGATATGGCAACGAAATTTGCTCGTTCGCCATTTTGATCGTGCCGAGCCTCGGCGGCGAAGGGAGATCGTTCGTCGTCGTCGGCTCAGACGGGTACGTCACTATGAGGGATAGTTGCGCAAGATAGGGACGAGGCGGAGCTGTTCAATAATGCGCTCCTATTATCAAAACTGGCGGATTTCGAAGAACGACGATGGTTCTCTCCATCCAAAAGCGCTGCAACTGTCTTTGAAGAGAAAGGTGGATGAACAAGACGTAAATTCGCGGTGCACGCGAGATGAGGTGTCAAGTGTATCCTGGACCCAGAACGTTCCATCTCAAACGGAGCTTCAGCGAGTACTTACATCTCTGTGGTGGAACCTCGGCTAATCAACCGTAGAGGCCTACGCACTGGGTTCCCCTGCTGCGTGAAGGTTCGGGCACACGACAAGACAATGAGATGGCCAATCGGGTCAGTGCCTGTCAAGTCCGTTCAAAACTAACATCCTGCTGCTCACGCTGATACTCTTTATTAATGGGTTGTTGCAATACTGGGGTGATTTTCTAGGCGTAGAATCGCTCCCACGATATCACTACCAAACACTGTCACACTGTATATTGTCGCCACATCTGAGGAACTTCATGTACTGCAAGGCACGAGAACATGCTTCACCCGCTGCACTATGCGGATGATAGTCCGCCTGAAATAACCTAGCAATGCATTCCACAATCCAAAAACCGTCTGCCCACCAGAACATGTTCATTTGTTGAGACGTGCAATACTCCACCAACCCCTAAGTGGTTGAATGCCGATTGACCCCTAGTACAAGCTCATGAAGCGTAATTAACGACGTCGCCAAAGATCTTGTCAGCCCCCGTTCTCCACAGCGTTAGAATCATGGTATCGTTGGTGCTTGGCTTAAGGTCGTATCCAAATCACCATAGAACAAGTTCATTTCCCGCTGTGAAATATCTGTTAGTGAGTTGAGAAATAGACCGTCTCTTGATGCTGTGGCTTACCCTGTCTTTCCGCCACTGCTCAGCGTCCCAAACTATGTAAAAACCCCGTTCGTGGTTAGGACTCAGGATCTGCGGTGTCATATGCTCATCTTTGGTGAGCCATATCTGGTGTTTCTTATGCCATCTCCAATTACGGGAGTGCCTGCTCATTACGTTAGTGTTCGCTTGCGTATGTGACTCAAGGATCATGCGACAAAGGACTCACAACTCTTGGGCAGCTAGTTGCTGTTTAGCGTCTAATGGACAGCTGTAGAAAATCCAAAACAAGGTCTCCTCGTTGAAGTTCTGGATCTTGCTTTCGATTGGCTGCACATTGGTCACGTTATAGCACTCCGGTAGACGGACCTTGGTGGCTGCCATTGTTGGTCGCGGCGGTACATCATCGAACAGAGAGTACACTTGTGTCGTGATCATCCTGAATATATCAGCAAGAATAGCTCGGGGCAGTTATCCGGGTTGTGTCGACCTTATTACTTACTCTGGAGTGTTCATATCCAGGCCCATTGTGTTGGGATCCATCCCTACTATCGTTGCCTGGTAGTCTGGATTGTTGTTCATCAACGTCCGCAACCCTTTGATCCCGAATTTGTCACTATCGCTCATTCCAGCGAGGGGGTCAATTGCTTCCGGAACATGTGCCTCCTTCTCATCCCGCAATTTTGCTGATAGCTCCTCATTTCCTATCGCACCAAGTCGGTTTGGGCCCGCACCTTCTCCCGTGCCGGGTTTGCCATCTCGTAACGTAGATTTTTGCCTATTGTCGTCATCCGCCCCTGATCGCTTAGATTCTTGTCCCCGGGTTGGGCCTAGTCAAGTTAGCTACAACTCGAGTCGTAACTCAGATGGAAGTATCACGCCTCACCAATACCGGGTGGTGATCGAGCATCATTGGCTCGGCTGTTGGCAGACAGCGCATTAAGCAGACCATTTCCCCTATGTAGGCCCGAAGCCCCATGCTGAGATCCAAACGCTAACGACATCAAATTTGCGTTACGATCCGACCCCATCTCTCCGTTGCCGCCTCGGTTTAACGGGGGGAAATCATCGGCAGTACTCGGTTGTCCTTGGGAGGCGGATGAAAGGTTCCCTTGGTTTCCAAATCGAAATGAACCTTGATTGTTGTTAGGCATGCGGGAGGACGTTGCTCCAAACATATCGTCTTGAGCTCCTTGCTGGGACGAAACCGGGGTCCCTTGATTTCGCTGGACTGGGCCGCTCAGATTCCTGGATCCTCCAGAAGCCCACATAGATGCTGAATTAGCGCTGTTCAGTTGAGAATTATTCGATAATGAAGGAAATTTCCTGAGAGTGGTGTTAGTATATGTTGGCATATGGTGAAATCTCATAAGATAACAGCAGTCATAGAGGGTGACAAAGAAATGTGAGCGCAGAGGAACCGTCATTGTTTACCCCTTTAGAGCAGCAGCATAGTCGAGAGTAGACAGTTTCACGGGCGATGGCCGTGGCCCCCGTGCCCCGTCGTTGTTCTCATCCACCATAGCTCAACGATGGGGAACGAAACCAAATGACATCATGCAAGAAGAGAATGAACGCGCGATGCGATTGAGTTGTAACGAAAGGCAAGGTGACCGAGAAGTGAGTTGCAAAGATGCGGTAGGCACATACGACAAGTCCAACGGGGTGGCAGGTTGCGACCCGCTCAAGCTTTGCGCGAAACTGACATTTCCTCCAAGTTGTCGGACTTGATTTTGGAAGCCAGCACCCCCCATGGGCACATTTCCACCAAAAGCCCATCCAGACCCATTGTTTGCTGCTTCCGAAAGATAGACCCGTCAGTATAAGAACCATGTCGATCGATCGCAGTGTCAGGTTTCATACCTCCTAGCTTTCCATTAGGTAGGCGGTTTGAGACCGATCGCCCAGGTTGTTGATTCTGTTGCTGGCCTCCGAAGTTCCCAGGCATACCTCTTAAAGATTGCGGCACTGTTCCTAATGTTGAATCTACACGTCAGCCCAGCCCACCCCTTTATGCGTATGCTCGTCGCTTCGATATGAATCATGGCAGCAATCGATTTGCTCCAGCATCGCACGCAGAAGTAGTTGTTCAAACGCGAATCCAGTAGGCTTATGACTCTTGAGATGGCAACAGTCATTGCACCTGGTCGATTTCTGTGCTCGAGAATCGTCGAGAGAATGGTACTTGCGATAGAAATGCTCAATTGCAGCGCCAACAAGTCAGGAGGTATGCCGACCCCTTGGCATGCAAGGAATACAATCACGGGCACGGATGCGTTCGGCGACGAGACCAATAGTCTATGATTGCTGAATCGGACTGTGGTGGAAGACTTGGGTATGCCTTACCTGGCCGATTCATAATGCCCTGCGACTGCTGGGAGTCAACGGTATGGGGTCGCGTTGTCGCCTTAGAAGTCGGGATTGAGTGGATAGATAATCGCGCTGCCGTTCTGTACGTGCTCGTCACCTTCCGATTCTTTGGAGTAAGGTCAGATCTGGTGACAGAGAATTGTGATGGCATCGATGAACAGAGAGGCTAACAAGGCTTAAACCACGAGTTGCTGTCCGGATTCAAGTGGGTCCGTGCCGAACGCCGCATTGGGGCCAATCACGCGCACACTTCACCCACCGCCTTCCCCCAAGGCTGAGAGGGCATGCAGCAATCTCGAGCTCTAAAGCAACGACGTCAGTCACTCGGCACGGAGGAAGCAGCAATTTCCCGAGCAACGTGCCTGTCAATTCTTCTCGTACTCATGCCACTCATTGTAGGTTGTGTTCGAGGCTTTTGACAAAGTCCGTATCTAAGAGTTTTCTCCCTATGAAAATGATTTTCCCTTGCTCAGGCTGCACATCTCCTGATTCGGGAGCATCGCTCAGCTCAAACACCTCCCTCACGCCCTGCAGCATTCTTGCCGTTCCATCGCTCAAAACGATGCGACCCTTGGACCTGTGGATCTCAAAACTTCCCTCACTATCACTTTCTGGCAATCTGTTGTCCCAAAGCACAGATCGCAACCATTTATCAACATCCTCCACCTTAGATGCAGGAATGCGTGGCACTGGTATGGATATGGTGGAAATTGTCTGGATCGTCAGCTGGTGCTGGCCTTTTCTTGGCGATAAAGTCGCTCCAACTTCACTTACAGGATCTAGGTGACTGTGACCCTTTGATCGTTCTTCCGCGTCATTGAATTGGTCATACGCATGCAGATCGAGCAAGAAACCCTCTAACTGAGGTACTACACTCTTTTCGGTAATATGCAGCTTTGCCAGGCCATTAATGGACTGAATTCGAGCCTTCACCTGTTGTAGCTCGTTCTCTGTCACAAGGTCTGACTTGTTGATCACAATGACGTCGGCATGGGAAATTTGAACATGCGCTGTTGTCATAAGCGGGCCGTGGCCGTCGTGGCCTTCGTGGCCTTCAACCTTTCCGGATGGATCGTCCAGGCTTCGCAGCACGTTCTTCGCGTCCACCAGGGTAACAATTCCGTCCAAGTAGATGGTACTGCCCAAGCCGTCATCTACCCAGAACAGAGGCGCAATGTTTCCTGGGTCTGCCAGCCCCGTTGTTTCTAGGAGGATATAATCGAATGCGTCCTTCTTCTCCATCAAGGATTCAATGGCGTTTACGCCAGTGTCCCTGTCGATGTTAGGACGCGTGAACAAGGAGGACTTGAGGGATTGCTTACTTAACCGAGCAGCAAATGCAACCGTTGCCCACGTCTAACCATTCCTCGACTCTATCGTCACCTTGGTTGACAGTCAGGGACTTTTCAATGTCCAATGCTGTTGGAATTAGAACCAATGAACATCGTTGTCATATGTCGCTTTCACTTACAATCTCCGAATTCTGCTCAAAATCATAATGCCAACCTGACTGTTAGCTGATTTCAAATATCATCATGTTTGAATAAGGATGCCATCCATGTCGGAGTGCCACAAACCGTTCATAATGACAGCAATCTTTTTGCCATGCTGAGCTGTAAGGATGTAATTCAATAGTGTTGTTTTGC
The DNA here is from genome assembly GCA_000222875.2 of Periglandula ipomoeae IasaF13. Classification (NCBI taxonomy): domain Eukaryota; kingdom Fungi; phylum Ascomycota; class Sordariomycetes; order Hypocreales; family Clavicipitaceae; genus Periglandula; species Periglandula ipomoeae. The sequence goes on along the minus strand of AFRD01000018.1, from coordinate 39,717 downwards.
CAGCTCCTAAATACCCTGTACAACGGATTAGACATTGTGCTTTTCCACAATGAGAGACACCACAAAAAAATGAGTCTACCAACCTGTCACGATTGTGATGGGCACCTTTACAGTGACCTCTTCGTCTTCTGGCGCATTCTGCCCCGCAGTGTCGACGAGGTCTGGAGGGGCATCGTCATCAAAGTCCATTGTTAGAGGCAGAAGTTGTCTTCGAAAGTGCAGGCCAAGTGAGATCCTGAGCCGTGTCTACGAGTTCTGTTGCCAATATTATACAAATTCCAAAAGTTGTACAGCTCTCAATGGCCAATCGAAAGCCACCCTATAAAATGACGAAATAAGTCAAACACTCGAGTGTAAGATATTGGTGGATGAAAATCACTGTCGTACCAGCCAAGTACCAGCCGAGTCGAGACTATGCCCCGCTAAGCCGCGGGTATCCACTTTAGCAGGCCGAAGGCCTGATGCACCTATCAAGCACAGTCCCTTCCAACCTGCCGTTGCAGCCTCTGGCGTGGAAGCTATGTGGTCCTAATATCTCCCCAGACACATTCTACGAACCACGTCACAGCTCAGCTTTCGCATCCTCACATCAACCTCAGCAATGGCGCTGGCACCGAGCTCGCCTCGCCTGCCGAGTCCGCCTCCGCCGGCTGAAATCCAAATCAGTCCCAATTCGCCGTCTGGCGGTGCGCCGGCGAGTCCTCATGCGACACTGATGGAGCAGTCTGTCTTGGACGCCAACTCCAAGCGCCGCATTCACCCCGGCACGAAAGCTGCTGATATGGCTGTCGGACCACCGCTCGTACCTCTCAGTGAGGTAGGTACATTATCATCAAACATGTTGCTCATTGATATACACGGAGCAGTACGATTCAAGTCACTTTGGTTCTCATCACTAACCTCCGCGTCTTGCAGCTCGACTCGGCTTTTCAATTACAAGAACACCTCGCTGCTCTACACTACCACCACACAGCCTCCGGAACCCAAGCGATAACCCGCGAAGACGCCGTACAGCTTGCACAACCCCCCGCCGGCATCGATCGAACGATCTGGCTCTACGAACTGTGTCGATTCCTCATCTCACAATGCAACTCCCTCATCGTGGGATTTCTGTTCGACACACCGCCCTGCAGCGCCACAACCTGCCCCGAGATGCGCGCCTCTGAATGGCAATTCCTTTGCGCCGTCCATGAACAGCCCAAGAGCTGCTGCGCCATCGACTACTGCTGCCACACTCTGGACTGGGCAGCTAACGTCGTCTCCGACCAGAAGCTGTTCCCCAGCAGATTCGCCGTCCTCAACGATGCCCACAGCAAGAACGCCGGAGTGAAAAACCTTGTCAATGTCTTCAGAAGGCTTCACCGAATCTTTGCGCACGCCTGGTTCCAGCACCGCAGCGTGTTTTGGTCCGTGGAGAGCCAAACGGGACTGTATATACTCTTTAAAACGGTCTGCGATCTCTACGACCTGCTGCCTGCGGAGAATTACAAGCTTCCCCCTGAAGCTGAAGGTTTGGAGGGAACACCTGCCGAGCCAGAAATTGTCGAGAAGGCCCCTTCAGCCATTCTCAAACCACCATCTCAGCAACGGCAGAGTGTAGTATCAGAGGATGACAGCCTACATCCAGGCGGTCGAACCACTACACGCAGACATATTAGGAGTAGTCCATCGACGGGAAGCGCTGTGACCACCGTCATCGAGGCTGACGAGGAGGATACGGACAACGTCTCAGGCAAAATGCGAGACCTTCATATATCAGGCCACCAGGAGCCGGAAGTAGCAGAAGTTCCCGTTATCGTGGAGAATGCCTCTATATCCGCCGCACCACATGAGTCTACGAACTCAGCCGATACTACGGCCTCAAGCACAGTTGCCGATGAACCTGAGACCCCTACATCAACAGAAGAATCAGACGCAGACGAGACGATCGTGGCAGCCGAATCGCCGGCCCCAGAAGACGAGGAACCAAACGTCATAACAATCCAGCCAGACGAGACACCAGAGTCAAAATCAAAGCCAACGCCAGAAGCGGCTCCAGAACCATCCCAGTCCGCCGAAGATAGCTCTGAACCAAAAGCCGAGGCCAAGGCTGAGGTGAAATTCGAGGACAAGCCTGGGGAAACTGCCCAGTCCGATACCAAGAGTGAGGCCGCGGGTGCTGAAGATGCCGCCAAGAAAGACGATGCGACGGAGAAGGGGGCTGAGAAGGAGATGACAGGAGAGTCTGGCCAGGTTACGGATCCAGAGTAAGAGTAGATACATTGTGTAAAGCGTCTTAATGAAGGTTCATACCCCGTTTGATTGAGTTGTGGGTTTCGAGAGGTATCAGGAAGACTCGTGCTTGCAAAAGCACGACGGGGAGTTCCGCAGTTTCAAATAGGATGAAAATTCCGTTTTACTTTACTTTTTCTTTTTCTTTTTTCATTTTACATTCGCAGTCGATTCCGGAAACCTTTGTATAATATGATTCATCTGCACCGGGCAAAAAAAAAGTTCGTCTTCAAAATTCCCGGGTATTGTGCCCAGTAATCTCAACTATTGGTACAAGTTTTATGATGCTGTAGAGCTCATGTCCCAATGGGAACGTTACTACGTCGTATTGGTATTCGTGAATACAGTAATAGATATGTTCCACTGTGTGTGTCGGTATGGCACGATCTTCCTGTACCATCCCCCTTAGAAGGTGCACTTTTCATGTGACCCTGCTTGCCCATATAATTCGAGCAGCAACCTCTTCCTCCAGCCCATCTCCTTCATTTTGAAGTTCATTCATAATAAAAGACATTCCGACTTAATGTATAGTTTATCATGATTGACCCCCGCGGTGGGCCTGCATGAGAGCCATCTCTGCTGCTTCCAGCTTCGCAAATAAGTGCCGCACCTCTCGAAGGTTTTCATGTTGTGCGTTGACAGCTGCCGTGTTTCGTTCATCATCAAACATTCGTATCGCTTCCAAGATCGGCGTCAACCCTTCGTCGTTCGGAAGCCACCAACGGGCACAAGACGGGTCTCGAAACAGTTGTGGTAACTTCAGTCGTTGTGTAGTCGGGTAAATCATCCTGTTGTCTGTGTCAGAGCCCCTGTACAAGCCCGAGAAGTAGGAAGGAAGGCTGGATTTGCAAATCGGCCTTTCGAAGAAGAGGTTGGTTTTGTATTTCAAGCGCAGTCACAGCTAGCTTACCCTAACGTGTCCAGCAACGCAAACTTTCGACGAACCCACATTTGGTGACGGGAGTCTCGGGGCAGGAAGAGCGATGCTATGGAGACGCAGCATTGCAGAGGGATCAGCGCCCCTTTTGGTTTCAGGGGCCAAAACTCCACGGTCTCAAAAGATTGACAAATGGTATATGCATGTTTCGCCATCTCCATAAAAACTTGCTCGGCTGGTGTATCAGAAGACTGCGACAGGTGCATTATCATGATGGACTCCCATTCCGTGTTGATGAGAGTATTCGTGAACAAAGGCCCTTTGTACAGCAGTCCGGGCATATACGGATCGACGATATCGTCTGGATCGGATGGTTTTCGATAGGAGAAATCCTTAACGAGATACTCCGGTATCGAGAACAGAATCCCACGTCGCTTTCCATTCCAATAATTTTTCCGTTATTCTCGTGTGCTCTCGAGTAAAGTCTTGGGAATCGATCTGTCCGCGACTCCCGCGGGCGTAGAGCATCGACATATCGTACGATATCGCGCGCAATCGTGTTGATCGAAGGCTGATCTTGCAACTCAAGTCATCTGGATTGGCAGCTACGCGAGACTGATGATGGTCGTTCATGAGATTAAACCATTCCTTTGGAAGGTCCGTCGGGAATCCTTCCATCAGTGCGACAAAGCAGTCGTACCGCGTATACCAGTCCAAGCACGCTCTCCCAATTGGTGTTTTCAAGACGGTATCCGTACTGAAAATTTTTCGAACTACTTGAAATGCCGCCTTTTGGTGGCCCATCAGATTGATCCAGTCACCAAAATACTCCTGGTTCCAATAATCAGAGAAGAAAATTGAGACTTTTCAGAACCTGGACACTTACCTCAGTCGTCAGAAGCTGAAGAATAGTCACAAGGGTCAAAACATTATCCATGTCCTTGGCATGGATTGATTTGAGGAGTAGCGTGACGCTTTTGTTATAGTACTTCAAGAATTCCTGGAGCTTCCCGTTCGGATTCTGCAATGCCGCATGATAAGCGGAAAACCCAACAACGGCATTAAGAAGCGGTTCATATTGAACGGCTAAAGACGGGAGTATAGATTTGAAGAAGTTTTCCTCGTCATGTGGAATACTGTAGTGAAAACTGGTGATATTCTCAACGAAGTAATTCAAATAATGCTGATAATCGGGTGGTAGGTGGGACCAATCACGTCGCCCTTCGGCCGAGATGTTGAGATCGAAAGATAGCGCAGCAGTGGAATTGTAGTCATTCGAAGTCGAAGGGGAAAGTTGTCTGTTCCCATCGTGCGGCACGCTGTCTGCACTCTCCCGTCTGGCAAAGTCCTGCACAGAAGAGCCTCCAGTCCGAGTCCCCGATAATTGAGAATCCGAAGCCTCTCCAGGCGATGAATCCTCGGGCTCTTCATCATCCATGATCGTCTCCAAAGCTTTCGTTCCCTGGTCGTTGTCGCCATTTTCGCCGTCGTTGGATGATTTGGGGCTCGTCCTTTGGGACGTGCCAGTGCCGTCTTTCAGCCTTGAGCTCTTTGAGCTGGGAGGATCCGGATATACGCAATCTCGGTTGCCTTTCTTGCAGCCTACTTCGGAGTTAGTATGTTTCGAGCCGCCACTCCACTGCCAAAAACATAGGGTTCGCGTGTTGTATGTGATGGCACTTACGTTCACAAATTGGTCGAGTCTCATCACACTGTTATAAGCAGGACATAACCAGCCGGTCAGCGATCATCGGTCTTGTTTCACAATATGACTTCAGCTGGAGCTATTACCTTGACTCGCCTGCTACGGCACATGAAACATCCTGATCGAGTACGCCGGTGCTTGACATGTTCGGCTCCAAACGTTGACCCTGTCATTGACTTCTTGCGACCTTTGCCAGCATGAGAGATATGGAGGAGGGGCTGATCAGGAAAAGCTCCCAAGTGTCCCAGGTTGTGATAGGGATTTTGCATTGTAGGTCCCGGCGCGGGGAGGGAGTAGTTAGGGAGGGTTGAAATACTCAACTCATCAGTGCTGATTGTAGGAAAGCCTCCCACTCCTGACATAGAAGTCAGGAAGTGGTGATAGTAGTCATCCATAATTTTCGTTTTTTGGGCAAGTCGTTAAGTTATGCCGGTATATATGTCCAAACTTGCAGCTAATGCCAGAGCCAGGGGGTCTTCACCATGCTCAATCTGGAAGACAACGTGTTGTGCTGTTCAGGTGTGGGCATGGATAGCCGCGTGGAGCGGAGCCAGACGACGTGATGCGCAGAATTCCGGGGGGATCCCACACTCTTCCCGGGAGATTTATGGATCGTGGGACGTGTCAAATCCAGCTAAGGCAAGCAGGTGGTTGCGGCAGGTTCTTTTCTGGCCGAGAGCTGGTAGTGGCTGACGTCTTCACGTCTCCTCTTTGGTGGCCTGATGGAGACAACAGCCTCAGGCCTGTTGGGTGTGGTGCAAGAAAGATGCGTGTCCTGGACTCAAAGTAGATCTCCGAGGGGAGAAGGGTGTGGTAAGAGTCCAACAACCACCTTTGTCATCAGGTCGAGTCTTAGGAGCAATGGCAATGCCTCATACTCAATGTATATCTGCTTGTTTGCTTGAGCTTAGCAGCAATCAGCATGAACAGAACCAACGAAGACGGAAACTCGAATCTGAGAAAGTAGTTTTATCTCCCGTGGCGTCCAGGTAGCCCTGAGCGTGTTGTGCTTTGTGGTACAACTTTGTACATACAGAGTGGATATTACTTGAGAGGCAAGTACTGGATGTACGTACTATATGCCAAGCAAGTCAGAGTCACAAAATTGTGGTGTGCTTGGAAATAGTATCAACCCCTGCGCAAGATCCAAGCTGTGATACTGGGGCACACAGTCAGAGAGATACCCTGGAAGCCTTATCCAGAGGTAGACTCCTCATACGGCAGTCGCTCGGGTCAGGCCGTTCACTTCTCGGTCGTCGCAGTTTTGGGCAATTTATCAGGCTTAGGCAGAAAGACTGAGCTTCTTTCTCGTCCCGCGCAATGAGAGAATACAAGTCACCGCCGCGACGCGGCTGACTTGATAATATGAGAAGGTGAACGGCGCGTGTCAGGTCCCATGAATTCAACGCAGGGGGAGATGAACAACGGCAAGAACAGCAAGAACAAAGAGCATAAATAATTGACTCACGAGGTCAGAGAGCCAGACACACGATCCTCAAGATTTGCGAGAGGTCCACGCTATTACCGGATCTTCAACAGTGGATAAGGCGAACAGTGGACAAAGCCAGGATGAGATCGTGCGGTAAGAACGGCGGCGGTTGCCGTTCAGCGGTATGGTGGTGCGTCAAGGCGTGTGAGGTGCCTTTTCGGTGAAATTTCATCATCAGCCTTCAGAAGTCGCTGATAGAAGGGACCAAAGTACACATAATTATGACAGCTGGGAGCTCGATGGCCCTCTTCGGCTTCAGTCACACCCATCAAGGGGTGACGGTCCAGTCCAGGTCAGGTCAGGTCAATTTACCCCAGCTGGGCCCCCAGCAAGTTAAAGGATCCCAAGTTGCCAATGCCAGCGCAGCGCTAAGTGCCAGGTGGTGGAGCTGGCTGGTGTCCTGTACGGCGCCGTGGACGTGGACGTGGTGATATTGGAAAGGAACTTTCTTGCCATATTACACGTCCTCCACCTGCTAAGTAACCCTGGTCCGCAATGCCTGCCGCCCCGTCTCTGAGACTCCGAGCCGAAGAGCAGCTCTTGTCGTAGATCAGCTTACGCCTGTGCTTGGAGATGAATCCAGGTTTCAGGGTGCCTCTCGAGTGTCAGCATGCAACAGCCATCACCGCCAAGGAGCATCGACAGAGCATGATGCATTGTCGCTGAAATGAGAAACCCGTAGCAGATGGGAAAGGGCTTAACATGACTTTGACGATTGGTGCGGACGCTGTCAACCTCTCCGCCCAAGGCGTCTAATGCCCATCCACGGAAAGTCTATTATTCGCAAAGTCCGTTTCACACATTGGCCGTCAAAACACTAGCCACCCAAGTACTAATAGTGGCTTCTCACGGTCCGCCCATCCACGTTGCTAATATGCCAGGGGCAAACTGGATCTGTAGCTAACACTGGAAGCTGGTTATTAGTTGCGTGCTCTAGATGGAGTTGGAAGAAGGTGCCCGTCAATCCCGTGCAATAAGCACGTTAGAGAATGCAACGAGGAGGGGCTGCATCGCAACTCCTAACCAAGACGGGTTGCTAGACTCGCTTTGTGGGGGCGGCGGAAGACAAGGACGTTGACAACAAGCCATGCAGGGATAACCCGCGAGACAAGAGAAATGCAGTGTGACACGCCACTCCACATGCTCCCTTGCTCCCCTTGGCCTTGGCTTTGCCTTTCGTCTTGATGGTGGAGATGTGAGCTGGAAGCACAAGAGGCTAAGATGGGCAGGGCCGGCTTCTGCACCATAATAGCGTCGATTACAGTAATCTGATGCGCAGAGCAACATGCGCAGTCGGGTCTGGTTTTGTGAGCAACTGTCCCTGCACTCGAGGTTAATACTTCCTCCTTCTTCAAGCGTTGTTGGCCATAGGGCATCTTGTTCCGCCGCTTGTTGGAAAAGTCAAGTCCGGCTGGCGAAGTTCTCCTTCGAGCATTCCGTGTGAATTGACTATTTATTCAACATGTGGTCTTGTGAGGGCCGTGCCTTTTGCTGCTGATAATTCATCGAGCTCGCTGAATCCTCCTCAAGACCCTGATTTCCGCCGGGAATCTGCAAAAGACTTGAACGCTGCCCTCAAGCTGGTATTATTATGTCCAGGGCCTACCGGGGCCACAATCCATTATTCTTGGGAACGATTCGCAATGAGCCGCGTTAGCCTTCCCTGACTACTTGCAACATCATGCTGGGGAGCCTGCAGGTGCATGCAGCGACGGTGACTGTGGGTTAGAACGAAAAATTGCCCTCTGATGGCGCCGCTGACATCAAGCAGGTCCTTTGGCGTTCTCACTCTCTCTTGCAGAAAGTCCTGTCCCAGTAGTGATGATGGCAAACTTGACGAAGAGACAATATTGCGCAACGCCGTCTACTAGCAACCGCGCCACACAGCACCGTTCGTCTCTGCAGTCTCTCGTCGCGTAATATGCCCTCATCTCCTACACACGTCGCGATGCAATGCCTCGCGTTCGCCCAAAAAAAAAAAATGATCCAATGCAGACTCGTAATAACCAACCCAATTTTATGGATATGCATTCCAGCGCCGCATGGCCAGGTTTTCAAAGAGCCACCCACGGCGCATTAGCCCCAGCCACTACCTTGGTTCCCAATGGGGGGACCAGGCCTGCACAGTGGTGAAGGAAGGCCAACCTTGGACGGCCCCTTCCGTCAGCCCTCTGTATACATGAATGCATAACGACATTTCTGTTATGCTGCTGCTTTGCAAAGGATTTCTCTACTATCGCCCATTTTCTTCAGATGCCGAAGGTCTGCGCTTGGCCCAGTCTCCGGTCATGCTTCTCGAGGATCTATCATTGAAATCCTCGGTTTCCTTTTGTATGATATTGGCGACCAGATCCTTCCACTGACAGTGCAAAGGAAGGGACAAGACCAAGTCCTCTAATTCTGACAGTCGCCTGCTCCATCCCGCCCACCGGCATTCCCCAGCCCAAACCAAGACCACGGTGTGGCGCTCCGTGGCGCTCCCTGCACTCAGTCAAACCCAGCAGGGCGAACAAGGCAAAGCCGCAGGGGTGGTCCTTCAAGCCCCTGGTTGCTCCGATAACTCGGTAATCCGACGTCGACTCCCACCTTTTGTGTTCCCGTTTTCACTTTCGCAGAAGATCAGCCATCCATCGGAAGGTCTTTTATTACTGGCTTCTGTTGCACAACCCTGCGACTGGTTCAATATCTCGAGCACGGGACTGGCTTGCTCGTACGCACTCAGCTCCGCAGAGCCTGTCTCGCCGCCGAAAGGAGAAGTTCCAAAAACAGCGGCAGCCTCCCGGTGGCCTGGGAGGGCCAAGCCGTTGTCTTTCACGTGGCAATTCCGGCCTGAATAGCTGAGTGGATCTCTCGATCGGGATGTTGGAAGTGACAGCTCCATGTCGCCGGGAAATAGCCTGCAGTTTCGACCGCTGAATTTACCTCAATGTGGCGACGAGGATGGTATTAATGCCGACCAAGTGTCGCTGTAGTAGAAGTCCAGTGTACAATTCTCTTTCCTTCTGATATTGAGCGGGCACTCGGCGGGCAAGATGAAAAGGATGAAGAGCTCTACATTTAGCATTGCGGGAGATGTGCTGATTTCCCCGGGCTCAGTAATTGCATTATATCAAGCTCGGAGCTCTTACCACATCAACCAGGCTCAACTCATTAAGCTTTCAAACTTCGTGTTCGATGAGCAAGGACAAGGAACCCGTGGTTTCCGTAATAGCATCGAGTCATCCATTATAAAATCCCTTCAGTTGTAAATGGCGGACATAGCCCTGAGCACGAGTGCATTGTACAGTGGGTCGTAGGTAATTCCGAGCAACCGCCATTTTTACACCAAAACTCACACTTTTTATTAATTTATAATAAACTTAAATAATTAAATATAAAAAAGCTATATAATAAATTATAATAAATTATTTTTTTTAAATATTTTAACTTTTAATTATAATTATTTAAAGCTAAAAGAATTTTATTACTAAGAAATTTCTTAGAGAAATATTTTTTTAACTTTAAGCTTTATATATTAACTTAATATAAATTTAAAAATTTTAAAAAAATATATATAATAAACTTTATTATATAAAAATTAAAATATAAAAAATATTTATTTAAAGTAATAATAAAGTAATAAAAAGTGTGAGTTTTGGTGTAAAAGTGGGCCTAGCTCGGAATTACCTGGAGGCATTGTATCTCCACATGGCTAGTTGCTGAAACGGGGACTGATGGAGTGAAATGCCAACAGTTTGATTTCCACTATTAAAGAGCGTGCTGCAATCGCTCCGCAAAGTCTAGAGTTCTATTCTTCGGGGGTTGGAAATGGCAGGCTTCGAATGTGCTTACACCTTCGGTGTGCGCAACTCTGATGTTAAGAATAGACTTTGTTGTCTTACTTAGCTTTGCGGCTGCTCGAAGCTTGTGAATAGAAAGCCGGCGCAGAATGCTGTCAGTCCCACATGCATGGCCTATGTACAAATGCTCGAGCGCAAAGCTGCATTATGGCCCCTCCCCGGCAGGCAAGCACCGGGCGAATTGGAGGCTAGGGCGTTACTGGGGATGTGTCAAAGGGCAACTCTTGCGATACTTCCGACGGGTTTGTCAATTTTCAAGGGGATCCTGGCCAGTGACCGGCAGAGCGACACAACTGATACCTGCAGGTATGTGTTCATCTTTTGTCCCAAAAAGTCCAATCGTAACGAAGCCCACTAGTCTCAATCGGCAGCGCTGATTCAGGAGGTAGTTGGTGGCGTCGAAGACCTTGTAAAGTCCCAAAGCCGCCCCGGAGCTAGCACTGGTTAAGCCCATGATGATACCCAGGGTTTGTTTGTTAATGTACCGATAGAATCTGCATGATGTCCTCTTTCCGGAAGGCAGCTGGGAGATTAGAGTGCGTCTGTCTCCCATGACTGGTGAGATATAGGCTTGTAATGCACTTGACTCACCCTTGTTTGGTAGACATCAGGCCACAACCAAGGGTAATTTATCGTGCAGTGAAGTCATGGGGCTAGAACGTCACTGCTAGCCGCGCTGGTCCGGGCTTCCCTAGAACCCAGGCACTGTCTTGCATTTTGCTCAAACTTGCAACGGGGCGTCGGGTTTGGGACGGGTCCGCATTTCGGCCAACGGTGACATGGCTGCGGAAACAAGCGCTAAAGTGTTTTCCAAGAGCAATCAGTTCGTGCGCCATGACACGTTTCGATGCAACCCTCGGCCAACCCAACCCGGACGCGGTCTGTCATTCGAGCGCTGATAGTGTAGGTAGGGGTGTTATTTCAAGAGACGCTAACCACGAGGCGGAACGTCTCCGACCTATCTCCATGTCGATCAAAAAGAAAAGGCTGTTGCTGTAAAATTAAGGCTATTAATCGGCCAGATCTTTGCAGTGTCAGGGATTGTGAGGGGAGCTTCCAGCGACCTATGCCTCGGAACAACGGCTGTTGTTCAGGCTAAATGCCCCTTCAGAATTCATGTGAAGATGGCAGTCAGGCAATTCTTCGGCGCTTGCAAAGCCACCGTTTCGATAGTCAGAAGTCCAGTTCCATGACACCGAGCCAACAGCCCGTGGCTCAACTACCATGGAGAGTTTGGTTGGCAATCAAGTAATAAGGTAAGAGTGAGTAGTGAACACACGCCGCTGTCCAAGGTACCAGTGACGGCTGGCGTTTGGTCCCACACAAACACGTAGGATCGCCACGGGAAGAATCATGTTGTAATGCACCTGGGAGCCACTCAGGGTGTCCCTGGGGCATATGAGCTCACGCGAATGCGAACCCAATGTTTGAAGACACAAGAGCAGTTGCCTCCTCCGCAGCGATGCAGCGACTAGGATCGCGAGCCCAGGCAGGTTTTCCGACTGGTCAAGTTGCTCAGCACGAGCCATAAATCATGTAGCGACACTCGTGCCTGAATGCATAAGTCGGCGGGGCGAGGATGGGAACGGATTTGGGCGAAAGATTGTAACCAACAATTGGCCGTCCGTCTCGTGGAAGGGCAATGGTTGGCTTCAAGTGGCCGTTCCTTGTTCTTCTGGTGGAGGGTTGAATAGGGCCGAAGGCAATTCCAGGTTACGCAGATTGATTGAAGGGGTGAAGTGCCGGTTGAAGTGATTCGGTCGTGAAAGCAGGCTGACCAGTCCGGGTATCTGCGAAGCAATGGGCAGGAGGCAACACAGCTCGCTCCTACCCCAAGTCGACCACATTGCAGACACACCATGCAATTGAGTGGTTGGAAGGATTCTTATGCCCGGCATCGATCAGAACACCATTTCCTCCTCTTGTCGCTTGTCCTTTCTCGGTCTTGCTTTTCGTCCCTTTGTCGTGAGAATTGAGCCCTACGTACGGTCTTGCAATCTTTTAATGTTGCTTGTTACAGATCCTCATTTGCTTAAGATGTCAACTCCTTCGTATCGGCCGCGGTATGACTCGGGCTACCCTAGAGCCGATGAACGCCATGTAGATGTCCGAGGTATGGAAGCAATGCAGAATCGTCAATTCGTCCTCATAGCTCGCTATGAGAACTAGCATGTAGGCATTTTCTGTATTAGACTTGCTATCCGCCGGCAGACTATGGTATTACTGTGTTGTGGTTTTGGTGGAGCCCAACTCGCGTTTGCACTTCAAAACACTTTGCTCTGTGATCAGGGGCATATTGAAATATTTGGCATCCACTACGTGTCGCCAATTGCACCCTCAACTGGCCGCGCACCCTTTCAACACGAACAAATTAACAGACTGGCCTCCGTTCACTCAAATCCTCGATTTGACGCGGCTACGGAATTCCAGGGCAGCGAATCAAGATGACCAACGTGATGGCGTACGCCCTTGAGACACTCAGCCGATTCGACTACAGCGCAGTGTTCCTCATGACTGTGACACTCATAGTATTCCTGGTGCCGATATTCATTTTATTTCCGCCTATTCCAGTGGAGCCCAGTGATGCCTTGCGACAGACTCACAGCAGGCTCGGCCTGCCTTCCTTTAAAAGCAACCTGCTGTCTGGAGATACATCGAAAGACCAGCGACAGCCGGACAGGACGTCGAGGATCCAAAGCTTGTTCATCTACCCGGTCAAATCATGCAGGGGCATTGAGCTTGATCGAAGTAAAGTTTTGCCAACCGGGCTAGAACATGACCGGCTGTACATGTTTGCTCAACGGAAACCGAAAGCAGTCTTCAAGCACCCAGGAGCAACAGAGTCCTGAATGGGATTTCGTCACATTGAGGCAGCTTCCTCTCCTTGCAAATGTCAAAGTGGAAATGGCTTCCCGATACAACGAAGAAAAGTCGTCAGCTAGGGCCATTGGATGGGAAATTTATCGTTGTACGATTCCCATGGCAAGCTCCAGGGCTAAAAGGGGCTATGCAGTTTCTTGCAACCAAATTTAGTCGCGGCTTAAGCGCGGTTCCAGAGAAGGAATTTCTTTTGCCTTTAGAATTTCCGGCTCAAAAAGAGATTGATGCTCGAGGTTATGAGTTCACCAATGTCAAGATTTGGGTAGACATCATTGAAGGGCTTAACATGTCGAAGGATTTGCCTCCCAAGCTTGCCACATACTTGGGTTGCAAGCACGAGCTTGCGCTCTTTGGATCCGACCCATCAAATAGACGCCAGGTTTTCCGTTGTGCTCCTCGGAAGGAAAGTCTAGGATACCAGCCAGTGGTGGACTCCCATGACGCTGTAAGTCATTCATTCAGTGAACATCACCAAGAAGCAAAACCTTGAAACTGACATCGCCCTAGTTCCCAATACACCTCTTGAATATGTCGAGTATTCGAGCTCTGGAGCAGGTCATACAAAAAGATGAAGCGATACATAGCCTAGATCCACGTCGATTTCGTGGGAACATTATTCGTATGTGCATTGCCCTCAAGTGAGCACTGAAAAAAATATTGACTCGAGCGATCCTGGTAGTATCGGGGGTGGAAGAATACGACGAGGATGAGTGGAAGGCAGTCCAATTCAAAAACCCCTTTTTGCTAGAGGAGAGAAGCACGTTTGATGTCTCGTGCCGCACAGTCAGGTAAGAATTATACATCCAGAACAAGCCATATATGGACATCGTCTTTCGAGTAGGAAATCTAATCACCATAATAAGATGCAAACTACCAAACGTCGATCCGGCTACAGGCATTCGCCACAAAGTGGAACCTGATCGCTCTCTTCGAAAACACAGGGACATAGACGAAGGTGCCCCCAATATGGGTTGCTTAGGAATGCAACTCTGCCCCATGTTTTCCAATACAAACAACCCAGAACAGCTGTCATCATATTTAGAGGTGGGCATGAGTGTCGAAGCTCTCAAACGAGGATGTCACAAGTACATCAAGCAGAGCGCCTGACAGCTGGGCTCTCCGGGTTCGAAAGGCAAGTCGGACGTCAATCACCATCAATCATAGCTAAAAATAAATGTGGTCATATTTGTACATTGTGTAGTATTAAATTGACTGCAGAAATTACTGCTCTCATCACATCATATATCGCTTCCCATCCATGCGCAATTCAATCAGATCGTTTACAGCTTCATCTCATGTGACACATCTTACGTCTTTGGATGCGGGACACCTACTTCATGTCGGCTGGTGTTAATGCTTGGACTATGCTTGTACCTTCGCTGAAGCGCGTCTTGAAGATCCTGTTCGCATTCTGGAACATGCCATCTTTCAAGCTGACAACAATGAACTGCGAGCCCTTGAAACGCGTCTTGATAAGACGACCGATGTTCTGTGTATGAGACAGATCGAGGGCTGCATCGACTTCGTCCAAAATATACATCGGCGCGGGCTTGAACTGAAGAAGTGCCATAATGAGTGATAAGGCAACGAGCGATCTATGTAGAGTTAGTTGCTGAATGCGCACAAGATCTGATGATGGGATCTCTTACCTTTGACCACCGCTCAACTCTGTCAAGCTCTGCTTCCACACTTTGCCTAGACATACTTTAACTTCGAGTCCGTCGCTGATTGTTTTGCCTTCTGGAGGATCAAGCTTGGCAAAACTTCCACCGGGAAGCAATTCTGAGAAGATCTGACCGAAATCACGATTCACTTTCTCCCATGTTTCGTGTAAGGCCTTCTTCTTGTAGTCATCCAGACTGATGATAGTTTCCTCAATCTTCCGTTTGTCGCGAGTGACGGTCTTGATCATATGCTTCAGCGTCACTTCCTTCTTCTCAACGCTGTCGATCATATTCATAACCTTAGGGTTAATCTTCTTTTTCATGCCTTGGAATCGGTCTGTCAGATTTCGCAAGGTAGACTTGCACTCGCTGATATTCTGGCCCTGGAAGTCGTAAGGAGTACCGCTGCGGCCAAACTTGTCCTTCTCCTCTTGGATCCATTCGTACTCTGATTCGAGATGAGTGACATTGTCTGCAGCACCCTGTTGTTCCTTGTGGAATCGTTCGACCTGGTGACCTAGCTTCTGCATTTCGAGGCCCTCTTCAGTAATGCGGGCATTTTTGGATCTCGTGGCTTCCTCAAGGGCTCTCAGTTCGTCGTCGAATAAATTAAGTTTCTGTTTCTCATCGTCTAATTGGGCTTGCACGGCATCGTGAGTTTCCATGAGTGCCGTTTGTTGTTTCGTCAAGCCGGCAACATCCTGAAGGGCAGCTTTGATTCCCAGTTCAGCCTCCTGTAGCTGGTCTCGGGCGGCGGATAAGTCAGTGCCTACTTGTTCCAAATCTAGTTGTGCATTTTGAAGTTCTCTCTGAAGACTTTTAACAGCCAAGGAGCTCTTCTCGAGGCTCGTGCGCAACTTATCCAACGATTTTTGCAGTTCAACAAGTTTTGCATCCTTGTTGGTATCGAAGTCTTTCATGTCTTTCTCGATCCTCTTGACGTCTGCGTTGGCTTCAGCCTGCCGCGATTTCGCCTCAGTGATGCTGCTTTGTAGTTCCGAGATGCTATTCTTCATATTTTCGACTTCTTGAATGATAGAGGATGAAGAGTTCCCGCTAATCTGATCTTCGGCCAGCTTGATTTCATGGTTCTTCAAGTCCAAGTTTTGCTTAATGCGGCGAGCTTCATCAAGTTTCGACTTCTCCTGCTTAATTCTGCTTTGGATCTCTCTCAAAGAATCTTCCGCTTCCTTGAGCTGACGAGTGATATTGTTCAGCTTCTGCAGGGTCACTAGAACTCCACTGGAATTTGGCGCACTACCGCCTGACAACGTGCCAGAAGGATCATATGCATCGCCCTCCAATGTGATGCTCCGCATTCGAACACTAGGGTCAAAAGTAACACGCTTCGCAGTCTCCGCGTCGGCGCAAATCAGTGTGTTACCAAAAACGTACTCCATTGCTGCCGATACCTCTTCATCATATCCGACAAGGGAGAGCGCGAGGTCTACTTTGCCGGGAGCGATGCCCTGTGCTGTTGCAATAGTCTGCGCTGAAGCCTTGAAAGCAGCAATCTTGTTGAGAGGAATGATAGTGACGCGCTTACGCAGTTTGCCTTTCTGAAGTAATTGAGTCCCGGTGACTTCAGAGTCGACCACGACGTTATACAATCTGCCCCCAGCACATATTTCAAGAGCTGTGCCGGCTTGAGTGTGGTCTTTATCCAGAGTGAATAATTGAGCAACAAGACCTTTCACCTTGTTCCTATCAAAACCTGGCGTGGGATCCACGTAGTTGAAGTCTATGTTGGCGACCTGGCGCTTGAGCTTGTCCGAGTCTTGCCGAAGTGTTCTCACAGTTTGTTGTAGCTGTGATTCCAGCTTGTACATCTCTTCCTCTTGTCCCGGTTCGAAGTCCAATTTACTGAATTCCTTCTCCAGCTGCTTCGTCTGGCTTTTCAGCCCGTCAAGGTCTTGAAGAAGGCCGGCATTTTGTTCCTTTGCCTTTTTCGCGCGAGGTTCTTCTTCCTTCAACCGGCCTTGCAGATGTGTGATTTTAATCTTAGCTTGTTCTTGTTCGGTAGCTGCGATGGTAGCTCGGTTCTTCGCATCCTGTAGCTGACCCTGATAACCATTCTCTTGGCCATCCTTAGAAGCAACACCTGTTTGCAGAGTCTGCAAAAGCTCCTCTTTCGACCCTACCTCTTTCGTCTGTTTAGTCAAATCCTCTTTTGCCTTGTCGTAAGATGCTTTGGCATTGTCGAAAGCCGTGGTTTTCTCTTTCACCGACAGCTCCAACTCTGAGACGACCCTCTCCACGTTTTGCTTCTTGTCCTTCTCCTCTGTCAATGTTGTGTTCTTCAAATCCAAAACGGTAGCAAGGCGAACTAGCTCATTGGCGTGTTTTTTGACAACTTCTTCGAGAGCCTGGGCTTTACCACCTTTTTTAACTTCTTTATCACGTTGAGCTCTGACTTTCTTGACGTCCTCTTCCAAGTGCGAAATCTCGCTTTTAAGTCGGTTTGCCGATTCCTCCAGGAGTTTGTGACGCTGCCTTTTGCCTTCTAAATCCGCAGCACTTTGTTTGAGCTTCTCCTGGCATCTGATGTAGTCATATGCGACCACGACCCTGGTCAGCCGTTCAAGGTCATTCTGAGTTTGCTGGAAGTCTAGAAAAGCTCGTTTCTCCGTGCGTAGCTTCTCCAACTTGGGTTCGATCTCATCTTTGAGCAGCTCTCGCAATTCTTGGAGTTTAACCTCTTTTTTACCCATAGTCTTGAGAGCTTTATCACGTCGATCCTCAAACATCCTGGTCCCTGCAGCCTCTTCAATCATAGCAAGAATCTCTACTGCTTTCATATTCAAAACCTTAGTGATCCGACCTTGCATGATGAGGAAGTTAGGGTTGTTGATATTGAGTTGTACAGACTGGAACAGATTTTGGACCGTCTGTTGTTGCGCGCGGTGACCGTTTATTAAATATTTGGATGTTCCTCCCAAGACAATCTGACGTGTCACGCTGATAGATGCATATTCTTCGAAGCCGATCGGTGACTTTTTGGTGTCTCTGTTGTCGAAAACAATCGTTACGCTAGCCTTGGTGACACCAGCTTGACCCCGCTTGTAAATTAAATCCTGTATCGCAATAAGCATAAGAAGTAGGATCCTACAATCAGAAGACATACTTGCAGGTTCTGTGCTCGCACTGTCGACATGTTGGTGATGCCCAACACAAAACATATGGCGTCCAGAATATTCGACTTCCCACTGCCATTGAGGCCGGTAATAGAGTTAAAGCTTTCATCCCTGGTTAAGTTGTTAGAGGTAACACAGAACAAGTGTATCAGGGGCATACGAGCGATGTTTACCATCCTGATATAACCGTTCGCACGGCGTACGACTTGAAGCCCTGCGGAAAAAGATTAGCAACATGAATTTATAAGACGGTTCAATTGAAGCATACGTCGATAATAACTTCTATCACCCTCATGACTGCGCAGTTCGTTGGCCTGATAATGCAAGCTCTGAGTGATTGCGCCGTGATCGACCTGGATCGGATCTCTACATCCCACCTAGCGACGCGCTGAAAATAAACAAAGCGTGTTTAGTATCTGATAAGGGCCTTATCAGCACGTGCACTGCCCCACAGTCCGACAACCCCGTTTTTGAAACGTCCAGGCCTGAAAACCTGCAAGGTGGACGCGACTGTGGGCGGGCAGCGGCCTGGTTCCTTTTGGCATTAGCCCGATTCGGTGTCAATCAAAACAACATGACTTTGGAATGAAGTACCAATGTCAAGAGCTCTCCACCATCAACATCGATTGCCCTGGCTCGACCACTAGCCTCCCGCTCTTCATTTTTTGCTCGCTTTATCACCTTAATCTTTAAAAGTCTTTAAGATCTTGATTTATTGATCGATATCCAGCCCTGGCACACAACAAGACACGGTTCGACATATTGGCCACGACTGTTGGCGACGGTAGCTGACCATGGCTGCCATGAGAGCGCCGCGCCTGCAAGTTGGCTCTGCAGCCTGGATTTCTGAGGAGAGAAAAGCAGCGCTGCAGATTGCCCACTCGGAGGTTGAAGAATTCTCTTATTCAGCCCGAAATGAACTTGACTGGCTTAATGAACACATGGCAGGAATCTTCAATGAAAACGAAACGTACGCGTAACTTAGCATCGTTTGACTAGGCAAGGGATATCGGACCACTGACAATGGCACAGTAACTTTGCGAAAGCCTTCAAAACGCCAGGAAAGCTTCGGGGCAAAACACCGAGAACAGTTCAGAAAACAAATCCCTTGGAAACAAGAGTAGTACGTACCTATCGATTATTGAGTTTCAGTGGCAAAGCTGACTTTGGGCAGCCTCTTTCTGAGGTTTTTTCGGCGACTCCAAATGGAGCATCAAGCCCGGCCAGTCGCATCCAATCCGCAAGACCGAATGACTACACTGCCAGAGGATCACCTAGCGTACTGCCTGCGTCTCGCCTAGTCGCCTTTTCCCCTAAACAAGCGACTCAGGGTACACAGGACTCTGGCTACTTCGGGAGCCAGGACGTTGCGCCGCTGAACATTCACATGGATACCGATCCTGAAGAAGCACAAAGCTCTCCTCCATCGACTTCGAGATTTGCAAACGCTGTTCCCCTCGCGATGGGCCCAAAGTGTACTA
The DNA here is from genome assembly GCA_000222875.2 of Periglandula ipomoeae IasaF13. Lineage (NCBI taxonomy): Eukaryota > Fungi > Ascomycota > Sordariomycetes > Hypocreales > Clavicipitaceae > Periglandula > Periglandula ipomoeae. The sequence goes on along the minus strand of AFRD01000018.1, from coordinate 20,377 downwards.
TTGTAGCCGACTCTCCGGAAAAGACGTTCCAGACTGCCAAGGAAGATCAGACATGGCGAGGATCAGCTGATGCAACTAAACAGCTTGCTTCTGGAACGCAACTTGACCCTGGACATACATCTGATTTCGAAGATGACGCGTCACCGGAGCGACAGCTGAGCCTCGAAGCGAAGCAGACAGTACAATATAACGATGACGTTCGATCGGCCTCAGATGCTTCGAGCCCTATACGCCCAATTGTGCGTAAGAGCAGTTTGAATTTTGCGTCTCTACCTGCCAGGGAACCGCTCACAGCTGGTAAGAGCAATGGTCATTGGATTTCCCGAACGAGCCATCTGGACAATATGAGGACGAGCTACTACAATAGACCAACGGGTGGCAAGAGCCTCGGAGGCACACTGTCCAAACTGGATCAGGGAGATGATCAAACTCTCAACATTAACGCAGATGCTGTCACAGAGTCCCAAGCAGCCAAAAGTGAAGATACTAAAACATACACCCAAAGGCTGCAAGACCAAATCAATTTGCTTGGCCAATCTCAGCCAAAGCATTTATTGCACCAAAATAAGACTCCTGCACCAAAGACAGCGTCTCCCATTCCCTTGAATACATTACAGTCCACTCTAGGGGCGTTTCCAGAGGATGATGACGATGACTGGATTGAGCCCCCGCCGATCGTTGGAGCTGTGAATGAGGATCGCCCAAGTTTACCAAAGAGCCACTCAGCCGATGTCATGGAAGGCATCCAAGGCAAAAGGACTATCGGCGAGCCGGATTTCGCGCTTTCCGATGACGAAAATCTGCATGATGCACAGCCGGAAGCACCAACCCCGATGACAAATCTGAAGTCTGCTTACGGGCACACCAAATTTGCTTCCGTGCCAGTTATTCCCAACGTGCACTCAGCGATGGGAGACGGGCACGCGCTTAAAAAGGTTGTATCCGTATCGAACCCGAGTCTTCATACTGTCGCCGAAGCAGGAGGATTTGGTACCCCCTCCAAGTCACCGTCTCGAAGCTTCCGAGAGAGCCCCCTCAAGCAGGTGAAGAACAAGCTGTCTTCCATCCTGAAGAGTTCCAGAGGATTGCTTGCAAGTAGCGCTGCCATCAGTGCCGAGGGAAAGTCACTGATGTCTCCATCCTCGACCCGCCTTGCTCTACATTCTTTTATTTCTTCAGAGTCTGTTGTAAGCAATCAGAAACTTGGGTCGCAAGTTTCACAGAGCTCAGCCACTCTGCCCGAGTCAAGTCCGACGCGTCCGACGCGCCGCACTAGAGCTTCTACAGAGAGGGAAGAGAAGAAGCGCGAGAAAGAAGCCAAACTTCTTGAAGAGCAGAACGAGAAATTGGAAAAAGCGCGACAATGTGAGAGAGAGAAAGCTCGCGTTTTCAGTAAAGAGCAGGAAAGAGTTGCTGCTATGGAAAAGCAGATTGCCGCCGAGAAAGATGCAGGACGATCTGTAACTGACGAGACACCGAAACCCGCGAGGACTGGCCTCAGAAATATGAAAACCGTGGATGACGACGCGATGTCCGTTGACCGGGACGTGAGCATGGACGACGCGCCTGCACCGCCGCCTCCATCAGTTCCGCGCTCTCTTGGTCCGGCGCAAGCTACTCGAACAAAAGAACTGAAGCGGCCAACAAAGCCAACCAGAGAAACACAAACTAGACCGAAGCAAGCTCCAACAGTCATTAGAGTCAATACAGGGTCCCAGCATTCTCAGTACAGACTTTCTACAGCGCAGCCGGAAGCCCCTAACTCGATACCAACCCAAACACACCAGCTCACAAGTAAAGCCAGCAAAGCCTCATTGCAGACCAAGCCGTCAACGCAGAGTTTGAGAGGTGCCGCAGCAGGTCGAGCCAAGGCTCAAGAGCTGGCTGCTAAGAAGAAAGAACAAGACGACCGAGAGGCTCAGAGACGCCGTGACGCAGCGAAAGCGGAAATGGAACGGAAGAAGGCTGCAGCGCAAGAGGAACAGCGCAGACAGGAAGTCAAACGTCAAGAAACGGAACGCCAGCGGCAGCAAGAACAGGCAGCATCACAGCCACAGATGAAGAGCAGTGCGCAGAGAAAAGCAGCACTTGAAAAAGCGAAGCAAACCAGAGCACCACCGCCCGCTGTGCGCTCGCAACCCAATGGACCGCCTGATATCTCATTGTCACAGGAGAACCGGGTTGTGCGTCCACCGTCTCGGATGACCTCAAATGCCAACTGGGGCCAAGAGGACACCAATCGTCCAGTCAGCGCCGTACTCTCTGACGCCGGCAAAGCAGGCGCGAAGAGGGCTTTCCCCCAAGATAAAGGAGATGATGGCCAAACGAAGCGCCCACAATCTCGAGGGGGTCCAGCATATCAAGCCAATGATGCTAAGCGACGACGAACTAGCGAAGCATTTGAGGATGAAGCCGACACATCAGCGCAAAGAAACATTAGAGGTCCTCCAGTCAGACCATCAGCGGGATTCAAGAAGGTAAGTCGTCAAAGAACAAGGAATATGCAGGCTGCGACTAATCATACCACTAGGAGATGCCGGCTAAATCTGTCTTCCAAAATGGTTACGCAAATGCTCCTCAAAGCAGTGCGCCTAACCTGTTCAAGGCTACAGTCAGTTCGCAGCATGCTAGCCAGATGAAGGCCGCCCACCCGCTGGAATTGGCACAGATCTCCAAGGGTGCAATTCCATTCCAACCGACCTCACATGCCGTCGGACCAGCCTATAAGACTCCTGCACGACCTGGCCCAGCAGCGGGTGCCAAGTCTGCTGCGAAGTCTGCAACTCGATCATCGCCCAGATTTCAGAATGGCGAGGCTATTGAGCTTCCTGAAATACAGACGGACGACGACAGTGAAGACGATGAGGCGAATGGAGTCACAGTAGCGCCCTGGGCAGATTCGCCAGACTTGCGACGAGCGTTGGTGCGCCAGGAGACGATGGATCCATCACAAATCTTTGGACCACCAGCACCCCTAAATATGGAAGAGGTGTTCAATAAGAGCAAGGACAGATTCAGCAAGTTCCGTGCCAGAACCTCTAGTGCTAACTGGAGCGGAGCGGATCGCCTGACGGAGGAAGATATACGGAAGGACCTTATAGCCCGAGACAAACTTCGGCGAGACGGTGGTTGGTCTTACGAAATGAGTAGAGACATGTTATGAGCGGACCTAAGCCAAGGTCGAAATGGAGAAATTATTATTGTCTTCGACCAACTTGAATTCTTTTGGAGTAATGGATCATTAGGCGCTGAATGGGTTTTGTGTTGCTTTGCATAGCATTGTTTTGGATCAGGCAAACGGCTATATAACAGTGGCGGAGTTCAGCAATTTCGGCGTTTGGTATTGATAATTGAAAGTGGACTGATTAGCCTCAAGTTGCGTTCTATACCTGCCTCTAACATGAGAAACCCGTGTAACGGTTGCAAGCGCCACGCACTTGACGGCTCTATTCACAATTGTGTGTTTGAACAAGAGGTCCTATTACTTGACAACTGACAGGCTCTCTCGAGCCACCCCACAGTATGAGATGTCACGGCAGACAGGGGCTGGGAAAGGGGGCTCAATCTGATTGGCTGACTAACCAAATCTCTTCACAAATGGCAGTCGCGACCGGAGCCACCTTTGGGTCGCTGTGAAGAAAAAAAGTTCTGGCGCCGCTAGTCCCTGGAATCGAACTTCTCAAGCATCGCAAACTTGAGTACTCGTTGCTTGAGTGCTCGTCCCCATCAATTTTTCCCCCGGTCCATCACATATCCAATTGTCAGACGCCATACCACTAAGGATTGTGCATTTTATAAGCGATATACTGCGAAGACATGTTCAGGCAAGGCCTTCGTCGTTGTGCCAACCTGGCCAGCGCTGCCGCGCCGTCCATAGCGATTCGCAGTCGAGCTGCTCTTCCCACTGCTCGAAGAGTGGAATCGCCTCTGGCACGATCAATCATATCTTTGAAACATATCACACAGGTATCCAGACAATATAGTTCGGAAGCTGTAGCTGTCGACCGCAAGGTGCTTGAGCAAACCTCCAGCCAGGATGTCGTTAACTTCGCCGACCTGTCGGAACTTGGCGTTCACCAAAATCTACTGGACGCCATTACCAGAGATATGCGCTATGAGACCATGACGCCTGTTCAATCGAAAACAATCAATCCTGCCCTCAAAGGCACTGATATGTAAGCTGTCACAGAAACTTCTGCCATTTTCTCGTTCCAGTTGTCTAACTTGCCCTAGCGTCGCTCAAGCCAAAACAGGCACCGGCAAGACCATCGCTTTTTTGCTGCCTCTATTACAGCGAATGATCGAAGAAGACCCTACACTTGCTTCGAGACGAGCTTCACGAAACGCCCGATCGGATGATGTTCGCGGTATCGTCTTATCGCCGACGCGAGAATTAGCTGAACAGATCGCTCAAGAGGCGCGGAGACTGACAAAACACACTGGTCTCGTGGTGCAATCAGCAGTGGGTGGCACCCACAAGGGTTCGATGTTGCGTCAAACTCAGCGGCAAGGATGTCATCTTCTCGTAGCTACTCCGGGACGTTTGAACGATCTCTTACAAGATCCTCGAAGCGGGATTGAAGCTCCTAATCTGGCAGCCTTGGTTCTAGACGAGGCGGATCGAATGCTGGATGTTGGATTCGAGAGGGAACTGACCGAAATCACTCGCTCTCTGCCAAGTCGAGATGAGAAGGTTCGGCAAACAATGCTTGTTTCCGCAACTATACCTGACAATGTTATTCGATTGGCCCGTAGCATGGTCCGTGCCGATGATTTCGAGTTCGTCCAAACAATCCCCGAAAACGAATCTCTGACCCACGACCGAGTTCCTCAGCACATTGTTCCACTTTCGTCATGGAATAATGTTTTCCCCAGCATATTTGAGCTCATTGATCGCGAGACCGCCAAAGCGGCCGAGGATCGAAGCTTACCACCATTTAAAGCAATCTTGTATTTCAATACCACTGCACTTGTTGAGTTGGCTGGCGAGCTCGGATTCCAACGGCGCAGGAATGGACAGATGAAAGTCCCTACATTTGCCATTCAGTCTCAGCTCACACAGAGAGCGCGAACGAAGGCAGCCGACATGTTTCGCAATGCCCGAACTGGAGTTTTGTTCTCATCTGATGTTACGGCCCGTGGTATGGACTTTCCCAATGTCACGCACGTGATCCAAGTAGACACACCACGGGATCGCGAGTCTTATATTCATCGACTTGGCCGCACCGCGCGACAAAACAAAGGGGGTGAAGGCTGGCTTCTCCTGCCACCCAGCTCTATGAGTGTTGCCCGAAAACTTCTTTGTGGCCTTCCCATGCAGCCAAATAAGACCCTCGAAAGTCATGACGCCGAGGTTGACCCTGACAACCTGCCTACATATCACCAGGAGGCTTTGAACCTTGCCAAGACCCTTCCGAGGAAGATGCTCAGCGCCGCTTACACTTCTATATTCGGCGGTCAAACCCAGCAACGAGAGGAGCTTGTCGATGATTTGAACCAATGGGCAACAGTCGGTTGGGGCTGGAGTGAGCCACCGCCAGTGTCTTCATCGTGGGCTCGCAACCAGGGCCTCCTCCGTTCTGGCCTGAACATTCAAGACAGAGCTTCACGGCAAGATGGTAGATTTTCCGAGGATCGCGATTTGGATGATGACCGTCGCGGCTCGCGTCGTTCTGGTTTCCGAGGCGACGACCGTCGATCTGCTGACCCCTTTGCGGATATAGGACGACAAGCTCGTCGTGATGGCTTTCATAATGGGCGCGACAGAGGCTCCAGGGGGTCTAGAGGTCGGCCTAGGGATTTCAGAGGATCCCGCGACCGCCAGGAATCCTCATGGTGAGAACGTGCTCACATGAAGACCATGAGTTATATCTGAAACGACACCGATTGGAGACACTTGATGTAATTGAGGATATACCTTGTACTTTTATTGGGAATATGGACTACGGAGTGGGCCGAAACAAAGTGTACATTATGAGCGATGGCCTATTTGTAACAATATGGACATGTGAAAGGGAGATGATTTAGACCAAAGACCATCACCAAGCAATGGCGTTACGGAAACTTCAAATCTCCTAGACGATAGATACTATAACATTTACAAAATAAATATACCTGCTTCACTCATTTTATCGATCACACTTGCTGTCTCTCGCTCAAGGAAATAATCTGTTCGAAATCTAGTGAGATAATGTCATCTTATTTGAGGGTGGGCCTTGTCACCATCTGCTTTCAATCCAAAACTAACAAAAACGCCTTTCAGTCTCGTTCTTCTGTTTTGATTTTTCTTGCTTGCCATTGGCATTACATTGCAGACTCCGTACAAGTGGACGAAGCGGCTTTCCAATTTTGATGCTCGCCATTATTCGAGTCATCTCGGACCCATCAACATATTTGAGTCCCATAACAGTACTTTCTCGTCCCAGCCTACCGAGGCTACCCATCCGCCCGCACCAAACAAACACCAGTCCACTCCACTGACAAACTCCTGGTGTCTATTCATGATGCCCAGCTGGTGTCCTGGCTTCGCTCCAGCCATCGGCCCGGACGGTTGCGCAGACCCGTCATTCCATAATCGCACAGTCATATCGTAACTTCCGCTGATAAGCACATCGCTCGCGTGAGGACTCCATGCTAGACGACGAATCGCATACTCGTGACCATGCATTACTGATAGCGGCCTCGTCGTTGGGCTTCGAATGTCGAACGTTCGAATAATTCTGTCGACGCCGCCCGTTGCGACAACGTTATCGTTGTACTTATTCCAGTCGTGAGTGAGAACCTCTGTCGGTGGACTACCGGCTGCCAAACCAGGGTTGACACCTGGTTGTGACCCGGCGGCATGGACGGGTATCGTTGAGATGAGGTGGTACTTTGCGTAGGACGGTGTACGCAGATCGTAGATTCGAAGGTGAGAGTCCGATGAAACGACTGAGATTAACGCCGGGTTGGAAGGACAGAAGGATGCGCTGTAGGTGCAATTGCCGATGGGGAGGGTCTTTAATGAATGAGCTCGAGTTGGTGACCACTATTGTAGAAAAGAAGGTTAAAGTACTCGTCAGCGATGTCACGTTGCTCAATTTTGAAGCCCAAAGCCCGGCCGATGGAGAATTGTCGGGCGACAACTAATTGAGGACAAGGTACTCACAATCTTCACGGTTCCATCCCATGAGCTGGATATGAATGTGTCTTTCGTGACTGGACTCCAGCACACAGAGAAAGTTTCTCGCTTGTGCTCATGGAAGTTCATGATAGGGAAGTCATTGACCCCCAGATCGAACAGCTTCAGTGATCCATCTCCACAAGCGACGATGAGTTGGTTTTCGTTTATTTCGGACCATGCCAAGTCGTATAGCGCATCATTTGTATCGAAACTAAGCAGTGTGAGCACCAGGAAGTCAGCTTCGGTCCTCTATCCTTCAAATTGGTGTTTGCGCCGTGTCATCGATTCTGCCACTCCGCAATCCATCAGGGACGCTCGAAAGGGACATACGTCTTTTCAACCTGCACTCCTTGGGCCGTGAGCGCAAGCGCAAAGACCCGCCCATTCCCGACAATACCGAAATTTGACGAGGTTGCGACAGCTATGCGAGAGTCGTAGTAGGGTGAGTATTTGACTGCATACGGATTGAAGCCTTGGGTGCGGAACTCAAGCATGGCGGCCATTGTGGGTGCGGATGGCGCCTCTGTGGCGGCGCATTGAGGACCGAAAATCGCCTGATCGAGATCTCTTCAGCTTTCTTGAGGTGGCAGAAGCTCTGATGAAGAAAGTGGAATGGGTCGAAAGCCGAAGGATGCTGACGTTGTTGATGTGTCGAAGATGCTGCCATCTAAGATGCATTGACATGTGCCTCGGTAACGAAGACGGGCTGCATCCACAGACGTCAACTGCAGCACAGAAGGCCAGTCTAGGCATTGCAGACGCAGTGAGCGAGCAGTGGGGAGGACATCGGATAGTGGGGATCTGCACTGGGCTTGCAGCGGGGAGGGGCATCTGAGCCGCGCTAAAGTGGCTGCCACAGTCACGTGATGTCGCGTCCCTGGTCTCGCGCCCTTAACACGTCAAGTCACGACCTATCCATCAGTTCAAGAGCAACGGCTCCAGAATTGAGTCGCCTCCTTGAGGAGTAAAATGAGGCGAAAGAGACGGATCTCGGATGATTAAATGGTACTCGAAACCTTTCAAAACTCCGATCACGCTGTGTCACTGTAAGATTCATCATGTAGCCAAACCTTCTACGGCTCAGCATGAAATCTTTCCTCACCACACCCAAAACAAAGCGCAAGCTCAGCCCGGAGCCTGGACACAAAGTCGACGAAGACGACAATGAACCGACAGAAGTCAAACTAGCGTTGCTGTCTTCTCTTCACCCTGAACATGATCAGGAAACCCTGCTGGACTTCCTCCTGGCTCACAACGGGTCTGTCAGCCAAGCGTCTGAAGCACTGAGAATCAGAAAACCTTATCAGCAGCAAGAAAAGAGAAACAATGGGATTGGATATCAGCAGTCTTTGAAACAATATGCGACACAGCCCGGAGACTCGACTTCCCCCACCAAGAAGAAATTAAAGTCCAAAAGAGGCACTACTCTGCACTTGTACGACCCGGAGGATGTCGCAGAGCACACGCCGTGTACTATCATCCATAACTTCCTGCCAGCTGATGAAGCCAATGAGCTACTCAAGGAACTCCTGGGCGAGGCTAATTCCTTTGAGAAAATCACCTTCAAACTGTTTGACAATGTCGTCTCGAGTCCTCACACGTCCAGCTTCTTTGTCGAGAGCTACGAGAAGATGATGACCCAGAAGTCCGAATATTATTACAATGGATCACAGCTCACGGTAAGTCACGCGCCACTATCTTGATGCACGCAGCCTACGTGCCACTGACTCTCGATTGTCTGTTCCACTATCGCAGGACGTTCGCCGCATCACACCGCAGCTAGCCAAGGTGAAACCCATTGTGCAAGACGCTGTGAACAAACAGATTCAGCACCGCATAAAGACGCGGTACCCTGGTGGCAAGAAGTTGAGATACCAGTCGCCAAGCCCATGGGTACCTAACTCGGCTTTCGTGAACTGTTATGACGGCGCACAGCAGAGTGTCGGCTGGCACAGCGACCAGCTCACGTACTTGGGTCCCCGAGCCGTCATTGGGTCCATATCTCTCGGTGTAGCACGCGAATTTCGCGTCCGGAGAGTCGTCCCCAAGGACGGCGACACGAAGACGATGCAAGAGTCGGACGCAGAGGGCCAGATATCCATACACCTGCCACACAATTCGCTTCTCGTCATGCATGCCGAGATGCAAAAGGAGTGGAAACACTGCGTCACACCAACTTTGTCGATTAATCCACATCCCATTGCCGGAAACAAACGCATCAACATCACGTACCGGGACTACAGACAGCGATTTCACCCCCGTTTCACACCGCGGTGTGCCTGCAATGTGCCATGTGTGATGAGGGCGGTGCAGAAGAAGGAAAATTTTGGGAAATACTTCTGGATGTGCCATGCGGGGAACGTGCCTGGGAAAGAGGGCTGCTCATTCTTTCAATGGGCCGAGTTTGATGACGATGGTAATCCCATTGTGAAGGAGGCTGTCAAGTATTCACAACGATGAGTCGCAACGTATATGGTTTTATGTAAGACTCGATTGATAACGATAGCATGAGTTCGCGTTGACATTGTATTGACTCCTGAAACGTTGAAATGATAAAACATATCCTTTGACATTGGAACAGAAAATTTCCATATGATTCTGGTTGATGCGACTCTCAAATTCGAGTGCGTTCATATAGCCATCGTTTATGGTCCCAAACAGTTTCGTTATGTAAGGACCAGTTTGCGCCATTGTGCATCGAGATTTGGAAGCAATTGGAATGCCTATGAAAAATGATCATGTGAATAGCCTCATGTAATTACGGAATATTATTTGCTCGATGTCAAGTCCCACAGCCGAGTCCGATTGTCATGGTATTGCTCGAGTGGGTCGCAGCTCTCGCAACCTCATCCACACTCGAGCGACTTCTATCAACGATTCATTCTACATGCTCAACCACTACTCGACATGACACTCTGCAATTGAATGGCACGCCGCGCTTCTAAGTAAGCAACTAGATTACTAAACCCAACACAATTTTGCGCGTAACGGTGGTTCCCCACCATGGCAGAAGAACTCAACTTCCCCGCCTCATCGGCGGCCGCACTAGAACCTCACCTCCCGCCGCTCACAAGCAACAGCCAAACATCGCCATCGAGGCCCTTCGTCACACTCACTTTCGCTACATCACTCGACTCATCGCTCTCTCTCGCCCCCGGAATCCGTACCCGTCTCTCGGGGCCGGGCTCCAAGGCCATGACCCACTACCTCCGATCCCGACACTCAGCTATCCTCGTCGGTGTCTCGACTGTCCTCGCCGACAATCCAGGTCTGAACTGTCGCATCGCGGGCGTCACATCCCAGCCGCGTCCGATAGTCATTGATCCTCATCTGCGGTGGACACCTCGGTATTCAGATAAGGTCTTTGAGATATGTCGCTCCGGAGCTGGGTCTGCGCCGTTTATCCTCACGGGCGTACAATTAGATGATGTGCCCGCCGAGCAAAGACAGCTTCTACAAGAACACGGCGGCAAGTACAGTCACATTCCGTCTACACCATCTGGTCCAGACTCCCGACTGCGATTCTCATGGAAGGACGTCTTCCAAGCTCTTCTCGCGGAGGGGTTGACCAGTGTCATGGTCGAAGGAGGCGGGCAGGTCATCAACTCCTTACTCAGTCCGACGAACCATGAACTCATTGATTCTGTCATTATCACAATTGCACCTACGTGGCTTGGGAAAGGAGGCGTCGTGGTGTCCCCGGATAGAGTACACGATGACGAGGGGACACCCCTTGCTGCTGCGCGATTACGCGAAGTCTCGTGGCATCCGTTTGGGGAAGATGTAGTTCTTTGTGGCAAATTACAGGATCAATAATCAGGGTTATGCGACGGCAGAGGAATAGGCATCAAGTCATTTTTTGGGGTTCACATATGCAAAGCTTGGTTTTAAAGCCAAGACAGTGTACATGTGGTTATGCTGAAGGTGTCAGTAAGCTCGTGGTCAAACACCATGTAGCTCACCGAAAGAAGGTCCTTACCGGGGTCAAGAGCTGAACCAGTAGCTTATTTTAACACGATCTCGAACTAGTTCCAAAATCAAGCATCCTCACTTCGCAAACCCGATATATTCCGTGAGTACGAATACATTGATGTTCACACGGTCGTCGGCGAGCCCCGCCCTCGCTCACGACCCCAACACTGCCAGCGGCAGCGGGCGACAGGCGGTTAAGATGACGCTTGCGAAGTCGGAGGGCTTGTCTTGTGGCAATGAGCCAGATATGAAAGTGGCTGCCTACAGAGATGCAATTATTGAAATTGAATCTCCAAGGCATGCATTTGACGTGAATATGTTTTGAGTGAAGCTTTGGAGATCATTTGGAGAAGGGCTTTAGAAGATCTCGGCAGATGGCAGTGGTGTAGAGGGGCAGGACGGCGGGGCACATGGTATGGCAATTTTATTTGCGAGAATGCAGAATTTTATGCGTTTCTGGATTTTGGCTCAAGTTCATAATTTTTTGAATCTTATTATGCGTAGTTCATGTGGTGTTTTCCCAAATTTCATCATCGCCTCTACCTCCATCCGCCCTGGCCACGTCTAGCAGGAACATGCTCCGAAGCTGGTCTTTGTCTACCTCGGTAGGCAGCAATAAGGTAGAAAGGGGCAGTGAGCATTGGAACGATAGAATAAAAAAAAACCAACCTTGAAGGGCCTTCAAAGCCGCAGATCAAATTCGAATTTGAAACAGTCTCCCTCATTGTTCTTCTATAGAACAAAGCCAAGCAAAACCTTCATCACGACTCATCTTGTGCCATCCTTCGAATACAAATATAGTAATTGAACCGCATCCAAAATCCACATTCCACAGCTCGCCCCACATGCCAGCTCCTGCTCAAGACCCCAAACCTTCCCAAAGCGGCATCTTAGCCGCCTTCAACCCACTCGAGCATCTCAAACGACGTAATTTTTCACATTTCACAAGCTGCGACCATATTCAAACTCAATTACCTGACCATTTTTTCCTCATTTTCCCTCCTGCTTCAGTAACAAGGCTCACCATTATTCTCCCTCACCATCGCTTCCTTTCGAGTACACTTTACAGAGGATCGAACAACCCCTCCCCCGCCACAGCCCACCATAGCACAAACACAACCGCGCATCCCCATCCTCGGATCCCTCAATATCGATCTCGTCTCCTACGTGCCTCACCATCCTCTGCCAGGTGAGACGCTTACTTCCACGCACTTCGCCACCTCTCCCGGCGGCAAAGGTGCCAATCAGGCCGTTGCATGCGGGAAGCTCTCTCGATCAAGCGACCTTTCGTCCGCGTCCGCGTCGGTATCTATGCTCGGAGCCGTGGGCAACGATACCTATGGAACAACACTCATTGATAGCCTGAACTCGTATGGTGTCGATACACAAGGTGTGTCCGTCAGGGAAGATGGCAAGACCGGGATTGCCATTATCGTCGTGGACGAACCATCCGGCCAGAACCGCATCATCTTATCGCCAGAATCGAATTATTCTCTGCTGCCGGCAGACTTTGAACGGCTGCCAGACCCGAAACCTGATTTGTTGATTATGCAACTTGAGATTCCGTTCGACACCGTCATGCAAGCTCTGAAGGCGGCGAAGAAGGACGGCGTACCGGTCTTGTTGAATCCTGCGCCGGCGCAGAAGCTGCCCGAGAGTGCGTACGATGGGCTAGCGCATCTGATTGTGAATGAGACGGAGGCTTCTATTCTGTCAGGACGACCGGAATCAGACCTGGATGATCTTGCGGGGCTGGAAAGCGTGGCTGCTATCTTCCTCGAGCGCGGCGTGCAAAATGTGGTGATCACTCTCGGCGGAAGGGGAGTGTTCTATTCAACGAAATCTGGTCAAAATGCTCTGATTCCGGCTCTCAAGGCCAATGTGGTCGACACGACTGCTGCCGGAGACACGTTTGTTGGATCCTACGCACTGGCGGTGGTGCGTGCAGTCAAGGGAGAGTTTGATATCGACACGGCCGTCAAGGCTGCCAACAAGGCATCTTCAATAACTGTCTCGCGGAAGGGTGCTCAAATATCTATCCCTTGGAAGGATGAGCTGCAGTAGAACCTACAAAACAACAATCAAAAGTTAATATTGCGAAAGCCCGTCACACGGCCAGATTCCTCCTCTTGGTACATCCTCTTGTGAGCGCTCAGAACCACTTGCCCCAATCCCAGAACTTTGCATCCTTCTGTTCTGGAGCGTATGCAGCTCCATGTTTTTCGCTACTCCCCTTGCCATGAGAAGCACCTTTTCCGAGTTCTGTGGGTGTCCTCAAGGCTTTCAGTGCTCTTTCTCCAAAATAAAATATCTCTCGGACCGGCGTCTTTATTTCTTCATTTATCCTCTCCGTGTGGCTTACTTCCTGGCCTGACCATACCTTCCAACAAATGTCAGGAGTATCGTGTGATGCCGCACTTGACCCTCGAAAATGAAATCTGGTCTCTTTGTCCGTGTATTCTAAGCTCGTGCTTCTACGAGGAAGAATATTGATCCCAGAATTCACAGCCATCGAATGTGCGAAACTTTGTGATTCAACGTCATGACTTCGAGACATCATCTGAGATTCTGAAATTCTTCGCTGGACCTCAATTGCCTTCTCATCGCCCCAATGCTGCACCATCAGAGGGAATAGGCTGTTTTGGGATGTTCTAGTCTGTGAAGACCACATAGAATAGCTGTTGCTTGCCGATAAGGCGGCTGTGACAATTGTTTCCATTCGGCTTTCGAGTCGGCAGAGGCCGTCCTCAGCGTAATTAGAGTCATTGGATCTCGGGAAGGCTGAATGAAGATAGGATATCTTGACATCCATAAGTTGAGTCTGGGTATCGCCAAGTTGAAGCTCCAATTCTTCAATCAACTCCTCAGACCTGCATTTTCTGTGGTTCCACTCAATGTCTTCGCTTGATGCGAGTTCGAGATGGACTATGAGCAGTATACTTGTCCCAGCATATATTGTCCTACTATTGGTTAGGATGTTTTTCTCCTTATGTTGCAATTGAAGGGCATACGTGGGTGACGATTGCTCTTGTATAACCTCTACTATAGTAGTATCTCGGGTGGGAAACACTTCGACCGCTAAATCGTATAAACAACCAAAGTCAAAGAATCGATCTGCCGAGTGATTTAAGTATGAGAGTTTGCCTATGTGGCTTCAGATTGTGTTAGTAACTCACCTTTTTTGTGATCGATGAACCGTCCTGATGGTATATCGTCTGCTGTGTTCTTCCCAGTAGATGTCGTGGCGGTCGATATCTGAGATTCCCACAGATCTCCACGGCTGCCCAGATGCTTGCATCCTTTCCAAATGTTTCTCCATTTTGCGTGGTCACGATAATTCGTGGTGAAAGAATGTAGCCTCCACTACTTCGCGATATTTTGTCGGGGGCTCAATTCTCGGGGGTCGCTTCGACATCTCTGTCTGAGTTTTGGTGTCCACTGTGTCTGCGGACTAACGACTTGACCTGTCACGAAATCCATCCCATGAGAGGAGGCTGATGACAAATGATGACTGTCAGTGCTTTCCCTTTGTTGTGATGAGTCCGACGAAGACTTGCGACTGCTGGATGAGGCATGTGACCAGCTGGTCTGACCGAAGGACAGATATCGCTTGCAAGTTCTGAGATTCGGTGTCGACTTTCTCAGTAATTCGCAACAGCTAGCCATGGCATCTCCCCAAGGCTTCTTGGGAGCCTTGTTCAACTCGACCAAGCTAGCAGCAAACTCTTTTCTGACCAAATCAGCACGGCGAGACCGTCTTTTGAAGATCTGCAGCCGCTGGGTTCTGCCAGTGATGTATCGAGCATCACTGCCGCTATCGTCCCCTGAGTGTGTTTTGTCATTCGGTTCGTTGTCAGATTCGGTGCCTCGATGCCGTTTGACGATGCGTAGTGGGCTTGGTTTACTCCGCTTATAATTCCGCTCAACGTTTGCGTAAGGAGAAATGTAAGATTCCATTCTAATCATACGATGCAGGCTTTGCGGGAGTTAAGATCATTCCCGTACTAAATATGCGAAATTCGACCCTGACCTCTGGTCTGTAGTATTGTTATCGTGGAGATATGCCAAACGGTGCCGTCCAAAATTAGCTCCTAAACTTGGCGAGATGATGACGAATGGCCGTTGTTAGGGAAAGCGCGATGCAAATGTATGTCACCAGTGCAAGAATCGACTCTCCAGCCGCCGCCCAAGCTTCCCGTAGGAGCCGCATTGCCGCGTGTTCACAATTTCATCACCGAGGGAAAAGCAAGATGTAGAGGATATGATGGGAGGTACTAGCATCGACTTCATGAAGTAAGTGAATTGGCTCAATATGGGTATCTATAACGGATGCTACGACTACGCTTATGCTAGACAAAGAGGAAGTGGTGGCTACAGTAAAGCGCATGAGTGCATGAAAAATAACTTTCGGTCTCATTTGCCCTCTCTGAAAATCGAAAGGCTGAGCGAGAAAGACAGGATGACATATTCGAATCTCAGTCCGTAACACCTAGTGTTCGACGAAGATTTTCTTTGATTGACTCGATGTCTGGCTCTGCCATAGGGAGAAACCGAATCTACAATGGTCAGTGTCCTGATCCTGCTGGTACAATTATCGTTTGCTTACCATTTCGTCCGGTATGCCTGATCCACCATACAATACTGATTCGCTCAGACTAGCAGAGATACCTTTTTTAACTCTGTCTTCCCATACGCCGTCCCAATTCCACTCTCTGGGTCGTCGGACTGTCGGATTCGATGATAAGGTCGTGTCCCCATCTTTCGAGGGCAGATCATTGTCGCCTTCGTCAGCTTGGACATTCTGACTAGGGGTTGAGTGTTGACCGGACAATTGGCCCTGTGTTCGCCGATGCGTCCGCCAGGCATGCCATGCTCCGGGGTTCCCAGCAGCATTCAGAGGAACAGAATCAAGCACTTCTGACGTATCAAATGTACTTCGAATGTACTTTAAGATACTATAAATGGATATGCTTGGCTTCCCGGACTTTGAGGAGCTGGCAGTGTTCGCATTGGACGCCTGTGGTGACGTGGCGCTGCTCTCTGGAGCTGCACTCGTACGATCGGATCCAGGGCTGGCGAGTCGCTCACCGCTGATAAGTTTCGCGTCCGGTCCAATTCTGGTCCCCCGTCCAAACCACTCTGGAAATCCATGGCGTAAACTGAAGCCACCGGGGGGTAATCGCTCTTGGTCCGCAGCACTGACGGCCCCATTGTCCTGAATATCCATTGAATACATGTATGTTGTCAAAGGTGAGACCAAGGGATGAAAAACGTCAGTGGAAAATAGTATGAGAGGGGGGAGGTTCGGATATGTATCGGGAAAGGAGATTTGAAACCGCAAAACAGCCGGAGCGTATGGGCCTGTCCCAGCCCACTGATTAATATTTGGGTAGGCGTTTTCTCAACGGAAAAGATGAGGAATCCTAGCCGTAATTCTTACCATCACGAACGAATAGCACGGCTGACCAGAGCGTTGGGTCTCCGGGTGTCAGTGTGATAAAGATGCCCTCGGGACAAGCTTGCTTCAAGCCAGTGCTATAATAAGATGTTTGATCAGTTGGTTGATGTACATCAAGGATGGTATGGGACGAACAATTCGGACAGCAAATGCTGTTTCCGTAATGACGGAAGACCTGATAATTGAGTCATTCTCTCTACAGCAGTATAGCTTCAAATGACAGGAAATGTGCGCCTGTGCTCACGCGCGTTTGTGAGAAGAGTGAAGATACCTAGTTATGAACCAGAAGAGCTGTCCAAATTGGGCGGTGTGTAGAGCGGTGAGGAATTCTGCCAGTAAAAGGTGATGATCGCGGGGTTATCATGAAGTCAGATGGCGGGGCTTTTTTTTTTGGCAGGGCGGTGCACAAGAGTACCTGTGATCGAGGAGAAGTAGGGAATAGACAAGTACCTAGTGTAGCCTTGTAATCTTTGGCAGCGCATCACTCGTATTCCAAGAAATTTAGGCCTCAAGAGCATCTACCTAGGTATATATCGCTTTTTACATTCATGTAATCCATCAAAGCCCCGCTATTGTGCTTGCAAGACACACTACGGAACTGGTTGGAGTGGTAATAGCTTCAACTACTCCCAGCAAAGCTTCAAGCTCAGTGACGAGTCGCTTCTCGATTTTGGCCCTCTCGTGGGCCTTAACCTGGTCCAAATCTTCGCGCGTAGCATTGTAGGCAGCCGTGACTTGGTTGAAGGGGTTCTCCGGGCTCTTGTCAAACTCCTTTCTGATTCTCTGCTTGCGCTGGTCCAGACGCAAACCAACGCCGCTGCCGTCTGCCTTCATCTCAACGAGCCTTCGCTCCTCGTACTTGGCAAACGCAGCAGCAAATCTTCGCTCGGGATGCTTATCAATCTTGGAATCGTCCGAACCGGTCGCCAGGGACAGCGCATCGAGAGCATTATCGATGCCGCTAGCGCTGAGCGCGGAAGGTGAGTCTCCATCAAGCTGGAAGAGATCCAGGCCGCGTGACTTCTTGACAGGAGCTTTGGGTTTTTTCGGCTCGGCTCGTCCGCCAACGTTGGCCTCTTCTTCTTTCAGCAGAGCGTCCTTCTCGGCTTTCTTCTCGGCAGCTTCAGCCTTCTTGGCGGCCTCGGCTTCTCTGATAATGATTAAGCGTTTAGCACTCATACCGTGGTGGAATGGCCGTGAGGAGCGCCATGGAGGATCAAGGGTCGTTTTTTAGTCCTTACTTTTTAGAGTTGTTCTTGGCTCCCTTCTGCCACTGCTCGGCTTCCTCAGCCTCTTGTCTGGCATCAGCGGCAGCTGCCTTTTGCGCAGCAGCTTCGGCCTTGCGGGCATTACCCGCCACCTTCTTGCTGTTTTCGCCTTTCTTCCCGGCCATGACGATGCTCGGTGATGCTCGGAAGTACCTCGGGTGACCAACGGCGCCTAATGCGGAGCGCGAGCGCAAGCACGAGCGGTGTGCCTAGTTCGTTTATGTCGGGTGGCTGCCTGGGTAATTTGGTGATACCGGGTGCTGTTGTCGCAGCACAATTTGGCCGGGGGATGTGGTTGTCAATCGACGGGACGGTACGAGGAAACGCATGTCTACGTTTGTTGCACGCGCGTGGTTTTGCTTGCTGCACCCCACAGCCCGGCAGCGAGGGAGCGTCATCTTGGTTGCATCGTCCGCCCACAGATGTGGCTGCGGACCAGCCGCCTCTTCAACGGCCGCCCCTCCAGTCCAGCCCAACCCAACCCAAGCTCCAGCATGGAACAGGAAGCAGAGACAAGTATCAACAACGTCCTTTCCTTAGATCGGCTAGCCTCGGGCGGCTGAGGGACGCGACTTTCGTCTGATTCGTGGCTCATCGGTCGGTTGTCTATTGGATTTGAGGCTTGTCGCCGAGCATTGGGCCATGTGGCACCAACACTACTGCGATACTAGATGTATTCGTTGCCCGAATCCTTGCGGGTGCTTCTGTAGGATCTGCTGCGTTGTCAGTCGACCCTTGGCTGATTCTTCCAGGCTCAGTGCGTTTGCCGCGAACCATGTGCTATGAACCGTGACGAGGGCATGACGGACGGCGGCCTCCTATGCAGAAACGGAAATGAGGGTCTGGTCATCTGCTGTCATGTCCTCAAATACCAAGGTACTTGAGAGCTACTTTGTAGACGGTCGACGAGTGTGGCCGGATCGACTGGTCGTTCGGGAAAAAGGAAATCCAGATTCTCGGCAGGGTTCGAAAAGCCTCATGCTTGACCGAGACTTTCTGGCAAACCGTCATTTGTCGTCGCATCGTGGCCAAGACCCAGAAAGGCATCCGGTTTGGCATAATCTAGGCAGCTGACTTGCGTGAATATGCAAGATTTCTGCACAAATTCTCTAGGACAATGTCGTTTTAGGCTTCATTGGTTACCGTTTGCTCTCATGCATTCGTGCCATGTTCTCACATCCGCCGCTACTCTATCGGTACTCCGCCCATTGCCCAATTTAACAACTCTGCAGCCTTCCCTTGCCCATGTCTTATTCTTTTTACACGTTGTCGGTCACAGCGACTGTCCATGTGCCTGTCTTGTGTAACGCCATCCTCGCAAGCAACGTCACTTGTCGCGTTGCGTCATTCCTTATCATCTGTTGAAGGCTATCATGCCCTCCAAGGACATGATGAAGAGGGCTGGCTCGTCAAAAGTCTGCGCAACTCGGTTGGCTCGCAAATTCCCGTGGGATGACAAATAAAATCCGCTTGGAACTTTCAGCTTCTTGTCCGGTCAAGGAAAACATGTACTAGCCAGCCAATTTATCCAACAATTACGTCAACGCTCGTTGACTGCCACCGAGGAAAGCATTGCCTGGTCGAGACATAACAGAATTCGTGTGGTTCCGCATCACTGTGGCTTTTTTCGGTTTTTTGCGATCCGACTTATGTCTTCTCCAGCCTTACGAAGGAGTCGATGCCGAATGGTATCCTTGAGTCAGCTATGAATGGCAGCAAGTGCGCGAGTCAAATACATGGAAGCTGCATTTGATATACCGAGACACTTAGGGTTTGTTGCATCGGTCAGATATATTACATGTCGTTTGATGTCCGGCCGCTCCATGTGATTACATGGACCCCGGGGCTGCAGCTACAGACTTCACGAGATCAGAAAGCGAAGGGGTTTGTGTAAAGCGCCGGGGTGGTACATCGTTGGTCCTGTAGTGACACGTCCTGTAGCCTTTTCTAATTTCAAACACTTTTAGCTTTGGTCGAAGGGTCGCGAGACGGTGGGTTTTAGACCCATCATTTTCAACTGGGAAGCGGATCGCCATCAGATTCTCGTTATGGAACGGAACTGGCCGATACCATCACCATGCATCGCGAGTCACTGTCTTTGTGCTGATAAGCTCCGGGGCACTAAATGCCACTGCTTAGATGATTTGATGAAACAGGAAATAAGGTGAATCATATCCTGCAGTCTGGTCTATGCCATTCAGATCCCAGCCAACCACGGAGGTGTATCACACAACCCATACATAATCACGTTCGTGGTGTTGCCCTTACTCAGTAATAGAGAGATTAAACCAGCAAAGTCTCATGATTACCTGAGAGATGACATGATTCTTTGGGGAAGGCGGTTTAGATTGATGCCCTATTGAGTCAAGTCTTGTCTTTCCTTCTGACACCGCCTCTATTGTTTCAGTGCCCATTGCAACGGCCGGGTGGTTAAAACTCGAATTGGAATGCACAACCGCAGCCGCCAAGTCTAGAAAGCGGGCAATTCATACGTACAATGGTGCCTTGGCGATGGGG